>CM060091.1:18823736-19185625 GCA_030522485.1 Stenchaetothrips biformis
GACTGAGTAAGTAATTTAAGGTATAAACGATCATAATGCTGTCAAAAAGGTTTAGCATAATAGTATTTAAATAAGGAAAAATAATTACGTTCGGTAGATCAACTTATTCCACCATAATATCGCTTTTCACGCGGAAGTCGGAAGTTTCACAGATGGACGGTCAGGAGACACTAACGGTAGATTCGGTGGCGATGGGCGCCTCTTTGGACAATGACAAAGCAAAATACACGTCGTTCTGTCAACAAATTATGTTTCTATTATTTTCAAAACATTAATACATTCAGATAAAGAGATGTAGATACAAACGATAAAAGAATTCTATTTTTCATCGTCGCTATTGACTTCATTTTTAATCCTAATCTTAAAATCCCAGTCTAAACAGTCCTCCAGGACAACTCGCGCTCGCATCATAAGGCGCACAGACAAGGGTAGCTCACTTAAATCTTCGGTGATAGTAAATGTATTCTTTTTGGTGTTTGTTGGGGGCGCCGCTTCCTTCGAGTCACCCACCCATTTGTACTGTAACAACGCAATAACTTCGTCACACAGAGAAAAAAAAAATAAATAAATAAATAAAAATAACAGGACTTTACTCATCATGATAGACGTACGCAAACACTGCCGTTGCACACTACGCACTGCAGGCCGGGGGCGTAGCATGCTGCCTCGACGACTGATTTGAAGATGTGCCTCACATGTCCCTCGCTGGCAGCACGCGCGATGGTCATATACGGCCGCCTTCGTTTAAAACAAAGGGCCTCAGGAAAGCACTTAAGATAAACCTTCCTAATTTCCCCGGCCATCAGGACGTCGTAGTGGTTCAAGAAGTAAACGGCCATGCCTAACGTGTAGCGATGCTCGCTCGATGCCTAAGCCTTTCCTCCCCAGACGGAACTCCGGACACCACGACACATGAAGCACACCATCAGCAAATTTTTGTCAGCCAGTAGAATGTAAGCGGATATCTGACGGTCGAGCTCGGGTAAGCTGATATCTGACGGGTAAGCGGATATCTGTCGGGTAGGCAAAGTGGAGGGAGGTAACCTAACCTAAGTCGCTGGAGGGGCCTAAGTCACCAGCCCTAACCAAACCTGAGTCGCCGGAGGGGCCTTAGTCACCAGCCCTAACCTAGCCTTAGTCGCCGGAGGGGCCTAAGTCACCACGCCTAAGGTAACCTAAGTCGGTCGCCCGCCCCTTGCCGGGGCGGCCCTGGAGGGCTGCACCCCTTCAGGACCCGCCCCTGGCCTTGGGCGGCGCAAACCCAAGTCTGGACCTGCTCCGCGCTCCGGCGCGGCGCGGAGCCGCGAGAGTTCAAGCGCCACCCCTGTGACGTCATCCTCTGCGAGTCACCGCCGCGAAGCACCACCCCTCCTGGTCCCGCCCCTGGCGCGGCGCGCCCCTGCGAGTCGCCGCCGCGAAGCGTCCCGCGGAGCCGGGGTGAAGCGCCACCCCTCCTGGTTCCGCACCTGTCGCGCGACGCGTCCCGCGGAGCGAGGCGCGAGGCGTCTGTGTCCGCGCGGTGCAAGAGCACAATGTGTAATGACGCAAGTGCACTGATGTACCTCGCTTTTTGTCGTACTGGTTCCGGTCCGCGACCCGCGAGGCAAAGCCGCGGTGTCCGCGGCACTCCGCGGCCCGCGGCGCGACGGGCCGGCCGGCTGGCCAGCCGGCAGCGCCAGCGCAGCGTCCCCCCATCCCCCGCGTTCATGTTGTGACACGCTCGGCGTGAGAACGGTCCTGACCTGTCGAGCCGTGGGAAGCGAGGCGAAGACCTCCCTGAAGTTGGCCAACCCACATTGCCAGAGAAGGTTCAAAATACAACAAATCGACGCAGAATGATTTGTTCCAAAATGTTCCACAATTGTTCCAATTTGTTCCTTAACGAGAGCGGCTCCAGGCTCGTTATCGTTTTTCGATAACAAGCTAGCTAGCTTCAAACCAGTAAAAATGCACAAATCGACCTGGGAAAAGTGCAGTTCTTCTTAAAAACGTTTGTTCTAAAATGTTCCACCATCGTTTCACGGCCACCGATAGCACAAATGCATTTTCCAAAAAACGGTTGTTTTGTTGGGTTGGCGAACTTCCAAAATACAAATCTGCGCAAAAAAAGTTTAAAATTATGCTAATTAACTGAGAACCGTTTGTTCCGAAACATCCACCGTCGTTCCACGACCACCGATAACTAAAATGCGTTTTTCGAAAAACGGTTGTTTTGTTTGGTTTGCGAACTTCTAAAATACAAATCTGCGCAAAAGGAGTTGGGAACAACGCGGTTCGACTTACAAACGTTTGTTCCAAAATGTTCCACCATCGTTTTACGGCCACCGATAACAAAAATGCGTTTTCCAAAAAACGGTTGTTTTGATGGGTTGGCGAACCTCCAAAATACAAATCCGCGTAAAAAATAGTTGAAAATGATGCCAATCACCTGAGAATTGTTTGTTCCGAAATGTTCCACTGTCGTTCAACGACCACCGATAACACAAATGCGTTTTCCGAAAAACGGTTGTTTTGTTAGGGTGGCGAACTGCCAAAATACAAACCCGCGTAAAAAAGGTAAAAATGATGCCAATCGCCTGAGAATTGTTTGTTCCGAAATGTTCCACCGTCGTTTCACGGCAACCGATAACACAAATGCGTTTTCCGAAAAACAGTTGTTTGTTTGGGTTGGCAAACTTGCCAAATATAAATCTGCGCGAAAAGAGTTGGAAATGATGCCAATCGCCTGAGAATTGTTTGTTCCGGTTCCACCGTCGTTTCACGGCAACCGATAACACATATGCGTTTTCCGAAAAACGGTTGTTTGTTTGGGTTGGCGAACTTGCCAAATACAAATCCGCGCAAAAAGAGTTGGAAAACACGCGGTTCGCCTTTAAAACGTTTGTTCCAAAATGTTCCACCATCGTTTCACGGCCACCGATAGCACAATGCACTTTCTAAAAAAACGGTTGTTTGTTGGGTTGGCGAACTTTCAAAATACAAATCTGCGCAAAAAAAAGTGCAAAATTATGCTAACTGCCTGAGAACCGTTTGTTTCGAAATGTTCCTCCGTCGTTGCACGGCCACCGATAACACAAATGCGTTTTCCGAAAAACGGTTGTTTTGTTGGGTTGGCGAACTTCCAAAGTACAAATCCGCGTAAAAAAAGTTGAAAATGATGCCAATCGCCTAAGAATTGTTTGTTCCGAAATGTTCCACCGTCGTTTCGGGGCCACCGATAACACAAATGCGTTTACCGAAAAACGGTTGTTTGTTTGGGTTGGCAAACTTGCCAAATACAAATCCGCGCAAAAAGAGTTGGAAATGATGCAAATCGCCTGAGAATTGTTTGTTCCGAAATGTTCCACCGTCGTTTCACGGCAACCGATAACACAAATGCGTTTTCCGAAAAACGGTTGTTTTGTTGGGTTGGCGAACTTCTAAAATACAAATCCGCGCAAAAAGAGTTGGAAAACACGCAGTTCGCCTTAAAAACGTTTGTTCCAAAATGTTCCACCGTCGTTTTACAGCCACCGATAACTAAAATGCGTTTTACGAAAAACGGTTGTTTGTTTAGGTTGGCGAACTTGCCAAGTACAGATGAACGTAAAAAGAGTTGAAAACAACGCGGTTCGCCTGAGAAACGTTGGTTCCGAAATGTTTCACCGACTTTCAACGGCTACCGATTACACAAATGCGTTTTCCGAAAAACGGTTGTTTTGTTGGTTTTGCGAACTTCCAAAATACAAATCTGCGCAAAAAGAGGAGCGATGCCCGACAGCGCTCGTTGACTCGCTCAATGAATAATGAGCTAGTTTTGTCAGCACCATATTAATTGGCTGAGCGATAGCGAAGCCCGTTACTCCAGTGGGGTTAAAAAACTTTTTCTGTCTGAGTGTGTGTGCGTTCGTGTGTGTGCGCACTACTTCTCCTGAACGGCACGGCCGATCTGGCTGAGATTTTGCAGGCTTATTGGGTATGTTCTTGGCTCGGCACACGCGAAATTTCATTATCCTAGCTTATGTGGTTCAGTTTTTATAGCCGAAAAACACCTAAAAAGCGGCCAAAACTTGGAACAAGGTCTGGTGGGCGGAGCCCCCCAGTCCCGACAAGTTAAAAAGTTACAAGGGTCAAGATCGTGTTATCTGTAGATGAAGCAACTCTATCTAGAATAAAGATGCAACAAGTAAGAAGTAACCGACGACGGACAAGCCAATGCCTGCCGAAGGCAGGCTAGCGCCGCAGGCCAAGGTAGGTACGCCAGGCGCGGATTAGAGGAACAGGCCGTGAGACATCGCGAAGCCTGTTACGACAAGACGCGGTCTGGCGTAAACCTACCTTGAAATAAGTCGAGTTCTAAGCTCTTAGGTCGTCAAGAAGAGAATCAGTGTGCAAAGCAAACGGAAAAAACCAAGGAAGGGAGATTTTCCATCTGCACTGCTTGAGCGAGCGACAGCAAAGTCCATTCCATGAACTGGGGTCAGGAATCCATTCGTCGTGGGTCTGTCTGTTGCTTTTCACTTTCCTGCGGAGACTACTTGATGGATAAGGCTTAGGCTTGATACGTGCTCTACACCCAAGTAAAAAATGACGGAGTGGTTTTCCGATTCCATGTGTTTGAAATAATGGGCAGACGTTAATTGGCTGAGCGATAGCGAAGCCCGTTACTCCAGTGGGGTTAAGAAACGTTTTCTGTCTGCGTGTGTTTGCGCACTACTCCTCTTGAACGGCTCAGCCGATCTGGCTGAGATTTTGCAGGGTCATTAGTCATGTTCTTGGCTCGCCACACACCAAAATTCAGCTTTCTATCTCAATCTATTCAGTCATATTAGCCAAAAACACTTCAAAAACGGCAGAAAACATACAACTTCTGAGGCACTTTTAGCTTTTTGTCAAGTTTCATGTCGTTAAAATGTTTTTCAGGATGCTGATGAGGAAAATAGAACCCATTCGAACCTCTGACCAAAAGTTAAGTCCCATAAGTGTAGATTTTGACGACAAAATGCTATTTTTGAAGGGATCACGCTTTTACGGTCTGCCTAGGAAGGCAGCCTGCCAAAGGCAGGTAAGCGGTCGAAACTGGCGCAGCATTGCGAAGCCTGTTTCGCGAAGCCAGACACGGTCTTGTTTTTAGAAGGTGCGCAGTTGGCTATACATTCTCTTGGTAGCACTGCTTTCAGCACTCACCCAGCAGACGACACTGCTGCTGCAGTCGTTCCCGCCTCGGTTTGAGTTCAGGAATAAGTGCAAGTGTACCGACTTTAACATTGATTACCGCAGATTTCGATGTGTTGACCACGAAAATGACATCCAAGTCGCTCTCAAACCTATATTTCATCCCGAATAAGCTGTTTCCGACCTTAATTTCGATGCCAAGTTTATCATTGATTTGAGATGTTCTGTTTTCGCACATTTGAGGATGGAGAACTTTTGCACGAGCTTTCCGAAGATAGGAATATCGGTTGTGATAACCAGTTCCTGCGCTGAGGAGGAGCTTCACGGCGAGAATATCGAGGAAGTGAAGCAAGCGGTCAGGGCTCGCAAAGACTATTTCCTTCACAAGGTTTACAACCAAGGTCACTCTCTTGAGTCGAGCGGTGCGACAGAAGACTGTTCTGAGTTAAATGAAGGTAGGTGTACGACAGACCGTGTCTTGTCGTACAAGGCTTCGCGATGCTGAGCCAGTTTCGACAATTCACGACTGGCGTATACACCTACCTGGGCCTGCGGCGCTGGTCTGCCTTCGGCAGGCTGCTTTCCTAGACACACCGTAGAAAAAGGCGTGATCCCCTCAAAAATTAGCATTTGCTCATTAAAATCTACACTAATGGAACTTAACTTTGGGTCGGGGCTTCGAATGAGTTCTTTTTTTTTTTTCATCAACAGCCTCAGAAACACAGGAAACGACACGAACAAACAAATGAAAGTACCTAAAAAGTTGTCTTTTTTCTGCCGTTTTAAGTGTTTTTTGACTAGTATGACCGATTGGATTGAGGTAGAAACATGCATTTTGAGGTGTGGCGAGCTAATACCATGCCTAATGACCCTGCAAAATCTCAGCCAGATCAGCCGAGCCGTTTCAACAAACGTTTCTCAGGCGAACCGCGTTGTTTTCAACTCTTTTTGCTCGGATTTGTATTTGGCAAGATCGCCAACCCAAACAAACAACCGTTTCTCGGAAAACGCATTTGTGTTATCGGTAGCCGTGAAACGACGGTGGAACATTTCGGAAAAAACGATTCACAGGAAATTAGCATAACAACCAAAGCCAAACCAACAAAACAACCGTTTTTGCAAAAACGCATTTTAATTATCGGTGGTCGCGGAACGACGGTAGAACATTTCAGACCAAACGTTTCTAAGGCAAACCGCGTTGTTTCCAACTCTTTTGGCGCAGATTTGTATTTTGGAAGGTCGCCAACCCAACAAAACTACCGTTTTTCGGAAAACGCATTTGTGTTATCGGTGGCCGTGAGACGACGCGGTGGAACATTTTGGAACAAACGATTCTCGACGATTAGCGTCATTTCCAACTCTTTTTGCGCGGATTTGTATTTTGAAAGTTCGCCTACCCAAAAAAAAACAGCCATTTGTTGGAAAATGCATTTGTGTTATCGGTGGCCGTGAAACGATGGTAGAACATTTTGGAACAAACGTTTTTAAGGCGAACCTGCGTGTTTTGCAACTGTTTTTGCGCGGATTTGTATTTGGCAAGTTCGCCAACCCAAACAAACAACCGTTTTTCGGAAAACGCATTTGTGTTATCGATGGCCGTGAAACGACGGTGAAACATTTCGGAACAAACAATTCTCAGGCAATTAGCATAATTTTGAACTTTTTTTACGCAGATTTGTATTTTAAAAGTTCGCCAACCCAAGAAAAACCAACCGTTTTTCGGAAAACGCATTTATGTTATTGGTGGTCGCGAAACGACGAAGGAACATTTCGGAACAAACGTTTTTAAGGCGAACCTGCGTGTTTTGCAACTGTTTTTGCGCGGATTTGTATTTGGCAAGTTCGCCAAACCAAACAAACCACCGTTTTTCAAAAAAAGCATTTGTGTCACCTTGTTTTACGCGGGTTTGTATTTTAGAAGTTCGCCAACCCAACAAAACAACCGTTTTTTCGGAAAAAGCATTTGTGTTATCGGTGGTCGAGAACCGACAGTGTAACATGTTGGAACAAAGGTTTCTAAGGCGAACCGCGTTGTTTCCAACTCCTTTTGCGAAGATTTGTATTTTGGAAGTTTGCCAACCAAACAAAACAACCGTTTTTCGGAAAACGCATTTGTGTTATCGGTGGCCGTGAAGCGACGATGAAACATTTCGGAACAAACGATTCTCTGGCAATTAGCATAATTTTGAACTTCTTATACGCAGATTTGTATTTTGGAAGTTCGCCTACCCAAAAAAAAACAGCCGTTTGTTGGAAATGCATTTGTGTTGTCGGTGGCCGTGAAACATTTTGGAACAGACGTTTTTAAGGCGAAAAGCGTGTTTTGCAACTGTTTTTACGCGGATTCGTATTTTGGAAGTTCGCCAACCCAACAAAACAACCGTTTTTCGGGAAACGCATTTTAAACATCGGCGGTCGCGGAACGACGGTGGAACATTTCGGAACAAACGATTCTCAGGCGATAAGCGTCATTTCCAACTCTTTTTGCGCAGATTTGTATTTTGGAAGTTCACCAACCCAACAAAACAACCGTTTTTCGGAAAACGCATTTGTGTTATCGGTGGCCGTGAAACGACGGTGGAACATTTCGGAACAAACGATTCTCAGGCGAACCGCGTTGTTTTTAACTCTTTTTACGGTAATTTGTACTTGGCAAGTTCGCCAACCCAAACAAACAACCGTTTTTTCGTAAAACGCATTTTAGTTATCGGTGGCCGTGAAACGACGGTGGAACATATCAGAACAAACAATTCTAAGGCGATTGGCATTATTTTCAACTTTTTTTACGCGGATTTGTATTTTATAAGTTCGCCAACCCAACAAAACAACCGTATTTCGGAAAACGCATTTGTGTTATCGGTGGTCGTGGAACGACAGTGGAACATTATGGAACAAACGATTCTCTGGCAATTAGTATAATTTTGAGCTTCCTATACGCAGATTTGTATTTTGAAAGTTCACCAACCCAAAAAAACAGCCGTTTGTTGAAAAATGGATTTGTGTTATCGGTGGCCGTGAGACGACGGTGGAACATTTTGGAACTAACGTTTTTAAGGCGAACTGCGTATTTTCCAACTCTTTTGGCGCGGATTTGTATTTGGCAAGTTCGCCAACCCAAACAAACAACCGTTTTTCGGAAAACGCATTTGTGTTATCGGTGGTCGCGGAACGACGGTGGAACATTTCGGAACAAACGATTCTCAGGCGATTAGCATCATTTTGAACTTTTTTACGCGGATTTGTATTTCGGAAGTTCGCCAACCCAACAAAACATTCGTTTTTTGGAAAATGCATTTGTGCTATCGGTGGCCGTGAAACGATGGTGGAACATTTTGGAACAAACGATTCTCAGGCGATAAGCGTCATTTCCAACTCTTTTTGCGCAGATTTGTATTTTGGAAGTTCACCAACCCAACAAAACAACCGTTTTTCGGAAAACGCATTTGTGTTATCGGTGGCCGTGAAACGACGGTGGAACATTTCAGAACAAACGATTCTCAGGCGATTAGCATCATTTTGAACTTTTTTACGCGGATTTGTATTTTGGAAGTTCGCCAACCCAACAAAACATTCCATTTTTGGAAAATGCATTTGTGCTATCGGTGGCCGTGAAACGATGGTGGAACATTTTGGAACAAACGTTTTTAAGAAGAACTGCACTTTTCCAAGGTCGATTTGTGCATTTTTACTAGTGTGAAGCTGACCAGCTTGTTATCGAAAAACGATAACGAGCCTGGAGCCGCTCTCGTTAAGGAACAAATTGGAACAATTGTGGAACATTTTGGAACAAATCATTCTGCGTCGATTTGTTGTATTTTGAACCTTCTCTGGCAATGTGGGTTGGCCAAGTTATAAGAGCTGAGGCGAAGCTGTGCTGCCGCCGCCCGGCTGCAGCCCAAGTCGCTTGCCATTGGAGGAAAATCGGTATTTTCAACCAATCAGAGCGCCCGGGTTCCGAGCGCTCGGGCAGTTCCTAGAAATTTAGGTGTGCTGCGAGCGCGCGGCAGCAGCACACCTCGAAAGCATAAAACGAGGCGCACCCCGTCGTCCGCTCATTTCGTCTCCAGACTTCGTCGTGTGAAGATGGAATTTATCAAAATTCAGTACGCGTCCGACGACGAGGAGGTGGACATAATGAACGTGTCGGGGGACACCATTACGTGGTCGCTCTCCGGCGACCTGTACTTGGTGAGTACAGTGAAAGTGCAAGTGTTTGTTTTGTACCCGTCGTGCGTGCCGGCCGGCTCTCTGGGAGTCGCGCCTTACCTCGCACCGACGTTATGTTTTCGTCAAGTAACCGTGTCATTGGTCTCCTTGCAGCTGTGTGTAGAGTCAGTGTCGTATTTTTATCGCGAGTGCAGTGCTCGTTACTCTGTAACCGCGGGTTGAGATAGGTTAGGGTGCCCAGTGCGGCGCATCTCGCTGTGCGAGAATTCTTTGTGTCAGCAATGTTGTTGCTGTTGTGATCTACTTCGCCGTCATCCAACCTGCGTGTCCACATGCGTAAGTCAGCTGTGGTTCATAGCCACGCTCGCTTTGCACGGTGTGTTTTTTTCCCTGCTCAGACACGTCTGCTTGTCTGTGTGAATCGCACTTACCTTTTTTTCCGTCTGCGTCTGTACGCTCACCTGTTCTCGCTTGTCGAATGTTTTTTTTTTCTCTTTTGCATCTCTCTAAGTGTCTGTACATTCACTTGATCTGGCTTATGTTTGGTATGCACGTTTCGTAACTTTAAAATGTACACCTTCGTGCTCTGTGCTGTCACTAACCTTAACTGGACGTTTGGCTTCTAAGCTTCCACTTTCGGTTCGTGTTTTGTCGTTGTCTCTGTTGGAAAACTCATTCTGTTCTACCCTTAATGGTTTCAGTCTGATGAAGATGAGGCCACTGCCCCCGAGGCCACGCCTGCCGAGGCCGCGCCTGCCGAGGCCACAGCCCCCGAGGCCGCGCCTGCCGAGGCCACAGCCCCCGAGGCCGCGCCTACCGAGGCCCCCGCCCCCGAGGCCACCCTGGTGCCATGCGTCGATGTGAGTTATCCTTCTGCTCTCTCTCTCTCTCTCACTGCATTGCACTCCGCCGCGCACGCCGACGGGGTGGTGTCCGTGCACGCCGCCGCGCCCCGCCCACATCCCATGCACGCCGTCACTTCCAGTGCTCTGATCAAAGTGTTCACCTGTTCACAGGATTCTGACAGCAGCGACAGCAGCAGCAGCAGCAGCAGCAGCAGCTGCAGTAGCGCGGAGGAGGGCGAAATTGTGGAGGTGAGTTTTCTTTCATTCCGTTCTGCATGCTCTTTGTCTTAGCGCTGCCTCGCCGCGCCCCGCACGACGGGCCCACCGTCGCCCTGCTCGTCCATTGCTCTGTCTCTCTCGCTCTAGCAGGTGATGTCCGTGTCGCCACGCGCCGTTCGCCACTACCGCGTGCTGCCCCCTCATGCTTGCCCTTTTCAGTGTACTCATCACTATGTTTTATCCTGTTCACAGCCCTTCGTCCCTCAGCCTGATGAGGTGGCATTGTTGTCGGCGCCCACCCCAGCATCTGACATGTCTATGCCTGACTTGTCCTCCCCCCCATGGCGTGAGCGCCTTGTAAGTTGTTTCTCTGCAAGTCTTTTGTCGTTTTGTCCTTTTTTTGTCTGTGTATTTATTTTTCTGTGTGTGTTGTTGCAGAATCCAGCTGATCACCCCGTATGGAGGGGGAGAGGCATTCCTGGGAGGCGACGCACCTTTCCCAACAGGGTGTGGGTGCGACCTGACCTATCGAAACGGTGCAACCCATGCCATCCATGGCAACGTCATTGGGGCCCCCCACCCCCGCCCCCTTCTGGCGGTGTTTGCTAAGTTTTTATTTATTTATTTCTTACTGTGATTTCTTACTGTGATTTTTGTGTGTGTGTGTGTGTGTGATGTTTTTTTGTCATGAGTGTTTCTGTGTGTGTGTGTGTGTGTGTGATGTCGTCTGTGTGTGTGCGTGTGTCTGTATGAATGTTGGGGTTTAAATTTAAAGTGTATGTTTCAGTGTGTATTTGTGTGGTGATGTATGTCTGTGTGAGTGTGTGTTATGTCTTTCTTTTTTCTGTGTATGTGTGTTGGGTTTTAAAAAAATTTTGTTCATGTGTTTAAGGGGTTGTATTTTTTTATGTATGAGTGTGTATCGTGTGAATGTGTTATGATCAATCTGTGATTTTCTTTTTTTTTTTTGCCCACCAATCAGTATGTAATCTATTTTTTCATTATAATCATCTTTTTTTTAAACTTTTTTTATTAAATTGACGGGCTGTGTTCTTATCTCTGTGTTCTTCCTTCTCCTTCTCTGTCAACTATCACTTTGCGTCCTATCACTCTGTAGTCGGATCTGACTCGGAGTTGGTTCTCGAGTTACATGAACTGAACTATTTCCCATCAATTCTCATCATTGATCTTTAGTGTATACTGAGACTATACTAAACCAAAGCTTCTCCTGCAGAAATTATGTCTGAACTCCCAATACTTATCTGAAAAAGTTTCAATTCCTATAGAACACTACTTTCTCTTAAAACTCAAGTATTTTATCAAATTGTTTGGTCTTTATATCCTAAATTCATGCAAGCATGACTCACTCTTTGATTTAAGACTAGACCTGAGTGTCTAGGAGAATTCTATCAAAAGTTATTAAGATTTGAGAATATGCCTAGGCCTCGGAAACTATCATGAGCATCGACTGACTTAAACCAAACAAGTTCTTGTTATTTTTCATCAAAGATACTTATTGTACACTGAAACAATGCTAACACAAAGCTTCTCCTGCATGAATAGAGTCTGTACATTTTGAATTTAGATAAAAAAGTTTGGAAATAGGTGGTACACTTAATTGATTTTAAAACATAAGATTTTAATGAAAATTTAGAATCAGTTTTGTCTGAAATCATATCAGAAGGTCTCAGCCAAGGAATCAAAGCCATCAGATAGGAAGCTAGATCTCAATTTGGTCTCAAACAAAACTTGGATCAACTGCGGTAACTTATCAGACGCAGCCCTTGTTAAGAAGGAAACCAGATAAAATGTTAGAATGGTGAACATTTTCATAGGAAACTTTGTCGTGAGAGTAGCTCTGAACTGAAACAAAGCTTCTCCTGCATGAATTAAGTGTGAAATTTTTTGAATTTAGTTGAAAAACTTTGAAATTAGGTTGTACACTAACTCGGCTAAAATGTTAACTTCTTTTTCAGAATGCTTTATCTCTCTATCTTAATTTCATGCTAAACTGACTCAGACTTACTCACACAACAGTTAATTTCACTCTGAGAACACACAAATAGAAAACAGACTAGACAAAATATTCCTGTGAGCTCGTCGGATTGCTCGAGTCACTTGAAAGTCAATGCACTTCTTTAAGTTGAACACAATGAAGAAACAAAACCACACACACACACACTCACACAAACATAAGATATTTTGAATGTAGAATAAATAAAGCAATCATTTGATAATAGAAGTCACAAGAGATGATGTCAAAACATGAAGTGATGTTTATTGACATGTTCAGGGGGTTATGTTCTTCTATTTACAAACAATGAAACTTAGATGATCTTTGTCCCTATTGGCGTATCTATTTTCTCTCGCATCTAGAATGTCACTTCCTTCAATCTATCACTTAGTGGATTCCTCCATTGATGTCTTTTTTTAATCTTTTATGTGTCTGCAGCTGTTAGCAGAAGGGTTGCGGGTGTTTGCACCCCGGCTCGACTAGATGGCAGCACAATGCAGAGCCCTCTCTCCAGGCAGGGGTGGGGTCACGAAGGGTTGCCTACCCTACGAGGCGCTCATTAGCAGAAATAGTCTGATTGTTTTTTTTTTTGTTTTGGGGCCTGACTAGCTCCCCAGTCTCCAGTGTCTCGTAGATTTTTATTGGTTTTAGTGATTATTTTATGAGTTTTTTTTTTTATTTTTCATAATATGAGTTTTTTTTTAATGCTTTGCAAGCAGTGTTGTTCAGTCAATCTCATCCGGAGGATAGAAATCCATAATTTCTTTGGCATGCTTGCACAAGGCTGTCCAAGATGTGAGACCCAGATATGTTTGCATAAATTGGGGTACGCCGTCCACTTCATAGAAATTATCATAACGCTCTATCATAATGAACGGCTTGTCTCTCAGCTGTATGAAATGAACGACATGTGATATCATTCTTTCAGTTGTCCCCAAGTGCTCTGTGGTTTCTCCGGAGAGATGGGCTTTTATTTTTGGACAAAGCCATTTTCTGTCAGAATTAAATTCACTCACTTCCCAAATGTTGAATTCATCCAGGAGTTTACCTCTTTTCAATATCTGTACCCTGTCATACTTGTAAGAACAATCGTATGGGTTACGCAAGGCAAGCAACTCCTTGCAAGTCCCCGCATTTAGAGTAATGAGCAGTGACTCCATCGCGCTCCGATGCTTTCGTCTGAATGATCGGTGGGGATGCAGCGCTCGCCTTTTATTCTATTTGTCCCTCACCCTCGTTTCCGCATTTAAGTACCGCGCCGGGGAATGCCGTTAACCGCGTTTGAATCATCGCGAGACGTCGGGAGTGCCGCACCGGTATCGCGCCGGGGGCCGTCCGGAAACGCGCCGGGGGCCGTCCGGAAACGCGCCGGGGAACCGTCCGGCAACGAACCGCGCCGGGAAATGCCAGAAATGCCTAGAAAATTTCTAGTGTTTTCTAGAAATGCCAAGAAAAATCTTTAAGTTTTTAGAAAATGCCCAGAAAATTTTTAGTGTTTTCCGGAAATGCCAGAAAAATTTCTAGTGTTTTTCAGAAACGCGCAAAAAATTCTTGGTGTTTTCCAGAAATTTTTTTCTGTACCGCAAAATAATTTTCTGTACCAAAATTTTTTTTCTGTACCAAAATTTTTTTTATGTACCAACACGTGCATTTCTTATGGACCAAAATTTTTTTTTCGTACCAACAGTTTTTTTATGTACCAAAATTTTTTTTATGTACAAAAGTATTTTTTTCTTGCACGGAAAATTTTTCTTGTACAATTTTTTTTTTATCGAGCTCGTTATTTTTTTCTTGTGCATGATGTTTGCACTTTTGTTTTGTGTTGTAACACACAATTCTTTTTGTTTCCAAACATGCGTTTGTACATGGCGTGTACAACTCTGTCGTTTTTTTCAGTGTCTGAACAAAATAACTTTTTGACAAAAGTATGCAGAGAAATACCATGGGCGCGGTGAATCAAATACATGAGACAGTACTCGCCACACACTTCTGAATCAATAGATTGTAAACTTGTATGGTTGTAAGTCCACTTTTTACAAAGTCGGTCAAGAAACTTTCGGTGATTTGGGACAATAGGCGGCATGCCATAGGAGTCCCAGAATTCACCCTCGCCGTGCTTCCCGATGTAGAAAGCAACCCAGTGCTGGTCTGGTTTTGTGATAGGGTCCGTGTTGGCAATCAGTAAGGCGGGGCGTTTGTGTAGGCGATGTGGTAGTGTGTCCGAGGCAAACACGCCTTCGAACATAGGCGCCACATGTTTATCTTTTCTCATGAGCGAATCTAGGGAAAGACCATCCATCTTTTTTTATTTACTTTTAAAAAAAAAAGTTTTATTTTCTATAATTCTTTAGACGTTGTAATCGACAACCACGTTTCGATGTTTATCGATCTCAATCAGATTTTGGAATTCCGCATATACAATGCAATTTATAGGTTGAGCAAGGGCTGTTGCAAACTTCAACTCTAGACGAAGAGTGCCTTGCTTCTGGAGATTCCAGTGAGGTTCGCTGGCCGACATGTCAGGGGACAGATCAAAACAGAACAGAGTGTTTCCTCCAGGGTAATCGGAGTAACTGATATTGTTACCTTCATCTTTCCAATGTATTCCTGTTCCACAGAAAAGGGTGTTGTAGCATTCCATGTACAATCCATTAGCAAAGTCTGGGGTGAGGGGCTGTGATGGGACAGGGTGGCCGCGTCAACCATGAGACTCATGTAGTTCAAATTAAAATGTTGGAAATTGAAACCGTTCCGGGCATAATCGCCATTAAAGGCGCGATTATCAACAAAACCAATAATAATTCTTTGAGGGAGTTGGTTCATGAACAGGTTGTCCAAATTTTTGTCTCGCAGCCCTTGTGTTATCGTGACTGTTTTAACGTCAACTCGATTCACTGGATATTTTGCAGGAGACTTTTCAAGAGCCTGTGCGTGGCCGAGCAGCACAGTGGGCGAAACCACTACTTTACGGACATAGAGAGTCGCATCCAAAAGTTTGATGCGCTCTGTACCAGCAGTGGACATGAGGGTGAAGGCGTCACGGTTTCGCGTAAGCTTGATATGAATCGACATTTAGAAGTGATTTCAAAAAAAATATATAGGGCCAATTCTTTCTCCCATTCTCTTGAAGGCGACAGTAACCTTATTCCTTACTCACAAACAGAAAGAAGCTTACCATCAAGTTAGCTTCAAGTGTTGTGATGTTGAAGCCGATCCTAAAGGCCACATACTTTTCAGGCTGGAGGCAACTTCCGCCTATGGCTAGCTGAGATGAAGCTCGGTTACCTGTGTGTAAAATCATTATGAATTAGAGGACAGCAGAAGTGAGTGTTAAACTAATTCAAAGCATGATTTAAAAGCAATTTGGATAGTATAAAAGGACTCTGCCCAAAGAAAAAAGGTATGCTAGTGTTCAGCTGCATCGGATAAAAAACATGTTTCGCTTTATTCGTTTTAAACAAGCACTGATACTTTACAAAAACAAAACCTCTCATCCATAAATAAACTCTGAACTCTTAATACTTGGTTGGAACAATGTATTTTTCTAAAGTACACTATTTTCTTGAAAAACTCAAGATTTTTATCAAAAATACCGGGTGTTTATATCAAAAGTTCATGCAAGCACGACTCATACATTGATTAGAGACTAGAATTGTGAGTCTGACAAAAGTTATAAAGATTTGAGAATCTGCAGCATCCTCCAAGGAGCTGCCTATTCGTAGAACTCATTGCCTTTACTGCCCTAGAGAATCTTAGAGTAAGTTTGATCGTAAAACAGTGACTGCAACTGTGGCTGACTATCGGTTGGAATGTTGCTCTTATTCCACTAAACATACCTTTGTGTTTGGATGAGTTTGAATATTCTCATTCCGTGCTTCTTTTAAGTCAATAAATAAGTGGTAACTTGATGAATTATAGAAGCATTCGTGGTCACTCTGTCCAGGTGAGGAGGCGACAGTAGGGTTATGAAAGTAGCTATTTCTTAGGCTTGAATACACCTGAGCCAAACATGTCAAAAAGAGAATTAGTAAAAGTTTGTGCACATTAAAACAAAGAAACAAGGAAGATTATTGATAGATGCCTTATTCAAAGACATGTCATACATAACCGCCGGCCACTACTTTCTGTAAAGTCCGTCCATTGCACAGATGTAAATAGATTGCCTCATTACCTTTCCGCCAAGTGCACCTCTCCATGGATATTTCATTTCGAATCATTTCCATTTCTGTTCTCATTGGGAGAGAAACGTAACTATCGCGTAATGTAAACACAACAACTGACAGACAACCAACCAAGCAGGAACACCAATGTTGGTTAACCTGTGGCGGCGTGTGGGCCACCCTGCTCCAAAAAAGCCGCGGCAATTCAAATCGACCAGCAGTAAGCCCCACTCTTAAATTAAGAATAAAGGGTAGCCAAGTGACGCAAATCCATTATGAGTGTGTCCAGATACCATTTTTAAGGTGAGAAAATGCCATAGGTTTGTGCTAGGTTGGGAATCATTAATTTTTGGAGCTTAAATCAAACCAAATCAAATCAATTTATTAGCGGCTAGTTACGCCACTTCAACAAACATTAATCATCTTAAACCTAAACTTAAACTAACAAATCACAAATATAAAAAAAAATATATATATAAAATTTTTTGGCCAAAGATCGCCTATCACAGTACAATCACAATAATAATCATCACAATTTTTCGGCTAGCTGTATCCTGACTGTAGGGCTATATCAAGTTAAGGAAGTTCACAGTTCACACTTCACAGTTCACAGATAGGGCCAGGGGTGAGGTGGGGAGCACAACTCACCCTTTCCCCGCCTCACCCCTGACCCTATCTGTGAACTGTGAAGTGTGAACTGTGAACTTCCTTAACTTGATATAGCCCTAGGCTGCTGGTCGAACGGCCGAGAGTCAGTCAGGATACAGCTATTGATCGCCCTGCACTATATTTCTATTACTTTCTAATTTTAAGGACACAAAAAAATTGTATCAATAATTGAGACATTTTTTAAAGAAGAAAAAATTTGTACAAAATCAACTCTGGTATGAGAATTTGGAATGACTAGACCTTGTAGTCAAACGATTCACTCCCGCGGCGCCGCCGCCCATCTGGTCCCTGCAACAGGAAAGAATCAAAATTAATGCACAGGCGCGGGCCTAAAGGCCCCCTTCCCCCTATGAACTTTGAATCGTGCCGCCGACCCGACTATGAAAAACTACGCGTAACAAACGTGAACGTGAAACGCCGAGGACTTGAGGGGGATCCAATAAAGGTATTTTATCCAATATCCAGTTACTCTCCTGAACCAAACCCTCGTTGACCGAGTGCATCGGCCCTGTCCTGTCACCGAAGGAAGTATCTCATTTTCAAATTTCTTATTCAATAGAACCAACCTAACCTTACTGATCATTAAGGGGGCTCATACGTTTTAACAACTTTTTCCAAAAACATAAATTTTGTGTAGAAGGATTGATCAAAATTTTTTGTTTATTTTTTTTTCTTGAAAACTATTTTGAATTAATGGCCCAACACAAAATTTATGTTTTTGGAAACAGTTGTTAAAACATATGAGCCCCCTTAATCTGCAGTCTTCTTTAAAGCTGTGCACCGGAACACTCATCTAAAGAGGTAAAGAAAATGTGAAAGTACTGTGTGAGGTTTGAGTACTTGACCTCTATTAAGATTATTTGAAAGTAAGATTCTTGAAAGCATATCTCATATGTACAGGGCGATTTATGAACGGACTATTTTTGTAATTTTCAGTGTGCCAAAAGAACTATCAAATACAATTTCAGTTACTGCTTATCTGCTTTCAATAGTATGCTGTGACACCCTTTCAAAGTAAACCCCTGAGACGTTGCAATTCTAACACGTTTGACTGATGCAGGGCAGAAGCCTCAACAACGAGACAGTGATTCTATGGACCTTGGTCAAGAACTGCGACCTCGGCCAGGACATGAGTCACTAATGTATGCATGCAACAAGCAAGTGTGTGCCTGAAGGCATGCAGCAAAGACAAGTGTGCCTGAATCATCATCATCGATTATTATTTTTCTTTAATTTCAAGATTCAAGATGGACGTTCAACAACGGCTACGACAAGCATGAGCCACGCACTATTGCTCAGTGGGTTGATGGGTTTACAGTGTGACAAAAGAACCATCAAGTGCAATTTCAGTCACCGCTAATCTGCTTCAAATAGTATTAATGCTGCAGTGCAACTGATGCAGGCAGAAGCCTCAACACAATGAGACAGTGTGTCTATAGACCTTGTTCAAGAAGCGACCTTGGCCATTCCTTAGCTTGCATGTCCAGCAAAAGGAGAGTTACCTTTCTGCATCACAACTTACTGAAACTCGGATCACTAGGTCAAGTGATGGTATGAAACCTTTTCACCTGTCACCTTTTCACAAGTCTTATGTCTGTGTGAAGTCCAGTTAACTTACCCACGGCAGTGGTCACAATTGCTGAAAACAGACATAATAATGCAGAATTAGTAACTGCTTGTGACATTATTCTAGTCTTCGTCGACTGAAGAACAAGAAGAAGCACAAAACCGGAAATGGAGTGGATCGGGAGAAGGTTGCGAGCCTGGTTTAAGGGAGAAATGCTAACAAATATATGTCTTTCCTCTGCCAAAAGGGATTTAACACAGTTTGAATCAATTTTAAAAGCGATGCCGCTTCAAATAAAAAAAAACTCTTAACTTAATGCACTCAAACAGTTGAGTAAGGTTAAGTTGCCGGCGCCATTTCCGGTTTTGTGATTCTCCTTGTTCTTCATTAGCCGACGACTTAGTCCCTTTCTCTCTGTTTCCCAGTGTGCCGACTTACCACCGATGGCCACCAGGCCCAGGTGCACGAGGGTGGGCCCGGCGACGGGTACAGCCACAGCTGCTCCGATCGTCCCCGCCGCGACGAAGCCGACCATGGCGAGGGCGGCCAGTTCCTTTTTGTCGGTCCTATTCGCTGCCGCCGCAGCCGCCGCCTCCGGAGCCGGGGATTCTCCTCTGGCAGAGGCGTTTTGCATTAGATAAGCATGAGAAGTCAAGACAAGTCTCCATGGCAGTCAGGCTCTTCTAAAACTTACTGATTCATGTTGACCCTACTGGTGCAGCTACAGGTAGCCATGAGAGCGGAGTAGCGGGAATCTAGCTACAAATCTAGGTACAAATCTAGCTACTAATCTTGATAGCTACAAATCTTCGATTTTTCTTACAGTTAGCTAAGGTGCCAAATTGGAAAAGTCCAGTTTCTCTCTAGTCCACAGTCCAAACACGGTGCTGGTGCTGTTAGCGGCTGATGGGCTGATGTAATGACATAATAGCAATGTTAATCCGAATCCGCAACGCAGTACAGTCGCAGGCTGCATGGAGACAAGCTACTAACGTTAGTAGCTTGTCTCCATGCAGGCTGCGTTTCAGAAATTATTCTTGAGCACCTTTTATGTCCTCTGGCCGAAAGTAAAAAACTTCCTGGCCTCAACACAAGCTTTATTTTAATCGAGAGACTCGGTGGTGATGCTAAAAGTTGAAATTTGTAGCGTCGGCTGCTCTGGCACTCGAGTGCCGGGAACGTTTCTTTACCCGGCAGTGACCGACCGCACTCGAGGGGCGAAACAGACGACGCTTGGACGACGTGACGACGTACGGACACGCACGATAACTTCAGTATTCCTGGATTTTGTGTCCGGTTGCTCACATTTAAGAGCAGAAGGAAACATGCCATCTGAATCCATCAACAGACTTCCATGGCGGTGTGAATTGTTCACTATTAAACTGCATACCTGTGTGTGTGTGTGTGTGTGTGTGTGTATGTGAAATCTTAACCTGTGCATCTCCTCATTTTTTTTACAGAATTGTATTACGTGGTATGTCGTCTGCACTTTTTCTCATTGTCGGCATGCTGTTGTACGTGCCTACACCGTACTTGCCCATGTAAGTAGCCTGTAAGTTCAAGGCCTAGCCTGTGTAAATAACTTCTAACCAAAATAAATTTGTATTTTTTTTTCTTTCCAGGGCCGCTAATGTTATGTTTTTTATGATGGTAATGGTTCTTGCTTCTCCTTCAAGGATTTTGTGCCAAATCGCTCCTTTTATGTAAGTCATCACTATCACTGTTGTCACAGTTTGTCTCCATGGTTCTGTTTACTCATGTACCTTGTTATTCAAATTCTGCAGACTACACATATTCATACCACCGGCCCTCCTTATCATATCGCTTACATTAGTCGTAGTTCACTGGCCTGACACAGTGAATAGTGGAATCTCTTTCAAAGAATGTGACCACAGTGGAATCAGCGGTAGCTTGAAGACACCTGGCATCTGACATATCTTCAAGTTGGGTAGTTCCCGCACTAGGGAGTGAACTGTTCATTTGCTTTATTTTATTGGTCTTACATTGATAGTCTAACCAAGCATTATAAATTGTTTCTGTAGAAGTGTAAATATTTGTTTAACTGTTACAAAATATCTTTTTATTTTAAGTGCCACAATGCTGATACATCACTGGCATTAAGCCTATCTGTCCTGCCCAATCTATATCCCATTCTGTCGTTTGCCAATGTAATACCCTCTCCAAGCCAAAATTATGTTATGATTTCCTGTTCATATTATCTATGCCACATCAAATGATGAAATTTCGTTTTTATTACTCTGCAAACTAAAGTGTGTACCTAGTACATTCTTATAAGAGCATGCTACCTAGCACACTCTTATTTACCGCATACTTGCTAGTGTGCCTGGCATGTATACGCTTAATAAGAGTGTACCTGCAGGTACACGCTAAAATACACGCAGTTAGTCCTATCTAAAAGCCTGGGCCTGTTTGAGTGTACTTGCAGGTACACTCTTATTTAGCTTGTATATGCCTGCTCTAATAAGAGTGTACTACGTACACACTTCAGTTAGCAAAGTAGGATTTATTTATAATCCATTTTTATTACTATATTTATAATGTTTTGCCTATTTGAAGTGAAATTATTGCTAGTTCTAAACTCTGCAATGATTTATCTTGAACTTAAATAGGAATAATACATCAGCTCAAGCCATTCTTTTCCTCTGTTCATTGTCAGAGTATTTATTCCTAGTTCTCAATTCTGCTTTTCTTTGTTAAATTTTCTATTCTCATAATGAACGACGAGTATAAACCTGCCTTGATAGTTAATGAAATCTCCTTATTGGCGTGGCTCATGCTTGTCGCAGCCGTTGTTGAACGTCCATCTTGAACCTTGAACCTTATTGTCAATGAAATCATTACAGTTCACTAAATGTAACTTAATGGCTTGTGCAAAGTATTGAGTGTGCCCTTTCTTAACATTTTCAGAATGTAAATGTGCTCTAATTTATGTCAATATTATGTCAATAAGTTGAGATGAAGTGGTTTTCATGAAATAGGGAGTTAAGTAGCCTTGTTTTCTTTCAAAATAGTTCCATTTTGAAGTGTCAACATGGGTGTATATGATTCTTTACCTTATGTATTTAGCTAAAGTTCCAACAACCTACAATCAAGTGCACATGGCATGTGGCCTTTCACCTTTGAATAAATACCTGCACAATGATATAGTAGCATTACACTTACAAATCTGCAAAACCGTAATCTCTTTCATTAATTTGAACTTTTCTGCATGGGTTTCTGGCCCAGATCTGGATCTTAATTTCTGTTGTTAAATTATGTCTTGTCATAAAGACCTTTGGAGTTCAAGGCTACTTTTATTTTTCAGGTTTGCCATCAGAGCAGCAGGGTTCTTTGCGTTTCCAAACTCTGCTTCCTGAATGACAAATCAAGGTTGTAAGTATTAGCACAATAGTATTTATTATTTGCCGTAGTCTAAAACTTATAGTCACTTGTTCATCTCTTTCATATCTTTTGCAGTTCGGATTTCATCTGCTTGCCCAACCTGACTCATTTTCTCATTTTGAGCCTCTGTTCAGTCGGGTTTTCTGAGACACATGATGTTGGTGTTGTCTACGTCGAGAATGGTCCCAATCTTTTCATCGTAGTGGGTGGCGAGGAAGGGCACCTCTCAGAGGAGAAAACATCTTGGTTTGGTGGTACGGCAGCACTCTCATTTTTGTTTTCTCTCTGCGAATTGTGCCTTGTGTATTTTCATCTCATTTTCTATCTGCATGAACTGTGGTTTGAACCTGCTCCAAAACAAAATTTTATCCCGTCTTAATGAGTTAGTGACTTGCAACTATCAGACTTTTTGAACTGAACCAATTAATTTGCTGAGTGGCTTGTGCTGGTTGTTGTACATCTGGCTTCAATTAATTGATCTCCCTTCAATGCAAGATCTGGTATCATCATTTTAGATTTTTCTTACAACATTTTTGTTACTGAACCTTGGGTTTTTATAGCATTAGATGTTCTGGGCAAACAATGGAGGCTCTGTCTCTCTCTGTATATGAACCCTTTTAATCAGCCCTATTCTTTCGTATATTAAATTCTAGTCCCACTGCTATCAGATATTGCATTCAGGCATAAAACCCAACTGTGTATTTATCTGTGAGAAATAGCTTGGAAATTATTTTTTTTACGTATATGCAACTAGCACTGTTTTGCATGTAGAATTGTTTGTTGTACGGGTTTCAGACTCATTTATGGGGGACATCCCTTCTTACACTTTTGATTATTACAAAGTAATTTCGCTTGTGTTCTATAATACTGTAGAGACAGTATTTCACATTTCTTACTAGCCCTGACCTACTTGTTTTTTTTTTTTTTAAAGATAACAATTAAGAAGCAAAATTGATGCCTTTTTCCGAATTGGTGTCAATACAATGATTGATCCGAAATTTTCTGGGCACTATGAAATTTATCTTGTTCCTTTCTGTGGCCGTGATCTCAACACTGTGGTGCAGGAAGTTTTATGTCAGGTCACCGCTGTTGAGTGATAACTGTATTATCTAAATGTTCTAAGTTCAGTTCTTATTCAACTCAATTTACCCTACCCTGTTTTTTTTTCCCCCTTTTTTTTAGCCACTGCATTTGCATGTGAAAGATAATTGTATTTGTCTTGTTTTGAGTCTGGTGATCTCTCTTACTTTTCTATCCGCCTTTCAGGTACGCCCCCTGGCCTGAGGATGTCCACTCTTCAACTCTTCAATTTATTGAAGCCCTGCAGGATTCTCATGTGGAGAAGTAGCGTTAAAGCTGAGGTTCAATCTTCAGTAAGTGCACTATTACGTTTATTTAATTCAATCTACCAGTCTTACACTGCTGGAAGTTTGTGGTCTTTCAATAGGACTCAACACACAACTATCTGGTACTGGTGAAATTATCCTTTATGGTTTCATTCAACATTCTCAGTGCTGGTTCTACTGTCAAGTGTCATGTAAATGCTTGGCGAATCACTCTGATTTCTTTTCTGAGTTATTGTAATTGGGAATGATATTTTGTTTGTGTCATTTCTATTCTGAGCAAGCCTCAGTGTTGGTTTTGCATCCCTAATGTAGTCAATCTGTTGGGCTCCAATTTATGTCATGTGAAAATTATCTGAGTTGCCATCAATGCTTTGTTTTGTGCTTGTTCAAGTTCATCCTCGCTTTGAGGCGGAGATGGTTGTTGACCTCGTATTAATATTTTCATTTGTCTCTTCCCTTTTGTTTCAGTTGCATCGCAATTGCCTTGTGATCAGTGTAACAAGCCCACCCCTGCCATTTCCAACGATTGAGGAATGTGTGTCATGAACTACTCCGGGAGATGCTGGAATAAGTCTTGTTGATCGTAAGAACAACTTGGATGCTGTGGTTTCCTCGCTCAACTTGACTTCATACCCAACTGTTCTAGATCTATATGGAAAAAAATTAAGTAGAACGTGGATAAATCATGGGGAGGATTTTCAGGGCATTTGAATAAAGACTGATGCAGATTGGTAATTTGATAACCAATAGTTTGGTAAGGTTCATTTTGTCTGAAAGCCAAGAAAAACCCTTCAGTCAACCTACCTACAGCCATGGTTGGATTTTTGCCGCCATGGCTCTCAGGAAATCTTCAACTGACTTCTGGATATGAAGTGGAGGCCTTATTAAAAACCTAAACAATTGCTGGCTTTGTGGGTCAGCCATTATTCACATTAATTCCAGAGTGAAGAAGGTGAATATTTAACAGTTTACAACTTGTGTCAGTTGATGATTCTTTAGGTTGCTGTTTAAGACAGTGTTTAGTTTAAATTTTTGACTGAGTTGAATGGCTAGCTGAAGCGACCCCTCAGGATTTGGGCTGGAGGATCAATAGTTTCATCCACATTTGAGTCTGCATTAGTGTGTTGGTTCCTGTCTCTTTGAATTCCACTCTCTTGGACTGGCAGAAATGTGGTGGCAAGGCCTTCTCTTTTGATTGTGGATTCCTCTAAAGACATGAAAGCTTTTTTTGTAGTTTGTGAAACAGCAGCCTATGCCAGCGTTGATACCTCTGTTCCTCTGAAATTAAACATCTTATGCCCTTTTTGTGCCAATATAGAGGTTTCTCCCTGTGACAGTGGGTGAGCATGCTGGTATTGTTTTGCCTGCTGAGCAGACTGCATACAGATGTGGGCGTGCTAGCCTGTATCTAATCAAAATGTATCTTTTGCTCTTCAAATTTTGCAATTCCATGTGTTGCTTTCTAGAATAAAATGCTATGTGTAAATCAAGTTTTATCTTTGACCATTTGTTTACTGACCGTTTTAGCTTTGACCATACCCTATTATCACTTCATTTTCATTCAGCCATTTTCCCCAAAACCAAATTGGTGATCTTTCTATGAGATCAACAGCAACTTGACACTTGACCAACTGAAAAGAGGACAGATGCTTTTGAGCAGTGGTGTCACAGAAATAATAATCTGATTGAGTGAAGGAAAATAAGTTATCAACAATCCAGAAAGTTTGGTATCAGTTATCTTTGTTAAAACAACATTTCTTAGATTAATGGCGGAACACCATACGTTCATCCCACTCACATTTGGTCAGTTTCCTTAGAGCTCGCTCCCTGTTACCCAAGACCTCAGAAATGTTATCCAATTTAAGGAGCATGTCCTCCGCGACTCTGCTTACATCACCTAAAATAAATAAAAAATAAAGAGAAACAATTGGCTTTACGAAAGATGTCAAAAGACTCCACACATTATGAGAATGAAGTCTTCCTCACCTCCAGCGAAGCAGTACGTCCACATTCTATTAGTATCTTCGTACATTTGAGGATTCACTCTCAGCAGGGCAGCCGCACTGCCATTTAGAGGAGAGGATGGGTTCGGCTCTTGTAAGAGCCTCCTTGCTGCATTTAACACCTGAAGCAAAGTTGTCGCAGGAGCCCTGAAAATTAAATACTGTAATGCAAGACACCTAACATTGATAGACACAATTCATAATGCATAAATTAAAGTACTCACCATTCTTTCTGGTCGAGTATGCTCATGCATACTTTCCCTGTATGATTTTCCACATTGGGATGGTATACAGCCGTTTCAAAGGTGACCTAAAGCACAGAAGCCATGTGCCTAACACTTGATTTTCAACGTGATAAGAAGGTGAGCAAATAAAAAATTAATACTTACTTTTGGTGGTTCGGCTGGGAACCCCTTTAATCCTAGATTAACCTCGAACAGGCCTCCCTCAAAGGGAGAGTCTAGTGGGCCAGTGATAACACATTTCACTAATTCGAGATTGTCACCATCTATCAGAATATAGTCGGACTCGGCCTGAAACACAAACAATTCATATAGAAATCGATCCGATTGTCTTTTCTTAACTGATACCAATGATTGCAGAAAACAAAGCAAATACATTAAGGACAAAGTTTTGAACAGAACGTTATGAAAATAGTGTTCAATTTTTACGTCATCGACTACATAGCGTCAGTTTCGTGATGTTCAGGAACAAAATGTGCAAAAAACATTAAAAACAAATTCCCGCAAATTCCGCATGGCTGTTTGGAGCCCACTCCGTTGCACAAGAATTTATTATTACCGTGGCTATTTGAGAGATGTCCATGAGGATTCTTTTCTTCATGTCCACCTTAGGCACTCTAGGCGCTGTCTCGTCCATTTTCAGATCACAAAACTTGGCAAGGACGATGCAATTCAATCAAATCAACGACGGCTCTAACTCAACACGAACGGCTCAATCGACAACCTGCTCCGGTGAGGCCGGCCCGTCTATAATCACGCCACCTTCTTGAGCTGTGATTGGTCAGTCACCTGCCGACAGCGCCCTCTGCTACGCCTCGCTTGGGTAGCTCTGAGCACATTTTTACCAACAACTGAATGGAAACAAAATACTGAAAACCGGGGAAGCAGATGATTTCAAGCACACAAGGCATTCTTTTAGAATAACATTACACCAACTGGTTGATATAACGTTGATTATGACCGTAAGGCTTACATTGGTCGAACATTATGCTTGCTTATTTTTTGTTGTTGTTTTTTTTCTTGCATAACTGTACACAACCTTGCTTCAATTGTCTGTAGCAGAAATCAACTTGCGTGTCCTTTTTTGTGGTGAATAGTTTTTTTTTATGCGAGCCCAGTTTTTTAGATAAGATTTACAGGAGTAATATGACCTGGAAATTCCCGTCTTCGGACGAATCAACCGTATCGACGACATATGCCGTCAGTTGTGAGTGAAGATATCATTGTTGTCATTGACCTGGACCCCTAGGTTAGGGGCTTCGTTCCATTATCATATCCCCTGAATGTATGTATTTATCTAATATTGCTTTTGTCACAGCTTTGTGTCATTCCGTTTGGGAAGCAGCAGATTTAAATGGTCATCAATGTTCCGCGTGTGACCAAAGTCCCGCACTGGGCTCAGAAGTGGAACATAGTAGGTGTTACTCAACTTTTTTTGTTTGCAAATAAAAATGAATTATCAGCGTTATTATTAATTATCGTTATTTTGTGTCTATGCAGGAGTTGTATCAAGTGCTCCAAACAATAAGAGGTCTAAACCACCTGTATGTTCTCTACCTAACTTGATGGAAAAGGCGGTTGAGCACCCAAGGTCACTTGATGTTCGAATGAAGGCAGCATCTTTGGGGCTGAGTTGCTGGGATGGTCATGGCACCGCCACTGGCCGACTTATGAATGGACGCAACATGAAAAGTCCATGTTCTCAGAACTGTTCAAGATGTGACTCCCCAAAGCTCTCTGAAGATGAAAGGAGGAAGATATTTGACAACTTTTGGAGTCTCAGCATTCATGAGCGTCAGTGGTTGTTCTTGTTGGGGTCAGTTAAAACACAGCCTCTTAAAAAGAAGTGCGCTGCACCTGGATCCAAGAGGGAGAAAAAAATGAATCGAGCTTATCATTTCTTGATCAATGGTAGTCGTAAAAGGGTTTGCAAGACTATGTTTAAAAATACTCTATGCATCAGTGATTCCTGGATTAATAGCGCTCTTTCTCATTTCTCTGAAAGTGGTTTGATCCCTGATATGAGGGGACGACACCTAAGGAAGAGATCATGGCAGAACTAATTGTTAGAAGTAAATGTGTTTAAGAATGTAAGCAGGAAACCGCTTTCAATTCATGATTTAACATCAATGCAGCTTTATGCAGGCAAATACAAGATGGGCTGAAATATGGAAGAGAACTATTTTGCATTAATTACCAGAATATGAATGGTTTGAGTTGTATTGTTGGGATTTTTCTTATAGCTTATGCAATGCATATGAAATTTATGAACTTATGAAGGTCTTCACATGTGACATTTGCGTTGAAACCATTTGGTCTCAAATTTTCATTGTTACACTAGTGATGCATGAACTACTACTTTTTTCGTGTCAACAAATTAACTGCGTAGCTTCTCCCTCCCTAGCAGGGCACCTTGCTGTTTGTGAAGTTTCAACTTTGGCGTAGGTTTCTTAGCAATGCAAATGTCCACTCAACTTGCAATGTATCGATCATGAGTTGAACCACAGGTGTAACTGCTCAATGGCACTTGACTGAATACGTTTTCCTTCATTGTGACGAGAACTTGGGCGATACAACTGAAAGTTAAAGTCACCCTGAGATTTAGGGCCTTTTTCTTAGGGAATAAATTCATGTAACAGTGACTGAATTTTGACCATTTAATGAATTTTGTGCACCTAATACTTATAGGAAATTAAGAGCTCTTTTTATTATCCTGAAATGTGCAATATGAGCAAATGAGTTTCTCGTGTTAAGGTTTCTTCCTCTCCCTCAAATGTCTTTCTGCTTACAAAGCAAAGATCCTTGTCAAAACTGTCTTCTGTTACAAGAGTAAAACTGAAAAGAACTGCGCTAGAAACTGCTTTGATTCTTGTAGTGAGATTATAAAGGACCAATAAAGTTGCTTAAGGAACAGTGTATACCTTGGTCTGCTCTTGTCTACTTCTCCTGAAAAATAAATTAGCATTTCCTCAGTTCACTTGAAACTCAGTGACCACACACTTCAGTGTCAAAGAAAAATGTGACCTTAGTGCATGTGGAAAAAAATGGAACAAAAACAGAACACATAGTGCAAGAGAGTTTGTTTAATGCAAAACTTAAAACACAATGGAAGCAGAAGAAACTAGACATTTACAAACTATGTTTGTAAAGGAGTCTTCATCAAGATAGAATCATAAATCATGAGAATAAAATTAAAGAGAAAGTAAAAAAATTAAGGTAAAAGCAAAGCATGCTTTAGGAACAGAATACTCCAATTTACAAACTATACAAACTATATGATTGGTAAAGGAGTTTCTTTCAAGTAAGAACAATTAGAATGCTCCAGGAAAAGAAATCATCAAAATAACAAACACAATAATTAGTAAGGAGAATCATGAAGTAATGTAGAGATGGGAACTTTTCGCTGAATGGGGGGCACTTATCCCTGTGTCCAAAGGACTTATGTGTAAGTGAGTGGGTCAGAACTATTGTAATGGTTACCCCTCTGTTAACAGGAATCAACCCTTTTAACGGCCTCTCCCCAACCTTTCCCCCAACTCATTACGAGTTGAGGTACTGATGAAAGGAGAGGCCAAGGAGCAACCTACTAACAGAAGGGCCCGATTGAGGTAAGCCCTGTGACCTCAAAAAA
The DNA here is from genome assembly GCA_030522485.1 of Stenchaetothrips biformis. Taxonomy (NCBI): domain Eukaryota; kingdom Metazoa; phylum Arthropoda; class Insecta; order Thysanoptera; family Thripidae; genus Stenchaetothrips; species Stenchaetothrips biformis. The sequence continues at coordinate 18,853,156 of CM060091.1, forward strand.
AAAAAAAAAAAAAAGACTTTTATAAAACAATTTAGAATTTTCGATTTGGCGCCAAAAAAAGAAATCAAAAATGGTATGAGAGGACCCACTCACAACCACCCACCCCTCCCAGTGACACCCCCAAAAAGCGAAAAGTTCCCATCCCTAGGGACATAAAAGTGTAAAAAAGAAAGTAAAAAGAGAAAACATTAAGAAAAAAACAGGCTTAAGGAAGAGAAGCCATCGACTTCACAAAATGTAACTCGTGAGTCTTAAGAAACAATCATTTAAATATTACCAGTATCGTAAAGTGATGAGGGTTGTTCCAGGGGCAATTTCTTTCTTGCAGAAACCATTTGGGCAATTATATGGAGCCCTTCTCATTACAACATTAGAAAAGCAACCACTACAAACGAAGTGACCGCATGGAATAATAGTATTAATGTTCTCCTGGTAGCAGATAATACATTTCCTTGGCTCACTGCCTGGACATTGCTGGGCAGGAGGAAGTGGCTGCGGGGCTGAAGTCACTGCTTGCTGCGGTGGTCCACCTTGCTGCTGTAGTCCTTGCGCCCCAGCTTGCTGCTGTAGTCCAGGTTGTTGCTGTAGTCCGGCTAGGTGCTGCAGTCCTTGCGCCCCAGCTTGCTGCTGTAGTCCAGGTTGTTGCTGTAGTCCAGGTTGTTGCTGTAGTCCGGCTAGGTGCTGCAGTCCTTGCGCCCCAGCTTGCTGCTGTAGTCCAGGTTGTTGCTGTAGTCCGGCTAGGTGCTGCAGTCCTTGCGCCCCAGCTTGCTGCCACATGGGCTGAGTAGCCTGGGCCTGCTGAGCAAGTTGTGCCTGCGTAAGACAGAACTGCTGCCACTGGTGAATTACTTGAGCTTTCCTGAGGGCCTCCTCCTTTGAAGGCCTTCCAGGGCCTTTCTTCTTTGGTTGCAATGAGTGGGGCAGCCCATGCTCCCAGCCCAATGGAGGAGAACCTGAAGCAAACAAAGACGGGATAGGTATAAGTGTAGGAAAACAATTAAGCTTTTTATTTTGATGAGCCAAAAATGTTTATGAAAGCCAGTATTTAACACTTGATAATTAATCGCATTCCTCAAAACTGGAACATGCATGAAATTTGTTCAGCTTTAAGGAGTTGGTCATGACTTTCACATTTAAGGAGACAAGATGGTGGAAAATATGTTGGGATAAAGTGGTTTAAGATGTTAGAAACAAAGTGTAAGCATGAAAATGTCCTCATGAAATAAATGCTACAAATGATCGAAGAGACTATGCCAGCACCTTTCACACAAATGAGCCAGTGAATCAGGTTTCTGAAAGGATCAGATACAATAACAAAGCCGGACACAGTTTACATTATGAAATTCACCCTCAAAAATGTTCTAGGTTTCTTACAAGCAAAACCTTCATTTCACTAACCAACAGTCGACAACGATAAGGCAACAACATATTTACCAGAATTTAAATTTCAGTGTTCCCTATGCAATGCACCAATCACTGTAATAATGCGACAAAGTAACGTTACAAACCTAACTGTCTGCTAAGTGCACACTTACAAATGCATGTGCTTGCAAGTAACACCTACAAATGCATTTGCAAGTGTACTTACACTACCCAAGTATGCATTTACAAGTGTGTACTTGACAAAGAGTGCTTGTAAGTGTATACTTGCAAGCATGCTTTGGTAAGTATGTACTTAGTCGATAGTTGAGTACTACGAAGGTTGCTGATGATAGTGCTTACCTGCTGCTGCCGGAAAGTATGCCATAGCAGCTGGAGCCATGGCATTCATGAATGGCATGAAGTGCTGACCCAACGGGCTGCTGGGCTGCGACACATATGGCTGGTTCAGGTAGGGGCTGCCGCCGGGCTGTTGCAAATAGGGGTTGCCACCAAGCTGCTGCTGCTGCTGATGAGGGAACAGGCCTGGACTTCCAGGCGAGAATGACGCCGCACTGCCTGCGGCAGCCTGCGGCTGCAGAGGCGACTGCAGTTGGGGTGAGCCTGAACCAAGGCTCTGCAGGAACGGGCTAGGACTTCCAAGCGAGAATGCCGCCGCACTGCCTGCGGCCTGGGGCTGTTGCGGCTGTTGTGCCGACCAAGCCGGTGCAGCCGCTGCTGCAGATTCCATTTGTGGTGGTGCTGGTGGTGCCGGGGGATCGTCCACAGTCTCTGTTGACATCAAATGGAGGTTTTAGAACAGCAGTGTTCTAAAGGGTGATATATTCCAAGGCTCTTCACTTATAACAAATATGGCGTCATGGCGTCTGTCGTGAGCGCCAAGTTCACGTGAGGGAGCATTGGACCAAAACCGCTCAAAAAACCGTATTTTTCAGGCGCAAGAAGCACCACAATAAAAGGCAAAGCAAATGAGAGTCATTCACTGGTCACCAGGTCAGCGATTGAATACATTAAAGAACCAAACACGTGCACGCCTAGGGCGCACAATGGCGGTTGGGTTTGGCAAAGCGGCAAAGGGGACGGGTAATAATCGTCAGAAGAATGTAGGATATTGTTTGAACTTAACGCACAGAATAAATATTCAACAAACCTTCCTCCACTCTGTGCTGATCCATGATTTTCGAAGGCAGATGAAGCAATATTGACTCCTATTCTCTCTGGACAGTCAACGCAACCACAATGGGCACCTCACTGATGAAACGCTGGACGCCCGGGCAGTTCTAGCGCGAAAGTCTTCGAACCACAGCCTTCCAATACTGTCATAAATCTAAACCAGTGTTACCATTGCACTTGGACCGCCGACTCTGACCGGCAAAATTGCAAAAGTTTCACCTTTAAAGAGCCACTTACACTGGTAAAACTAAAGCGTAACTCTATGCTTGAGTCAAGCATAGAGTTACGCTTGAAGACGTTACGCTTGAAATGAAGCATACTCTCGAAATTCCCCCATGCATTTAGATAGGGGAAATCTTGGTGGATGAGGCTGTTACGCTTGATTTCAAGCGTAAACTGATTACGCTTGAAAACAGAGGGTAACACTACGCTTTAGTTTTACCAGTGTAGCCATTACATTCTAATATTTGCTTTTATACAAGCCAAATTTACGTTTTTTCGTTGCCAATCAGTGGACTAAAGCACCGATCTTCTGCGCCCAGGTTGCCAGCCATGCTTCAGAGCAGACGACACCAAAATAATAACAGATCATCTCCAGGCCAAGAAGGAATCAACTGTTCTTATCAGGAAACAATCAGGCTTGGCGTGTCCGGTGATTTCAAGATGGATAATGGTATAATACATGCGGCATGCTTGAATGAGTACATGGGGCAGTTGTCCTATGCGTAAGCAGACAGCTGTGATTTAACCCGCTAAAGACCCTGACCACTGCAGGTTAGGGCTGCTCTCATCTTTGTTTTCGTCTTATTTGATTGATCCGGATTTGCTAAGCTGCGAATATTTTAATTTGGGTTCTATCTGCGCACGTCAGCCCAGAGTTAACTGAATTGAAACATTGTGAGTGCGGAACTCAAAATTTAATCTACACTGTTTGTTGAGTTTATCATATCAGTTGCTACAATTGTTAATTTTGTAAGGCAGGTGTCTGTAGCCATCTCATGTCCTTCAATAAATTTCTAACCATCATAGGATTTTATTTATGGTTGAAGTTAAAAATTGGAACAAGTAGAAGTGGCTGTAAAATTCCTATCGAATTTCTTGGATACAGTCCTCCAAAATGAAATTTTTATAACATAACACTCTTTTGTTTAATCTATACTTGAATATTGGAAAATGCCATCTAGTGTGTCAAATTCTGGTTGCTAGCCGATGTATTTCAGGGTGGCTCTTCTTGTAAATTGTTCAGTCAGTAAATGCCTATCTTCTGTTTCAAATTCTCATAATGCTTGCCGCTACTTGTGAAATAAGTATTTTGTTCATTTCTTTATGATTGTTTTATTCTTCACCTTTTCTAATTTTCACCTTTAGGACAAAATTATTTCCTCTGAGAGAGCCCCATGCAAGATACAATAAAATAAAAATGGCTATAAATCCCTTTTTTTTTTCATTGGTGAAATTGAAGCAAACCGAGCCTGGGGAATGTCACATGGATACTAGAGAAGCAAAATACATGAGTCCTTTAGTTAAAATTTGTCAACTATGATGAAATTATTTTAACTTTCAAGCCACTGGCTTGCATTAAGTAAACTAACAGGCTGGCTTAAATATGAATCCAACTGGCATTAAAAAATTTACATAAGGTAGAGGGTTTTACAAGGTTTCACAGATGCAAATTTCCAACGACAACATTCTGAACAGAATAGGATACTTGAAACAAAAACTGCACAATCTCTTCATCTGTGGGAGGTTGATGTTGAAGCAGTTGTGTGGTTAGTCGCTGTATGTTCTCATCATTTGACACAGATGCAGCAGGCCTATGACGAGTAGGAATGAGTCCTATAGATAAGCTGTGCACATCATCAATCACTGTGTCTTCAAACTTAGCCAATTCTCCTGAAACATGAACACTATGTTTAAATCCTTATATCTTGTATTTTAGCATAATTTTTTCAAGAGCTGTACAAACTTATGAAGTGGAAGACGTTGGGATGGTGAACACCAAACCGTCTGTTCATCCTGCCATTGTTGGATTCACTAAACAGAAACATACAAAATTTTTCTGAGAAAAAGTAATTTCAGTTTTTTTTCTTTTCTTACACAGAATAACTTACTCAAGAAACTCAAGAGGGATGGCATGCTCCACCTGGGAGTAAACCTCAAAGCACTCTCTAGAATGAAGCATGCTTTTTTGTTGATGTGAAGCCTTTTTGCAGCACACTCTATCCTAGAGAGTGCTTTAAGGTTTACTCCAAGGTAGAGCATGCCATGCACTTTAAATTCTAGAGTACCTTGCATTGTTTGTGCGGTGAAAACTTCCGCAAACAGAAAGAGTTGCTCCTCTATTTGCATGGTCCAGCCATTCAAACTGAACATAGCATAGAAATGGACGAATTTCTGCATACATCAGTGGATGGAAAGTAAGAGCAAAGCGTCCAATAACATTCAATCCTCTCTGGAGCAAATCATGAGGCAAAAGAGGCAGAGTACAACAGAGCTTAACAATCAAATGCACTTCTAGATACTGCAGAAATGGCACCCCAATGATGGACTTTGCATGCTTTGACATAGCCTAAGAAATGAGAGAACAAAACAGCCTTAGTTTAAATTTCAAATGAGACAAATTTTCGAATGAAGCTCAGAGTTTTGTGGACATACTCACATTGACAGCATGAAAAAAGCAACCCTGGACAGCAACTTGAAACACCAACTCAAATGCACGAATCATTGCATCTTCAAAATCGCAAATAACTCGCACAAAGTTCCACCATCCAAGGTACGTCCGCAGGATAAGCAAAACAGCAACATAAGCTGCTTCTGTCTTTCTCTCCATTAGACACCAACATAACGGAACAACCTGTGTAAATGAAGGACAATCATTAACATAACAGGGGGTCCTCCCAAATAGTATTTACTTGTGCAGAGAGAAAATGACTTGCCGTGTGTCCATAAATTGTTACAATAGTAAATACCTAGGGAAAATATTAAATTAAATTAAGTACTACAGCCACCACATAAGAAGAACAAGAAAAAGTAGCAGGCTTAGGCGAGTAACTACTGGTTCGCAAAATAAGAATACATTTCAATGTACCTGATAGCATCCATCGACAGAGGGTTTTATGAAGAATGTACCATCTGCGAAGATGATCGAGGTCATCCTCATTAATTGAAGGCACCTCTTGCTAGCAAAAACAATGTTGTGAGATCCATCTTCACTCCATGATGATCCTAGATACATACCATCTTGACCATCAAGAGTTGCAGTAAGTTCCCCCCACAAAGGATTCTGGAGGATTGCACTTAGTTCTGGCAGATTTTGTGGAAGGTTTGGAAATATGTCTCCACGAGCCCTTTGCATTGCTGGGCGGAGTCTTCGAAGAGTCAATTGAGCCCTCAATTCTCTGTTTTCCAATCTGTTGTTGACACGAGTAAGAATTTAAGTAAAAATATAACAAAGAAGAGATAGTTGCAGAAATAAAATGTGGGTAGTTACCTAGCCCTTTCAGTAGCAATTATGTTTGCAAAAGAGACATATGTAAGGGATCTTGCTTGGTCAATTATCGATTTTCGAGCTGCATTAACTTCTGTCAACATCAAATCGGGACCATGATTGTGCCACATTGTGTGAGTGAATCCATGGCCGAATATCCAGGTAGCTTTCCCTCGACACGATGAGTGCTTGCAGGTGAAATAAACGGCACTATCAGATGCACGAACGACGTGATAATAAAATCCATCCCCTATGTGATAGAAGTAACTTCCATGCTGCCTCCCTTGCTCTTGAATGACGTTCATAATTTCGAACAGAAACGTGCTCTGACAGAACCGTGGCCTGTCTAGTAGGCGGGCGCGGGCACACGAGAGCTCAGAGAGACTTGCTCCACACACCAACACTAACACACCCCACCTAACAGGCGTGTGACGTCACGGTGCTGCGAATATACGTTACGACTGCAAATAGGAGATCCCTCCGTGTTCTTTCTCTTCTCGTTCGAAACAGTTCGATTGGCTGTTTGACGCCATAACGGCCTAACTCCTTTGTGAAACTAGTGAAACCGTCAAACAGTCCTTCGATAAACAATAAGAAGAGGAACAACACGGACATACCTCCTATTCGCAGTCGTGACGTATATTCGCAGCACCGTGACGTCACACGCCTGCTTGAGGGTGTGGGGGTTGAGCGAGCGGAGGCCCGTCTCGCGAAGGCCGCGGTGTGCGCGTTGTTTGTTGTTTGGCGTAGTCTCACAAGATGAACTTGACTGTCGATCCAGGAATGCACGGCGCACCCTCCTTATTTCACACGAATGATGGCTTTTATTTCCGTTGTTACCGAATGCGCGACTTCACCGCGTACTTTCGATGCAAGAATTTCAACTTGGGCTGCCCCGTCAGAGCACTGATTAGAGTTGGCGGAAATTTTGAAACAAATGATGAAATTCACAACCATGAACCTGATTTTCATCTAATTCCTTACATCCATGAACGACAATTGCTCATAGAGCAATCCAGGCGGTTAGATATAGCGTCTTTTCACGATTTTTTTGACATTTGGAGGTGGGTGGTATAATGTTTTTTTCAGAGTTGATTATCACAATGTCCTAGAAATATTTGTGTCACGCAGTTCGACTTGTGATTGAAATTCAACCACTATTATATGAATTTATTGCCGAGGTTGCGGGTCCCAACTCCTATTAGTTTCTGAGTTATGGAGGTTTATGTAAACTTAAAGTCGTTTCTCTCAAAGTCCCCTCCAAGAGGACAGGTAAAAAAACAAATTCTCAGTTTCTGGCCATAGAACCTTCAAAGACATAAGAAAAACATAGCGATGACACATTTAAAAATATTAGTCCAGAAGAGTCCGTATTAGCTCTTTTTATTTTTCTTCAAATTTGACATATTTTGCCTCATTTAGGTCTTGTTTTTGGGAAACTATGGGAGATAATAATAAAGGGGCTACGCTATCTTTTTCCTATGCAAAAATAGATATAATTGCCAGAATCTGAAGGCTGGGTAGCGTTTCCTTTGACGTGAGGAGAATTTGAAAGAAACGACTAGAAATTAATGTAAACATTCACAACTCAGAAACTAAAATGATGTGGTGCCCTACCATTGGCAAATAAGTTTATGCAGGAACCATTACTCATAAATTAAGACATCTGACTCAAGTTTTAAAATATTTTAAAGTTTTAAAATGTTAAATATTCACCTTTTACTCTGGAATGATATTCATTTGTCTGGGTTTTCAGAACTGAATTTGAGGACCTGACGTATGACCATATGTACCGCTCTATGCTGAGAGCACGAATGAATGTGTTTCCTCAAATTCAAAACTTGGGAGACCTTCTTACAGTTCTCGAGAATCCGGCCTATGCTAGTGTTTCTGCCACAAGTAACTTCAATGAAATATTGTACCGTGAAACGGGGTAATTTCGGGCACCCGGGGTAATATCGGGCATCTCTGCCCGAAAGCATTGCGATGATGCTGCCGTCTAGCGGCGACCTCGGAGGCTTGTCCCGTTGCGCGCATCGCATTCGCCACACTTAAAACTGTCGGATCATTCCTCTGGAGACCAAAACAGATCCAATCTTTCCGAGCTACAGTGATTTTCGTATTTTACACTTTTTACCTAAATTCAGTGTATGCGTGAAAACTTCGACTGGCAAGCCAAACCTGTTCACAAACGGTGCATAAGGTATTTTTTTTTCGATTTAGACATGTTTTGAGCATGCTGTGTCAAATTTTCAATCACCTGCGGGAAATAGTATGGTAAATAGAGGCTCAAAACTAAAAAATTGTTACTTTTAGGGGTAATTTCGGGCACTGAAATGGCATGCAAGGGCAAGCAGGGTTGTTCTGAAAACTTTGAATTTCGCAGGGCTAGAGTGGTGTAAGCTTCTTCCAGCTCTTCAGAGCTCTTCTGAAAGATTCAGATAATCCATAAACACAGATAATACTCAACTGCCGCAGCAGTCGCTTTGTGGAACTTTGACTATTATAAAAATGGGCCAAGGCTACATCTGTACTTCTTATGTGTAGTATGTACACATCCTATCTTAGTGTCAATTATTGGTTCGTGACTAAAATTTTATCATGTTTACCGGGACTTTGACTTTGGGAACGGCCGCATGGCTTGCCGGGTTGCTACGGAATGCAGAGTTTTCCAGAAAGCCCCAGTATCTTCCCAATTGTGCATAAGACTTGCCTCTCATGTACGTCAGTTTCAAGAGGAAGATCCACGACTCATCTTCGCGTGATATAGTGTGGCTTGAGTTGTACCATTATCAAAAACAAAAAATGATAAAGGTTCAAGGTTAGACGTTCAACAAGAAGCGTCCTAAATAGCTCCACCCCACTCTACCAAACATCAAACTATTTGTTCCAATCATGACTCCAAATTATGTATAAATGACCACCCCTACCATCCCTCCACATCTACATCCTTAAGAATTTCACATTTTACCACATAAGCTTAAAAGAAAGAGAAAATTATTGATTTTGAGACCAAAATCAGAACGACAAGTCGTTTTTTCCTGGGGTGCCCGAAATTACCCCAAAACACGGGGTAATTTCGGGCACTGCTTTGGGCCCTCCACTGTAAAAACGGTAAAGCGTAAATATCTGGAATTGGCGTCAAATTGAAGCTAAAGGTGGGTAGATGATAAATTTTAACCCTCAGGTCCATGGCAACACTACGACCATCACAATTTTAAAAATACCTCTCAAAAGTGCCCGAAATTACCCCGTTTCACGGTACAGAGATTCACGCAGACTAGGAAATGGAAAGACTGTGATTCTTTTTATGGGCCAAAGGTGCACTTCATTTCTCCAGATAGCTACAGATATCTTCATTGAACATACCTCAATTGGTGGTAGCTGTGATGTTAGTAACTGTTCCTCCACATTTTTCCATGTTCATATTAATATGCATATTAAACTTTTTTTGTTCTCTAGCTTCTAAGTGTTGGTAGTCTCTGGGAGAACAGAGTAAGTGAAAAGTCATTGTTTGTGATGGAGCCAATATTGGTTGACCTAATTTCTAAGATCTACACAAATTTCAACGATTCAGGTTCTTTCCCTTGGATTTGTCCTGATGGATGGAAATGGACCTGCTGAATATAATACTGCCTTCTATCTGTTACGATCACATTTAAATACTTGGCATTTCCAAGAAGGTATTTGTGCAGAGACTGATCCTCTAGCAAGTGCTTTTGCCAATATATTTGGTGTACCTCTATACCCATCCCTGTATGACTTTGTACGAGTAGGTATTTTATTCACTTTTCCTGATTTTTTTTCCTGTTTCCATCCTTTGTCTCATTGTCACTTGTCTCATTTGTGTAGGATGCAAAATCATTCATACTTCCAAGAGAATCTATGCAAAGTCCTGAGGGAAAATATCTAATAGGATTGTGTTTAACGTTACCACTAGTACCTGTGGATATTTTGCCTTTTGGAATTCAGTTTATTCAAGCCGAATGTTATCAAAAACAAGCCAACAATTTTCTCCCCTTCTTGGAAATGATAATGACCATGCCACATTTTTCCTTGTATGCTGCAAAGGACAGATCTCATGTTGGCATGTAAGCAATCAAAAGAAAATTGGCTCATAACGTCTGTGGTTTTGCTTACTCTAACAAGGCTGTGGTCTTTGCAGAGAACACTTAAAGAATCATCTTCATAGAAGGTTTTCAAATTTTAATGGATCACACGTAAGTGAACTCTGAGGAGACACCACAGTCAATTTTCTTAACTGTTTGGCACTAAACATTTCAAGTATTGTCTGATGGTTTTTGCCAAGATTTTTCTGTAATGGGTTTTGAATATGTTATGGACTGAGACATACAAATCTTTACTGTTCTCGATGTGTATAGGAGAAAGGGATTTGAAAAATTTGAAAAATTGTCAGTAAGATTTTTAGAACATGCATCAAATTTGATTTAAGATAAGAGAAACACTCTTAAATTTGACTGTTGTGTCTCCTGAAACTGAAGTAACAAGAATTTTATCAAGAAAAATCGAAGTAAGAGTGTCTCCCTCTGATCAGGGTACATAGTAAAGACAACAGAGCAGACCCTACATGAAATTGACGCTATAGGAAGAGCAGAAAGGCCTCCAACAAGATCTGCACCGTCGTCAATAATGGCTGACCCACAAAGCCAGCAATTGTTTAGGTTTTTAATAAGGCCTCCACTTCATATCCAGAAGTCAGTTGAAGATTTCCTGAGAGCCATGGCGGCAAAAATCCAACCATGGCTGTAGGTAGGTTGACTGAAGGGTTTTTCTTGGCTTTCAGACAAAATGAACCTTACCAAACTATTGGTTATCAAATTACCAATCTGCATCAGTCTTTATTCAAATGCCCTGAAAATCCTCCCCATGATTTATCCACGTTCTACTTAATTTTTTTCCATATAGATCTAGAACAGTTGGGTATGAAGTCAAGTTGAGCGAGGAAACCACAGCATCCAAGTTGTTCTTACGATCAACAAGACTTATTCCAGCATCTCCCCGAGTAGTTCATGACACACATTCCTCAATCGTTGGAAATGGCAGGGGTGGGCTTGTTACACTGATCACAAGGCAATTGCGATGCAACTGAAACAAAAGGGAAGAGACAAATGAAAATATTAATACGAGGTCAACAACCATCTCCGCCTCAAAGCGAGGATGAACTTGAACAAGCACAAAACAAAGCATTGATGGCAACTCAGATAATTTTCACATGACATAAATTGGAGCCCAACAGATTGACTACATTAGGGATGCAAAACCAACACTGAGGCTTGCTCAGAATAGAAATGACACAAACAAAATATCATTCCCAATTACAATAACTCAGAAAAGAAATCAGAGTGATTCGCCAAGCATTTACATGACACTTGACAGTAGAACCAGCACTGAGAATGTTGAATGAAACCATAAAGGATAATTTCACCAGTACCAGATAGTTGTGTGTTGAGTCCTATTGAAAGACCACAAACTTCCAGCAGTGTAAGACTGGTAGATTGAATTAAATAAACGTAATAGTGCACTTACTGAAGATTGAACCTCAGCTTTAACGCTACTTCTCCACATGAGAATCCTGCAGGGCTTCAATAAATTGAAGAGTTGAAGAGTGGACATCCTCAGGCCAGGGGGCGTACCTGAAAGGCGGATAGAAAAGTAAGAGAGATCACCAGACTCAAAACAAGACAAATACAATTATCTTTCACATGCAAATGCAGTGGCTAAAAAAAAGGGGGAAAAAAAAACAGGGTAGGGTAAATTGAGTTGAATAAGAACTGAACTTAGAACATTTAGATAATACAGTTATCACTCAACAGCGGTGACCTGACATAAAACTTCCTGCACCACAGTGTTGAGATCACGGCCACAGAAAGGAACAAGATAAATTTCATAGTGCCCAGAAAATTTCGGATCAATCATTGTATTGACACCAATTCGGAAAAAGGCATCAATTTTGCTTCTTAATTGTTATCTTAAAAAAAAAAACAAGTAGGTCAGGGCTAGTAAGAAATGTGAAATACTGTCTCTACAGTATTATAGAACACAAGCGAAATTACTTTGTAATAATCAAAAGTGTAAGAAGGGATGTCCCCCATAAATGAGTCTGAAACCCGTACAACAAACAATTCTACATGCAAAACAGTGCTAGTTGCATATACGTAAAAAAAATAATTTCCAAGCTACTTCTCACAGATAAATACACAGTTGGGTTTTATGCCTGAATGCAATATCTGATAGCAGTGGGACTAGAATTTAATATACGAAAGAATAGGGCTGATTAAAAGGGTTCATATACAGAGAGAGACAGAGCCTCCATTGTTTGCCCAGAACATCTAATGCTATAAAAACCCAAGGTTCAGTAACAAAAATGTTGTAAGAAAAATCTAAAATGATGATACCAGATCTTGCATTGAAGGGAGATCAATTAATTGAAGCCAGATGTACAACAACCAGCACAAGCCACTCAGCAAATTAATTGGTTCAGTTCAAAAAGTCTGATAGTTGCAAGTCACTAACTCATTAAGACGGGATAAAATTTTGTTTTGGAACAGGTTCAAACCACAGTTCATGCAGATAGAAAATGAGATGAAAATACACAAGGCACAATTCGCAGAGAGAAAACAAAAATGAGAGTGCTGCCGTACCACCAAACCAAGATGTTTTCTCCTCTGAGAGGTGCCCTTCCTCGCCACCCACTACGATGAAAAGATTGGGACCATTCTCGACGTAGACAACACCAACATCATGTGTCTCAGAAAACCCGACTGAACAGAGGCTCAAAATGAGAAAATGAGTCAGGTTGGGCAAGCAGATGAAATCCGAACTGCAAAAGATATGAAAGAGATGAACAAGTGACTATAAGTTTTAGACTACGGCAAATAATAAATACTATTGTGCTAATACTTACAACCTTGATTTGTCATTCAGGAAGCAGAGTTTGGAAACGCAAAGAACCCTGCTGCTCTGATGGCAAACCTGAAAAATAAAAGCAGCCTTGAACTCCAAAGGTCTTTATGACAAGACATAATTTAACAACAGAAATTAAGATCCAAACCTTTGGGTACAGTTGATGAAACAAATTTGAAAAGAAAAAGTTCAGTCATTGTTACTGCATGGACTGATCGATGCCACACATTAAGACGGGTTCTATCCTCGATGTACCTTGTTGCCACCATAAAAACCTAAAGAAAATCAAAGAACCGATTTGTTAGTTTGCAGGCAGACATCGTGAAAAAATCTTTCGGTGCTCCCACAAGAAATTAGCCCAGGTAATAAATGATTAGAGGACTGAAAATTCTTTCACGCAGAGGACTTGCGAATAACTGAGAGCACTCTGGACAGAAATACACTAAACATGGACGGAGCACACTCTAAACAAACTCATCGTTGCCCAACGTACATAGTTGACTTATCATGTCTTATTGACAGAGTAATGGCAATGAACTGCAGAATTTATGAATGATCAACACAGTTAAGAATAAGCTAAAGAATTTACCTTGAAGCGTCAGGCATCCTCGGGAAATAAGGGGGGACACAGCATCCAACCTTCATTGACTACTTTGTGGATCCCAAACTTGAAAGCTCCTGCGCGGCCTCTGCGGTAGGGATACCCTGGACGTCGGGCGGGCGGTGCAGCGGCAGGTTGGGGACTTCATGCTGCAGACCTCCCGAGTCCGAATCCATGGCCCTGCTGCAAGGGAAACTGTTGTTAACATGCTGCACTTTGCGACCAGAACAGGACAGAGAGGGACGGCGAGAAGAGGTTAAGTGTGCTTCCCGCACCAGGATTCCGAGCCACGCGTGCTACGCCACGAGGTAATTTTTGCCACAGAAGGGGAAGCACTACTTGGAGGTCATGACACTTGAAAGGTGTAGTCGTGTACGGCATTAACTAGGGCGAAAACCGAGTATAGAGCCCAGTTGGTCCAGAGCTGTTGGTTGCCCAGCAGAGCAGACAGAACGGCCGCCCGTTGACGTTTTGCACCGTAGCCATTGTCGACCGATTCCGGGTGGGAGGGCTCTCTCTCGCACTCAAGGGGCGCTCCGTACCGGTGCGAGAGAGACAGACCGGCGGAATCAGTCTACTGCTCGGTCCAGCTCCTGACACTCCTCCGATGCTTTCAGAACCTTTCACTGTTTCAGAGGACGGCGTCCGTACAGCCAGTCTTGGTTGGCATCAGTGAGGAGTGGCGAAGTCTGCCCCGAGTGTCTAAGGAGCGTCGGAGTGTCGGTCGCGGCGTTTCTCAGAGCGTGGACACTGGTCAACCCCGGCCAACGCCCAGTCCATACGCCCTCCACCCGGCCGACAACATCTCGAGGCAAGGATTAGAGGTGAGTATCAACAACTCACTGGCAGAGGTGTTTTAATTCGTTCGTTCGCCTTCAGTGCCCGATTGGTAGGCAACCATTCCGACTCGGCCTCGGCGATGCAGGTTTTAAAGCTCTGGTGATGTCACAGCGGACGGTGTCGCGCTCTGTCGCCTGCGAATGCGAATCTTCTATGCCGCCGCCGGCCGCCGCCCCCGCCCCTCCACTTCTCCAGTATTTCTCATACCCACGCGTCATCCCGCTCTCCGAACTTGGGTAGTTGACGGTCAATCGAACTCCAGACTTCAGAGTCAAGGTTCAACAGTCCGAAGTACATCGGCGGTCCCCGGTCTTCCCTCTCAGGCCATAGGGTGCAGCGGGGTGCATACATAGCGCTTGCCATTGACAGCCTAAAGAGTGCGTCGTCATCGCTTTAAGGCAAGCCCGATGTGAGGTACAAGCGGATCAAGCAAATAGCGTTTCGGATGCGGTTTATTATCCTAGAAAGTGAGTGCGTGAGTGCGGTAGGACGGCAAGCCTCGTGCGCGTTACGGGAACGAGCGGGCAACTCACCTGGACTCATCCTGTCACCAACGCACCGCGAGTCGAGGGGCTCGACTTTCGTGCGCACGAGGAGAGGAGAGCCAGTCAGCGGTAACGCGAGCTACAACGCCGCTCTGGCGGAGTGCATCATCGTACTCACCTGCCACTAAAGCAGCCCCTCCCCCCCCCCCAAAAAAAAAATGAACAAATGATACACAAGAAAGGAGAAGTGCTCCAAGTCAACAACTTAAACCTAAAACGAGACGGCAAATAATTAGCTTCGATGCGCAATTCCTGCCCAGCGAGAAGGGCATGCGGGTTGCACGCTAGAACATGGAGAAGTGCCCTGTGCGCGGCCAAGGCGGGTTCAGTCTATGCAACACCTGCTTCCCGTTAACGGCGTTGGAGGTGGCTACAACGCAAGGGCTGAGCTCGTGTAGGGAAGCAAGTGGGCGAGGGCGAGGGCGTGCTCGCGGCGCTACATTGTGCCTGGGCCTTGGCACGAGGGTGACGCGGAGCCGGGCCCGGGGGAAGACCATCACACCGATAGCGCGGCGTTGCGTTACGTTCATGACGACGGTCTGCCCGGGCTCTGACCGCGCGCCCCTGCCCGTCGACGATCTGTCTCAGTCCGGCGTAGTGGCCTGCCGTGGTGTGCGTATGTAAGCCGACGCTGCACCGCCGCGGGGACACTTTAGCTTGGTCTTTTGCGGCGGGGTCCAGGGTCCTGGACCGGCCAACCTTTGCCGACTGCCATCACACCCACAGGACCGGCACAGTTGTTCGGGCTGACGTCGTTGCTCCTACCGGCACATTCCACACTACGGTTTTTCTCAGCGGCGAGACAAAAAGTATCATGTAGTTCCTGTTGAGGCAACCTTCGATTTTACCCCCCCCCCCCCCGGTCTCTCTCTCTCTCTCTCTCTCTCTCTCTCTCTCTCTCTCTCTCTCTCTCTCTCTCTCTCTCTCTCTCTCTCTCTCTCCCCCTCCCCGGTCCCTTTCTGGACTCGTCTCTGTAAGAAGACACTCGTGCAAGGGACCCAACAATGCAGTGGCGCAGTGGGGCCAATGACGTGTTTATCGCAGAGTGTGAATTCAAATAGCCCGCGCCGACCACTTACGAGCTCATCCGGGGCGCTGACTGGTGAATTTCTCATATCGTCGCCGCCGTAGCCTCGCAGCTGCTTCGGCGGAGAGTCGGGAGGGAGAACAGGCCAGCGAGCATTCGGCTAGAAAATCTCTTATAAAAATCTGAAATAATTATTAATAAATTTATTAATTGTTTTTATAATTAATATCCGGGTAGGGCCTTCGAGCCATCACCACCTCCTGGCACGTGCCCCCATCCTCTCATGGCACCCCCTCCACAACACAGAAATAGGTGTTTTAACGATATTAATTATTTATTATTAAGTGTCGACGCTTTTTCAGGAGGTGGACTGAGCCCATCTCTTTAATTCTTGATATTTTAATTATTTTTTTATTTACTTTTTTAAAGTTTTATTTTCTATAATTCTTTAGACGTTGTAATCGACAACCACGTTTCGATGTTTATCGATCTCAATCAGATTCTGAAATTCCGCATATACAATGCAATTTATAGGTTGAGCAAGGGCTGTTGCAAACTTCAACTCTAGACGGAGAGTGCCTTGCTTCTGGAGATTCCAGTGAGGTTCGCTGGCCGACAGGTCAGGTGACAGATCGAAACAGAACAGAGTGTTTCCTCCAGGGTAATCGGTGTAACTGATATTGTTACCTTCATCTTTCCAATGTATTCCTGTTCCACAGAAAAGGGTGTTGTAGCATTCCATGAACAACCCATTAGCAAAGTCGGGTGTCAAGGGCTGTGATGGGACAGGGTGGCCGTCGACCATAAGACTCAAGTAATTCAAATTAAAATGTTGGAAATTGAAACCGTTCCGAGCATAATCGCCATTAAAGGCGCGATTATCAACAAAACCAATAATAATTCTTTGAGGGAGTTGGTTCATGAACAGGTTGTCCAAATTTTTGTCTCGCAGCCCCTGTGTTATCGTGACTGTTTTAATGTCAACTCGATTCACTGGATATTTGGCAGGAGCTTTTTCTAGGGCCTGTGCGTGGCCAAGCAGCACAGTGGGCGAAACCACTACTTTACGGACGCAGAGAGTCGCATCCAAAAGTTTGATGCGCTCTGTACCAGCAGTGGACATGAGGGTGAACGCGTCACGGTTTCGCGTAAGCTTGATTCTGAGCTCCACGTTATTCAGAAGAAAATGATCCTGATTGAAGAAATCAATGTGAAGGGGACCCATCATTTCAAATTGCCGACTGTTTGATGTGCGTGATCGTCGCCATGCCAGTCCAAGGTTTTGAGCGCTTTCGAGAGAATCGAAATGGTTAGGGGTGTCCTCGTACCACATGCGCTGTGTCATGTGGGACTTTTTAGCCGAGGCGTCATAATTCATGAGGGATTCTATGTAAGCTCTGTAGGCATAGGTCATGCTTGAATGACTAATGACTTTTTGATTGAGACTCACATCCACTTGACTCCACAGTGCGTGGAGGGGGTAATTAATAGGGGCTGCATCATTTCGATCGTTTTCTACAATGTCTGTACCATCAGCCTTAACAATTTTGGCTTTGACGTACAGCAGAGTGTGGGCGGGGTCTATGTACTCATGACCCACGCCAGGTATGGAAAATTCGACTGTGTTTGACGCATCCAATGTGGTCAAGGGTTTGTAAGGAACCCAGTGAGTCGATTCAAGTGCGGTCTGAGTGGGTGGAATGATCCACAGATCCAATTCAGAACGGAGACACTCGGAAGAAGCAGCATGCATGAATGCCATTTTTTTCTAAGTAAAGTAATCCACACTAGTGGCCGTCTTTCTCTTTCGAGTCTTTGGAACGTTATGAGCCTTAGGGGCTTTCTTCCGCCTTTTTATAGCACCGGACCCAGCCATCGAGTCGGCTTTTCGCTTGGCCTGATTGGCTAGGTTGCCCGCAGCCTCCCCCGTGCGTTTACTCAAACTACCCCTAAAATTCTGCCCGTTCGCGACATCAGCCAGCACAGCGCTACCCGCCCGGGCCGCCTCCTTCCCCACGGCAGACGCGCCGCTACGAAGAATAGGGAGAATCGTCCGGAAGAGCCCGCCGAGCCAGGAACCAATGCCATGCCCCTTTTGATAGGAACTACCCGCGTAAAATTGACCGAAACCACCGCCGGCCTGAGTGACGTAATGATGAGTGATTTGGTTTTGCGGAGCCATTTTTCTAAGACACCTGTCGGAAATGAACTAGCAAGGTCAACGTTCCGTGTGAAAATGGGAGATAACGCCCCGCGTGGTCCCTTATATCTATCTGGAGGGTGTCAAACGACCGCGTGTTTAAGTCAAAGTAAATGGGGTGCTCGCAGTAGAAAATAGTCATGCTGCCAAACCGCGCATTTATATCGACAGGTACTGTGCGTAGTATAGGGGCCCGGGTGTGTCCGATAATCTGGTCGGCCAGAATGTCCAGGTAAATAAAGAGTTGTGGTGGAATGCCCAAACTCATTTCGACAGGCTTGACGCCACTTATTTTTTCGTTTGCAGGGTATGGGCCATGATGGTCGAGACCAAGTTGAAGAGCAAGACGAGGAGAGAAGTGGACTTTCATATCGGGTCTGTCGGGCTGAAATGGCCGAAACTCGACTCGTTTGTCGTTTGTTTCAGACAGTGGGGGGTCACCTTGAATGTCGTTGTTCAAGACAGACACGGCAACACTCACTGCTTCCAGAAATTCAACCTTAGTGTGGAAGCATCCCGGTTTGACAAAAACCGTGTCCACAGAGTCTGGGGCCAGTAAAGTGATTTCATTTTCACCCTCAATCACCTGGGCAATCGTGTTGGGGTAATGAAGCTCAATGAGAGCCGCCTGCCATTGGCCATGCAACTCCATTCGTTTTGACAACTCTTTTTTAAAATGGGATGTTTTATTGTCCGGATAGACCTGAGGACTAGCATTGCTAGGGAGAAAAGCATAGAAATCCATTACACAAGATCGGAATCTAGAATCCAGGAACGACTTTTTTTCGGATAACCTCTCCAGTGCACCAGGTGCTTTCGACTATTCTTTTGGCCTTTTGATCGCACTATATATGCGATTTTGAACACCTCGGGCTTCGTGACCTTCTGAAGCTCCATTTCATAAAATGTCCCCTCAATTGGATCCTGATCGAGATCCTCCAAGCGGTACACTGGCAGCGCATGAGTAATGACCTGAACGACCTTAAAAATTTCGTCTGACCAGTTCCAGGTATATCCCTTCTCGAACCTTTTTTTCTCCCTACTGATTCGGACATAGTCACCAACTTTAAACTTGTTCTTTTTATTTGTGAGCTTTAGTTTATGGTACAGGTTATTATATACCTCCAGAACGTTGTCATCTGTCACATCCACAGGCCTCATTTTGATGGACCGATGTTTCGAGTGATTATACGCATCAACAACTTTGTCTAACAATCCATCTACATAGCAATAATTTCCAGTTGCAGTAAAGTATCTGAACAGTTTCGTTTTTATTGTTTTTTGCCACCGCTCTACGACTGAGCATTTTATATCGGGGTTATTTGTAGCGATATATTTAATGTTGTGTTTTTTCAGAAACTGCTGAACAAGCTTGTTTTTGTATTCCGTACCTCTGTCCGAAAACAGACGGACAGGGCGTCTCGTTGTTTGTTGGAACAATGTTTCAAACCCATTAACAATGGAGGGTGCCGACTTGTTTTTGAGCGGAATGGCCCATCCATATTTTGAAAAGACATCAATGACACATAAAACAAAGGTGTGATTGTGATTATCTTCCTTTAGTGACGTAAAATCTGTCAAATCAGTTTGCCAGGACTCGTCAATGTTGTCAGCATAGGTTACATTACGAGGAAAATTGCGTCTCGCGGGTTTGTGCAAAGTATAAGCATCTTCCCCTTGCAAATAATGATCTACTTGTTCTTTCTTTTTGCCTGAGGCATGCCAAAGTTTCCAGGGCGAACTATACGAGGCAGGGTGCTCGGGATCGTGGAAAATATCACCAAGTTTTCCAGACATGTTTTTTAGGAACAACAATTTTCTTTTTTATTTCTTTTTTAATTTTTTTCATAGGTGGTTCGGTTACAACAAGACTGCCACCACTCTGTTTGGATTGAAGAATAGCTGTTCTTCGTTTTTCATTGCCAATCAGGTCCAGAGGGAGATTTAATTGCGCTAGTGTCTGAATGAACTGTTGGACACCGTGCGGCTCGAAATTCTTTCGATAACGAGTAAGATCAGAAATCAAATCAATAATATTCGAATGCTGAATTGCCCTTCCTTTCAGAGAGACGATGCCTTGAGCGTCCCACGTGATGGGTGAACCACTCACTGCTAAATAATCATGAATTTTAAGAGCTTGGTCTTTATATGTCTTTGGAAGGACTGAAGCTAACTGCTGTCTTACAGCCGAGGTTGGGTTAGGATTCTCTTTTTCTTCTTTTTCATCGAGTATGCTAGTTATCTCGAGAGAGATGGGTTTGCTCGATTCCTTAGAAAAGTGGAGGAAACGTTGCAGCGCCTCATTGTATTTTTTCCATTTTTCAGAGTCATCTGCATACTGTTTTCGCAAAATGTAATTCATTTCCGTGTATAGTTTACTCATTTGAGTATGGGAGACAGAGGGAGTGGGGTCATTCATTCTCGCCACACTGTCATGATGGGTGCCCAGGGGTAAATCATGCTCCCCTAACCTAGAAATGTAGGCCACAGAATCGGTGTCATGATACAAAGCTCTCTCCCCCACCATGTCCAAGTACTGATACAATTGAAGACGACCGAGGGCCGTAGTGAACACCCCATGCACGACAGATGAGGTGGGAAGTGTTTCTTCACTGTCTTGTACAGGCTTATAGGTTACCTGCAGACACTCTTCGCTAAGAGGGACCAGGGCACTCACCTCCTTGGTAGGATCACACACAAGTTTCATGAGATCCTCATAATTAAACAAAAGTTCAGTCTTGGGTCTTAAGACAACTTCAGACAGTTTTCCCCACATGGAATTAAGGCAAAGTTTTGCCACAGTTCTAAGTCCGGGGTTCTTAATCATTTTTGCCGGGTCCACAATCACTCCATCATGCTCTTTCACCTCGGCAATGAAGCGGTCCTGCTGCTCCTTTGTTGAACAGTCAGCAGGCCAGCCACTTGCCTGGATCTTAAGCGCCATGAACCTTCGGACATACCCCGAGAAAAGGCCGTCCTCGCCAGTCTCTTGGTTGAACTGCATGGTGCCAGGATACTGCCAGAGCTCGTGAATGGTAATCAGAGTGTACCCTTTTTCCAGAATGGCTAATTGCAGTTCTGGAGCACACCACTCTCCCGTTAGTTGGCGCAGGGAGTCGGAGTGCTGACAGATTACAGTGCTTTCAGTCTCTGCACACGTCCGGCAGAGAGGGAACATGAGCTTCCCATTACATTTGTAAGGAAGGACTGACAAGTACAGATCACGCGGCGGCAACACTGTGCATTTAATTACACCATTCCAGGTGTCGATGCCTGGGATGTCAGGATCACCTTCCAGGAAAATTGATGGATGGTCATGAACGAAGCGTCCCCGAAGTTGGACCCCCGGGTACTCCGATACCACGTCCGCCATCATGATTTTCTCGCCCTTGTCCAGATCTGCCTTGTGGTACATGCGGAGCGCACTGGTACGGCCGCCGCAGAGCGCCTTGCGCAGATCAAGGGGAGGGGAACGGGTGGTGGGGTGGGCCTCAAAATAGGTCTTGACCTCGGGGGATTTGAGCTCCTCCTTCCAGTCACACTCCCATTTTTCAATGACCACATAACCTGACTTTCGGAACAGCGCTGATACGCGCAGAGTGCGCTCATATCGGTTTTCCCCAGCGCCAGGCTGTGCAGGGTAATGCTTGGGGCAGGAATGCCAGTAATCACCATGGAACTGGTAAACACGGCGCTCCACGCCGCCAGGGGGAAGGGGGACTTCAGTATAACCATCAACAAGCTTACCAAGGACCTTAACCTCTCGATCAGTGTATATGGTCTTAATTTTCTGTCCCAATTTGTACTGCTCATAGTCCAGCCACTGTAACGCCGCTTGGCTTTGCTTGCCACGGCCGTAATAGCCTCCAGGTGGGACAAGACCAATCTTGTTCTCAGGCATGAAATTAAGGCGATACGCCGATAAACAAGCCGAAGAAAGTGTGAGTGAACAAAACATCGGGTCGAAGCCTGCAGTCTCAGCAAACAACTTGCGGAAAGCCTGACAGGCGTGCCTTAAAATAGTCACATCCGCAATGCAATAGGAGATGAGCTCCTCACGGAAATTGAACGCCACACCCTGTTCAACTTGCTCATCATACCATTTATTGAAGGTTATGGCTGCCTGAGACTTCATTCCAGAAACACCGTAAAGTTCACGGTCAAATAAAGGACCCTTGTATGAAAAATTGTCACGGTGAATAGCAAAGAATGGAAAATATCCTTTTTTCAATTCTGTCAGCCCGAATGCTTTGGGCATGGCAGCAAGGGGCATGGAAATGAACATCAGACTGTCAATAAACTTCCATGAATTAAGGGACATGGAGATTATTTTCGCCCCTTGTAAAATCAGATCAGGTTTCATTTTTCGAGCAACGAGCTCTTGCAAGACAAAAATGCCATCATATGCTTTCGCATTATGGGCAATGATGATAAGTTCAGTCTTGGGAGGGAAGGACTGAAGGTAATTAATGAATTGAGACATAACAATAATATTGGGATCATCAAGGTTATGGAAAACCTGTTGGCGAGTCTTACAAACCGTGCAGAAGTAATCATTCTGGGGAATGTGCTGACACTCGTCACACACGGCCTGAGAGACAAGAAGCACAGGCCTGTGTTCAAAAACGCCAGGTTTCCCCTCAATTTCAGTATGTTGTGATGCCTCAATATCGTACCACACTGTACAGTAATTGTACTTCTCCTTTTTCTCACGGGGCTGCCATTTCTGCATGTAGCAGAGATGATTTTCTGCGACATACAATTTACAAAATTGGCAATGTACAAAGCCACAAACGTGTTGTTGCCCCCTGACATTAGAATAACTAGTTTCACATCCATGGCAGAATTTGAATGTGTCACATTTAGTCTTGTCTGTGTTGGGGATTTTCAGGGATTTATGGTTATCAAAACATTCATCTCCTGCAAATTTATGTCCGCAATCACCGCAGCGCTGAAGGGGGTCGGCGTGTGGCTGAGGGCCCAGGCAGCGCCAGCAACTGCCTTCGCATTGGTGTTCACCCTTATGATTGAAAAATACAACGCATTTTTCACATACGTAGTCATAATCGAAAGCACGGAGGGGGTAAAGTATGGCATGGAAGTGCGCACCATGCAACAGCAGATAGATATTTTTCATGCCTACTGCATACTCTCCCTTAAACACGCATTCCTTGCCTTTGTTATCTGTGAAAACACAGAGTCTGTAGTCAGGAAGCGCATCCTGAACTTTCCGTACTTCGTCCAGACCGCAGGGTTGACGGGGGTCAATACCTGCCAATTCACAAATTTTTTTAGCCTCTTTTGTTTGGATGGAGGAATGAGGCTGTTTCATGCGAGAGAATGCCATACGTTGCATTCCCTCCTTGGCTTTAGCCACCGCGATGCTTCGCGTCAAACACATCTGATCATCGCGATTAGAGGGCGAAAAGATTGTTTTTCTGGCAATTTTTCTCTCCAACCACTGGTCTATTCTCTCATTGGCAACTCTGGCGTCCCGTGCGCCGCCTGCCTCCGGAGTGGGGATATGGATGTAATTTATCCTTAACAGCCCGTTAGCCATGAAGCTCTCATTGCTATTCAGCACCCTGGCCAGCTTATCCAGGATGACGCACCCGTTGAGCTGGTCCGTGCGCCTCAAAGATAGCCATATGGGCTTATCCACATTTTCCCCGCTCTCAATTTCAAAGATGACCCGGTCATCGTCTTTTGCATTGACAGCTTCCCTCTGACGGGTAAGCAAAGTATCGAACATACCCTCCATGAGTTGTTCAGAGGGCAGTTCATCTCCAAGATTTTTTATCACAGCCGTTTCTTCCCGGAAAGTAGCTTTAAACCTCGTGAGATGACGTTCCCGCGTTTGCAGTATTTCAATAGTAGGTTCCGGTTCGGGCTCTGGTTCCGGTTCGGGCTCTGGTTCCGGTTCGGGCTCCGGTTCCGGTTCGGGTGAACGCGCGCGCTTCCGGCGGGGCGTACCGGGCGGCGTGGCGGGGCGGGCGGGCTGGGGTTCCGCGGGACCGGGCGGGGTGGGTTTGGCGCCACCGTGCATGTCCAGGGCCGTGCGGGGTGCAGGCGGACAAGAAGGCACAGGCCGGGCTAGTTTGAGTGCCTCTTGCTGTATAAGGGCATCCTGCCGGTTGGCTACGGCCTTTTCACGCAAGAGTGCCATGTAGCCGCTTTTTAGGAAAGCAGGCAGGCGAGGGTCGCTGCGCTCCTCGGGAGAGGCCGAGCGAAGGCACTCCACAACATTAGAATATGCTTCACTGAGCATTTCATCATTTTAGAAACATCCGCCTTCATACTCATCGAGAATATCATTGAGAGCCATTGTTTAAGTCTTGAGAAAGACTGGGGGAGAAACAAGTTTAAGTCTTGAAGAGACTGGAAAAGTTTAGCTTGAGAGAGGACTGGTTGCTTGGAGCGAACTCAGGTGACTGTGCCGCTCTGGAAATCGGGGCGCCTTTTATCTGGAACGAGAAGTTCCCGTTTTGGCCACCAGGCAGCGCTGGTGGCGCTGCGGCGCAGCGCGGCGCTGCAGTGCGCATGCGCAGACCAAGTTCCGAATTTGGCCACCGCATTGCAGGGAGGGCGCCACTGGCGCGGCTGCTTGCAATAAGAGCAGTTGCATGCCGCGTACTCAGCCATTTGCTCCCCCGCGCGGCCGCGCGCTGCGGCGCCGCGCTAATGGCCGCGGCGTGCACGGGGAGGATACTCTGGTGCTGCTCGAAGGCGGCGACCTTGCTGTGCACCGGGACTCTACCGCCTCGCCGTCGGCGAGCTTGGCGTTGCACCGGGACACCGACCCTGTGGTGACCATGACGGCCGCCTCGCCGGCGGCGAGCTTGGAGTGCACCGGGACTCTGCCCCGGGGTGTCCCTGCGGCCATGACGGCCGCCTCGCCTGCGGCGAGCTTGGTGTGCACCAGGATGGCGTGGTGGAGCACCTCGTCATCCTGGAGCACGACCTTGCCGTCCAGCAGGCCTGTCAGGATGGACCAGAGCAGGAGACCTTGACGCGCGGCTGGAGCGCCTGCCGGGTCAAGGGTAGGCAACCCCTCGCACACGACTGTGTGGCGGGCTTGCCTATCCTGCGGCTGCAGGCGGCCCAAGGCCAAGGGCATCTGAAGCACTAACTCTCTCTCTCTCTCTCACACACACACACACACACACACACACACACACTCTCTCTCTCTCTCTCTCTCTCTCTCTAAGTGCTGAGAAGTTCAGAAGTTTCATACTATAGTGCAGTGCAGAGAAGTTCATACTGAAGTCTTGATGCAGTGCAATGGAAAGAAGTCTTGGTTTTCTCTCTGATGAAGAATGGATAGTTAAAGTTTGGGATACTGAAAGCGTAACTCTAGTGTGTATTAAATTCAATCAGTTGACTCGTCACTCAGGTTCGGAAAAGCTTCAAGTGTGTCAGGCCCAGTCGTTAAGTTGTTTAGAAAAACTTTTGTAGTAAGCGAATAAGAAAATGATTAAGAATTAAAGTCTGGCTTTGTTTCAAGGAAAGTGAACTCGAAGAGAAATTAAGTGTCAACCAAGTGACTCGAAAGATAAGTTGCGTAAAAGCTTCAAGAGAGTCAAGCAGTCGTAAAGTTGTATCAGAAAAAGAATTTGACTCGTAGAGAAGTGTAGTGTTGTAAGAGTGTCTCGTTAGAAAAGTTGTGGAAAGGTAGCGAGGAAAGGAAACACAGAAAAAGATGCCAAGATTCATGTAATGAAAAAAATTGAACTTTGTGGCACAGTAACCACTTCGAAAACAGTAAGAAAGTCAGAAAAAACTTTAAGAGAACATAACGTCAGAAAAAGTCAGAAAAAAACTTTAAGAAAACATAAAATCAGCTTCTGAAAGAGTTAGAAAACTCAAGAGAGATTATAAAAATTAACACCGAGAAAAGAAATTAACAATCGCTTATTCTGCCACTGGCCCTCTCCAGGACCAAAAGCTGCCTGGTCTCGGTCCTCGAACCGTGAAATACATTGGCCAAGCGCTGATATGCCAAGTGTGGGGATAAGGTACCTGGGGTACATAATTGCCCCATTTGTCAAAAACAGACTGTAACAGAAGAAACAAGCAGAATTAGAGAATGAAAAATGACAAAGTTTTTTTTGGGGGTAGAGGTAAGGGAATACTCACTCCTTCCAGACGTGCTCCCTCAATGAAAGGCATAGACCCGGGGTGAGCCCCGAGTCTGTCGAAGACAGAATGACCGCCTCCTCTGCCATGTCCACGCAGAGGGCCTCGCGTGCTGATACCTCCTCTGCCATGTCCGCGCAGAGGGCCTTGCGTGCTGATACCTCCATAGCCGCGTGCGGAAGGCTGACCCCCTCGTGTACGGAGACCACCTTGACCACGCGCGGAAGGCAGCGGTGCATGATGTGAACGCAGAGGCTGGCCGCCACGCGTGCGGACCCTTCGAGGACCTCGAGTGGACGCCGGCGGCAAAACAGGACTGCGCGCAGGACGGACATCAGGGGCAGGCGGGGACGCCACTGCTGGAGGCTGAATGCGCGCCGCTGATCGTGCCAACCTCCCAGCGACACCGCGAAGAGGCCGCGGCGGTGGAGGACCAAATAGCCCCAGAGGGTCACTTGCGTTCGCCCATAGCCACGGAGTAGGTACCTGAGAACACACAAACAAAAAATGATTAGACACATTGATGTGGTACATGTGTTCGTGGGGGTGAATTTGGAAAAATGCTTACAGCATGAGCCCCACCGGGTGCCACCCCGTCAGGAAATTGTGGCAGTGGCTCAGGCTGAGGGGGAGGTGGGGGCGATGGCGGGGGCGTAGGCGGTAAAAAGACCGACTGAAATTTTCGAAAAAACTAGCATAAAAAAATACGATTTCACGAAATCCTGGTAGTCACGAAGTTAATTTTCATTTATGTTCTGGTTTAACAAAGATAACTAAGGCTAGGACTGCGTTGTGTGTAGTTCTGTTTATGTTTGTCAGGCCATTATAAATAATACTAAAACTTACGTAAAGACCAGCTGCGTATCAATTTGTGTCAAAAACAGACATTTAAGACAGTCTCATAATACCTGAAGGACATGTTATTCACAGAAACGTGCAGTAAAATAGTCCAGTTCACCCAGTTCACCCAGCTTTAAGGTTAGAAAAAAGCACAGCCCCCATGTCCAGATCGTTTCGTCTGAGATTCAGAAGTACCATCAAACCTCGCTACAAGGTGCAGCTACACGCCCACTGTTTACGAAAAGGGACTTATAGTCACACTCAAACTACGTTAGGGATAGTTTTTTCACAAATGCATTTGCACAGGCACGCAGTTTTATGTCCTATTTCACGCCGATTCAAAGAGTTTGGAACATTTAGGGTTGGTATTTCTGAAAACAACAGGGCCTGCGCGCAGCGGCGCGGGACACTCTGGCCAACAATCACCGACCGACCGGCCGATCCAAATGGCCACGTTCGAAAACAACGTCTATACCATTGTTTGAGCTCTTCTAGCTGCAGCAAAAGACAATTTTGATTCGCACGCGCTTTTTCAAGGGAGCGAGCGTTTTTGGTGTAAGCTGTACAGAGGCGAAAAGGAGCGCTGCTATTGGTCGGATTCCATTTCCGGTGGCTCGGCTCCCCCCTCTCCCTCTGTTTTTCGCTGACGAGTCGAGTTTTGCCATGGAAACGGCGATTTCAACTCAAAATTTCTCAAAATTGGCCCTACACTTTTCAACCACATTTCACCACTGAAATCAGGATACAAAGTTCTACCACTCTGCCAAATCTCATCAAAATCGTATAGAAAATTTCGGATTTGCATAAGGGGCCAGACTGACAATAAAAATAAAAAAAAAAAAAACCCAACCCCGGTGAGGCTATAAGGCTACTTCGTGCCTAAATAGGGAGGGTGAGAAAAAAGAGATGTTAAAACATGCAGATACTCACCCCGTCCTCCTTGTGCGGCGCAAGGGGGTGAAGCGGAACTCGTCGCGCTGCGGCTCCCGATGGCGGATGCACGGGGGGAAGGGGGAGGTCCGCTGATGGGGGCTCCGGCGGGAGGTCCTCTGATTGTGGTGGTGGTGGTGGCGGTGGTGGGAGTGTCCCCTGCAGCCAACGCCCAATGGATGCTAAAACTCCATCGGCGGAGCTCCCACTACCCGCACGTGCAGCTGACCCGGGTGGTCGGTTCTCTTTTTCATGGTCACCCTGAAACACAAGAAACGATACGATTAGTAACAAGGCCATGCGTTTCGCAACACGAACCCTTACTTGCAGTTTCGTTCAACAAAAGTGCAGTTAGAGGAACGCGAAATGACAGCGGTGTATAAAGTACATCGTAAAAAATAGTGGAAAACGACTTACAGCAGGCTCAACCCTAGGAGTCTCGGGGCGCAGAGG
The DNA here is from genome assembly GCA_030522485.1 of Stenchaetothrips biformis. Classification (NCBI taxonomy): domain Eukaryota; kingdom Metazoa; phylum Arthropoda; class Insecta; order Thysanoptera; family Thripidae; genus Stenchaetothrips; species Stenchaetothrips biformis. Next base: position 18,881,692 of record CM060091.1, read on the forward strand.
CAGCGCCGGGAGAGGTGGTAGGGGCGGTGGCGGGCCCACCGGAAGGGGCGGCATCCAGCGTGATGGTGGTGACGGCAGGGCTTCAGGGGCCGGGGTGTCATCATCCGAACTGATCTCCCCCTCTTCGCTGGAGCTTGATGAGGACTGAAACCATTAAGGGTACAGAGACATTAGTTAAAAGATAAAACATGGAAAAAGCGCGAACCATTACCGACAGCTTCATGAAAAAACTGTAGATATTGGTAGGCGAAACTCAAGTTGAACGTTTCAGAGTGTATTCACTAATGGAATACAGATTGAAACATTCAGCGTGAGGAGAAGCTATTTAATGTCAAAAAGCTGTAGCGTGCATTACACAGACATGCAAGGCTGAGATGCGTTAAGCATCAGACTTACAAGGGAGGCTCGGAGACGAGGGACATGGTGTTGATGGCGATGACGCTCGGACAGACTAACTACCACCAGGAGGCCGAACTAAACTACCACCCGGATGACGAACTACAAAACCACACTCTAAATGTATTTGTATTTTGGTGTACAAAAATTTGAACAAAGTTAAACCAACAAATACATTTGCACAATTTTGTGCAAACTAACGTAAGATTTTGTTCACAGCTCTGGACAAAATCGCACGTGTATTTGCACAAAATTGTGCAAATGTATTTGTTGGTTTAACTTTGTTCAAATTTTTGTACACAAAAATACAAATTACATTTAGAGTGCACCGGGAGAACGAGCTATACCGAGCGCGACGCGAGACGCGGCTGGGAATCGAACCCCAGCCCCGCACAGCCGATCGAAGCACGGCGCGGCCGGCAGCGGCCGGCCGAGCGGCTGAGTGGCAGGGCACGCCCGTCAGCTGACTGCGCCCGGCCGGCTTGGTGCGAGAGCGCGCCGGCGGGAAAACTTTCCCACGCTCACTCAAACGCCAAAAACGAGGCATGGACACGGGGAGCATGACGGTGTCATGAACGAGACGTTAGGACACAAACTACAGCGCGGTGCGGCACAGCCAGCCATGGCACGGCGTGGCGCGGCGCTTCCGAGAACTCGGCGCGCGCAGGGGCGGCAGCCGGCCGGCCGGCGAGCGGCCGGGCGCAGGCCAGCGTGAACGTTTGAAAACTAGACAGGTTATGACAGGACGCGGTTTGAATGTAACGGACACTTAGACTCGCGACATGTTACGACACGTTTTGAAACTGAACTGACTCAACAGCTGAAAGGGAAATTAAAATTGACGGTTACTGTTTGAATGTACAAGGTGCGAGGAAACGACACGGCTCTACAGAGAGCCGAGCGGCCACGCACCGGTAGGAAATCGGGCATAGCTTCCGCCTTTCAAAAAATTCTGCCGAGCGAGGTTATCGCACCGGGAGTTGAACAGGCAAGAGCTTCGCCCTACGAGAACAGTGTCACTCTACTCACCAGGAGCAAGTCCTTCTCCAGCAGATCGAGCTGCAGTACGGCATCGTCGTCCACATCCATAACCTCGTCGGACGATGACGAGTCCCCGTCGAGCGGACGCCCCTTCCACACTTCACTCAAGGGTACACAGCGGCTCACTCTCAGGCGATGCGGGATGCGGCAAGCAGGAACGACGGTTAAGCAACAAGTGGCCGGCCGGTCCGGAGCGGTTCAATTTATCCCTGCTATCCCCTCCACTTTCCTTCCCGCCAGCGCTCGGGGTAGCGAAATTTCAGCCAATCGGAGCGAGCGTACCGGTTGGATTTCTTTCAATACGAGATTGCGGACGAGTTTGAACGAACCGAAGAGAAAAGATCGTTGGAAATAAAATAAGAAACCGTCTCGAAGTATAATTTCTCTTCCACATCGCGTGAAACACTTTATTTCGGTAAATGAACGTGATGCGCTTTCGGAACTGATCAGCCAATCACGGGGCGGCGTCTCGATTCCGACAGACGCGCGTCTTCTTTTCAAATACACTTCATTGTTGAAATCAGAGTGTACGAGGTGACAGGAAATGTTCTTCCGATCATTATTCAGCAGAGTGATTTGTGAAATAAGTGTCAGGAAAGAATAACGAAGTATTGTTGAGCGGCGTCTGCACCGACGCTGCGCAGAACCGATGCGCAGTAAACACGCGCTGCTCATTGTTGCGACCGGTAGTTCACGCCGCGTCCACCGGGCGGCGCTGCTGTACCGGCGCTGCAGCCGCTCGGCTGCTGCACGGCTCTGGGGGGTGCGCACGGCGCGCGGGGCTCTCTGCTGCACTACAAGACCCACCCGGAGGACCGCTGCCCGGCCGCGCCGCGGCAGCGGACTGCGCCACACAGGTGCCTCGCGCTCCGCGGCTTCGCGCCGCGGCCTTGCAGGGTAGGGGGAGCTGCGGCTCACACCGCGGCTCCGCTCCGCGGCGCTAGCGGCGGAACCAGGAGGGGGTGGGTTGGGTTGGGTTAGGCACCGTATCGTCACCATAAAAAATTCTAGGGGTGGGGGCACTTAAGTTAGGTTACCCTCGCTCAAGATACCGACTGGCTTAGGTTGCCTTAGGTTAGGCTCACTCAAGATATCAACATGTTACAAAGTGCCATCCAGGGGATGGGGGACTTAGCTTAGGTTTGGTTACCCTCGCTCAAGATACCGACTGGCTTAGGTTGCCTTAGGTTAGGCTCACTCAAGATATCAACATGTTACAAAGTGCCATCCAGGGGATGGGGGACTTAGCTTAGGTTTGGTTACCCTCGCTCAAGATGTCAACATGTTACAAAGTTCAACCCGTGGGAAAAGTGTTACAATGTTCAACCTATACTACTAATCCCTATGAGATTGAATGGTTACTTACTCTTTGTAATGTTTCATTTTAGCAGAGGAAGCCAGTGTGAATCAGGAAACACTGTGTCATGTTACTGAGACCACTACTCGACCAGAGATTTATATACCAGGTAAGGAACGATCCTACAGTAATTACATCACATCTTTAATGGTCTCCAACATGGCTAATGCATTATTCATCTACAGAAATTCAAAAGACACCTCTAAAGCTAACTACACAATCCGTCATTTCAACTCTATCTCAACAAAGCAACCTGAAATTAGAGCCAATTAATAAAGGTAAAGTGAAGCTTGCTTTTTTTTAAATCCTGAACACTGTTATCTTCCACTTGCTAAAATAATCAATTAAAAAACTAAATTGTTTCAGGTTTTCCTCTGGAATGGTCACATTTAGTCAATGTGCATACTGAAGTTCAACCTGATGTGGATCTTTATCTGGATCCTTGCTCGCTTTCCTCAGAACCAACAGCAAGTGACCACGGCAAGGACTCCTCCCCTCCGAAGTTGTCTCCTGATTCAACAGTGAAGGATTGTGTCGTTGCCATTCTATTGTTTGCATCATCGTGTAAATTAAGTGGTGTAGATACTTGCAAACTATTGGACTTGATTCATGTGCTGCTGAAGCTGAAACCTAATAATTTGCCAACTAGCACTCATTCAATGTTTAAAATTTTTCAAGATGATAACGACACTTTAAATACCATTTATCATTGTAATGTTTGCTGGAAGACAAGGTCATCTCTTCAAGATAAGTGTGATGTGTGCAAGGCAAGCTCTGTGAAGTATTTTATTACCTCATCAATTGTTTCTCAACTTCAAAGATTGTATGCTAGGCCTAGATTTAAAGAAAAACTTAATTATAAGAACACTAGATGCAAAATACATCCTGACAACATTGAGGATGTTTACGATAGCAGTGTTTACAAGGAAGCAGAGAAAACTATTCGTTTTGTGCCTTTTAATATTTCTTTAAAATGGTACACTGATTGGCTGAGCGATTAGCGAAGCCAGTTACTCCAGTGGGGTTGAAAAGTTTTGTCCGTCTGTCCGTCCGTCTGTCTGTCTGTTTGCGTGTCCGCACTACTCCTCCCAAACGGCTCGGCCGATCTGGCTGAGATTTTGCAGGGTTGTTAGGTATATCCTTGGCTCGCCACACGCCAAAATTCAGCTCTCTATTTCAAATAATTCAGTCGTACCAACGAAAAAACACTAAAAAAACGGCAGAAAAAGTGCAAATTTTTTGTGACTTTACATTTCAGAGACATTTTTACATGGTTTCGTATGTTTTTTAAGGTGCTTATGACGAAAATGAAATCAATTTCTACCCCTGACATTAGTTTTAACTGCGAATTGGCTACCTCGACCCGAATTTCCAATTAAATTAACTTCGACCCTTCATCTTGAAAAAAAGGGGTCGACCGACTAGAAAATTTTATGGCAGATTTCGATAGGTCTCGGCAAGACCTTTTCAGGGAGGGTTCGGAAGGGGGGTCTAGGAGCCCGACTTCATCAGTTGGCCGAATCAGGATCTTGAGAAAAGGGGGTCGACCAAATTAAAAATTTTACTGCAGATTTCGATAGGTCTCGGCAAGACCTTTTCAAAGAGGGGTCGGAAGGGGGGTCTAGGAGCCCGACTTCATCAGTTGGCCGAATCAGGATCTTGAAAAAAGGGGATCGACCGACTAAAAAATTTTATAGCTGATTTCGATAGGTCTCGGCAAGACCTTTCCAAAGAGGGGTCGGAAGGGGGGTCTGTGAGCCCGCCTTCATGTATTGTGAAAATTGGTGCAACGGCCATGTTTTGCACATTTACTTTGGCACAGTGGGAACACAAGAGCGGGCCTCAGTCCTGATGTTACATCAATAAGTTTGCGCTTTACCTCCACGGGGTATGAGGTGCGAGGACCGAAGGCCCGAGAGACGGCCTCCGATTGGGCCAAGCCATGCGAGGGCCGAAGAAGGCCCGAGAAGAATCCGCCGGCAGGCCAAGCTGGTATCGGCCCCTGTCGAACTGAATTGCCGGCGCAGCGAAGCGGAGGTGCTTACTCGGTTCGACGGAAGGGCGCGCCCCAGCTTGTATACTTCGACCATTTATCGCGTAGTGCACTACTCATTGCCCCAATGAACCCTTGAAACAGCTTGCCGAAGGCAAGCAGGAAGCGCCGCAGGCCAAGGTAGGTGTAACGTCAGGCGTGGATTGTCGAAACTGGCGCAGCATCGCGAAGCCTGTTACGACAAGACACGGTCTGGCGTAAACCTACCTTGTGGTGTAAGCCTTTTCAACTGCAGTTCCTATTCTTTGTGACCCTTTGTATTTGTTATCAATGAATTACCCCCAGAAGAAAGATACAAAGAAGAAAATATAATTATTTGTGGTCTTTGGGGTGATTCTGAAAAACCCCACCCTAATGTTTTTCTTTTGCCCATTTACAAAGAGATTGTGAAGCTAAGAGAACACTGTTAAAAATGTTATGAATTTTCATTACAAATATGCATTGAAAATTCATGAACGCCATTAAATTTCATAGCGGCCATAAAATTTCATAAATGTAACAAGGTAGGTTTACGCCAGACCGTGTCTTGTCGTAACAGGCTTCGCGATGCTGCGCCAGTTACGACAATCCACGCCTGGCGTTACACCTACCTTGGCCTGCGGCGCTTCCCTGCTTGCCTTCGGCAAGCTGTCTCAAGGATTTTTGAGGCATTGAGAAATGCACCACGTGAAATCTGCAATAAAATTTTTTAGTCGGTCGATCCCCTTTTTTCAAGATCCTGATTCGGCAAACTGATGAAGTCGGGCTCCTAGACCCCCCTTCCGACCCCTCTTTGAAAAGGTATTGCCGAGACCTATAGAAATCTGCAATAAAAATTTTTAGTCGGTCGACCCCTTTTTTCAAGATGAAGTGTCGAAGTTGATTATGTTAGTAAATTCGGGCCGAAGTAGCCAATTCGCAGGTAAAAGTTTGGTCAGGGGTCGAAATTGATTTCATTTTCGTCATCAGGAACTTTAAAAACATAAGAAACCATGTAAAAATGTCTCTAAAATATAAAGTCACTGAAAAGTTGCACTTTTTCTGCCGTTTTTATTAGTGTTTTTTCGTTGGTTCGACTAAATTATTTGAGATAGAGAGCTGAATTTCGGCGTGTGGCGAGCCAAGGATATACCTAACAACCCTGCAAAATCTCGTCTCGATCGGCCGAGCAGTTTGGGAGGAGTAGTGCGGACACGCAAACAAACAGACAGACAGACAAAACTTTTCAATCCCACTGGAGTAACTGGCTTCGCTAATCGCTCAGCCAATGAAATGTCGGAACAAATTCCATGAAATGTCATAATATCTCCTTGAAAAATCAAGAATGCAATGAAACGTCAAGAGATTTGATGAAAAGTCAAAACGTGACACTACAAATTCAGTGCGGTTCTGAAAATTTATAACCAAGATATAAACTTTCATGTTGTGATAGGCAGGTTATGATAGCTCTTACATTGCCCGGGTGGAAGGAACTTCAGTTTTGACTGAGTTTAAACCCAATCGTGATTCGGAATATTCCTATGCTCTTCCCTGAGTAATATAGCGTGAAGATATGAGTAGTAAATCAAACGTCGCACCAAAAAAGTATTTTAGTATCAATAAACGCAAACTGTGGACAATCCACTGCTCACATGGTACGGCCCTGTCAGCCACCTGGGCTCAAAGTCAAGTTTCAAAAACCTGCCCCTAGGTGGCGCTTGGAGCGCCGTGTCCGTTCACTAATATGTATATCCGATTCATCTAAGTAAAATAAATATTTTTTCCAAACGTTTATGCTTGGTTACCTAAGTGAATATCTGCTCTAGACGTATGCTAAAAGTTTTAAACAAAATATTACTCTGAAGTCGAGAAAAACGCATTACCATGTTGCGACTCGCTGACACCTACGGTCGACCATTGGGTTAGGTCCACGCGAGAGCCCCTTCGGAGATGCCGTACTATGTGCCTCTGACACCTCTCTCTGCGTCTCACTCCAGGGCATGAGCCATGTCTAGGCTGGCCTTTACCCGCTAGCAATTTTTAGACCTGGTGTGGGTTACCAAAAGTCAAGATACTGGTCTGAGATTTCATCAGCCATTTCTGAAGTACAACATCACAATCGCAACTGAAATGTCATAAGTTGCATCTGAGTTTTCATTAACAATATAATGAGGTTTCATAACACGTTGCTATGAAATTTCATGGCGATTTTCTGCAATGAAATAAATTTCAAAACAGAAAAGTGATAATAATTACATTAACATGTTATGAAATTTCAATCCGAATTTTTTAACAGTGAAGGTATTTCTGTTAAATTGTGTGATCAGGTCGATGAGACTAAAGTTACTGCTGTGTTTTGTTCGGAGCTTGTGATATGCCTGCCAAGGCCCTATTTATGTGTATGAAGGGACATGCTGGTTATAACTCATGTCCAAAATGCTTTATCACTGGTGAATTGTCAGCTAGGACTGGCAAAGTTATGGTTTTTCCTCATGAAGGTGATCTTGTCCTCAGAAATGAAGAAAACTATCAAGAATGTGTCAAAAATTCCATGACTTTGAAGGATGGAGATAGAGGTGTAATGGGCCCCACAGTCCTGTCATACCTGACTTATTCTGATTTTATAAAATCCATCAGCATTGACAGTATGCATTGTAGTTTCTTAGGTGTAATGAAACAACTTCTCAAGCTATGGTTTAAACCAAAGTACTCTTCAGAAAAGTTTTCTTTAAGTGATAAAGTTGATAAAGTAAACAAGGTCTTGAAAGGTCTCAAATTACCCCACTTTGTTGAACGCCTTCCAAAGGATGTCACAAAACTTCATTTCTGGAAGGCTTCATTGCGCAGAAATTTTTTATTGTATTTTGGTGTGATAGTTTTGAAACCTTATATGAAACCAGAGTACTATGTTAACTAATGTGACTTGGTTAATGGAATTTCACTCCTTCACCAGTCAAGTATTTCACTATCAGATATTGACAAATCTGATAAATATTTAAACAAGTTTTCTAAAGAATTTCAGGACTTGTATGGTTTCCGCCACATGTCAGCAAATGTCCACCTGTTACGGCATTTGGCAATGTCTGTGTTTGAGTGTGGCAATTTGCCAATTACTTCCTGTTTTGAACTTGAAGATCTGAATGGGAAGATGGCTAATCTTGTGCATGGTACTGTACATGCCATAAAACAAATATTCAGAAAGCTTCGTATTCTAACTAAGCTGCCTCTCCTTATTGTAGAAGTTAAATGTGAAGAAGTAATATTATTTTGTAGGAAAATACTTGACCGTAGGTACCTATCATTAAGTGAAAAAATTAGCAAAAATACTCATGTTGTTGGAACTTGTCATGCTGTTAATGTGCATGAAAAAGACATAAGTGAACAACTACAAATTCTGTTTGGGAAAGCCGTTAAATTTTGTACCTTCTCACGCATATTTAAGGAAAAGATGCTCTTTGATAGGGCAACTTATTCTCAAGGGTCAAGAGTTTCCTATTTTTGTGAATATGTGTCTTCCTCCAATGAGAAATTTCATGGTCAAATTTTAACTTTTGTCAAAGTATGTGTTGAGCCTCCCAGGTATTTTGCTTACCTATCAAGGTCGGACAATGTGCAAGTTGAGAACCTTCCCAGACATTTTGTGTTTAGCACCGCTCATGATATTACAGACTTTGTACCTGTTGAAAGCCTGCTCTCTATTTCGTAGTGTATCAATGTTGAGGGCACAAAATATTTAATTGACCCACTAAATAAACTAGAGATGGAGTGAGAGATTATTTAAGTTCGCTTTTTCCTTTCTGCCCTTACGCACACGCACTGACAAGTGACAGAGGGACGGGCCGCGCGCCACCCCCGGAGAAGCCTGCCGCCGTGCGAGTAGGCAACCAGTCGTGCTCGGGCGGCGCTGGAGCGCCGAAAGGTATACAGCCCGGTGGGTGCGGCTCCGCCGACCAGCCGCGCGCCTGGATACGGTCTGAACGGTTTAAGACGGGGTTGAGACGGTAGCGCAGTCGTTCTTTCGAATTTCTCATCCTTTCACGCCTTTTCCAAGTAGACTGAAAACGGTCTGAGCGCGGCCCTGAAAGCGGTCTGAATTTCCACTGAGTTTAAGACGGAACTCGGTCCACTTTCAGGGCACGGTGAGGCCCCACTCAGACGCTCGTCAAACGAGGTTCAGGCACCGAAGGCGGTCTGATTTGTCTGAGCGCCGTCTAAGCCCAGGCTGGCTGAGGCCTGACCGCGGTCTGAAACCGGTCGTAAGTTTCAGACGCGATCCAGCTTCTTTTCAGCCCAGTCGTCTCACACGGGTTTGTACCGTACTATTTCCTGCGGATTTTTTCTACAGTGGAGGACACTCTCACATCGGTGTTTTTTGCTGAGCCTGACTGCATCGGAATCGGAAAACCAACGGGCGAAGCCCTCCGCTAGGTCGGGCGGTGGTGGGGGTAGCATAGCGGCTCGCTGGCTCGGGAGGCCGGATCGCCTGAAGGTAGGCACACGCCATGCACGGCTGTGTGGCGGGCTAGCATCGTCGCCCCCTGCAGCCAAGGACGTTTTTCGCAAGTTTAAGTACCTTCCAGACCTCCGATCGCAACGAGGTGTGCACCATTCGATGCGGCGTACTCACATTGACTCCAGGACCCCATGTTTCTTGAGAAATGGGGGCGGATTTACGTAGAAAAGCGAGAAAAGCAAGAAAGGAGCCCCCGTAAGTAGGCAGGCCCGCCATGCACTGCTGCGGTGCGGGCTTGCATCTAACGGCGCGCACGAAAAACGCCCCGCATGCGTAAACGGCTGAGATTTTCGAAAAATGTCTTCAACGAAAGTTGTAGGAAATAGAAAGGACAATCAAAGCCACCCTATCCGAATAAGATGCGAGCTCAAAATTTTTCGACAACAAAGAAAAACGTTTTCTGAAACTTCGGGACAAGTTTTTAGAATGAAGAAGTCATTTTAGATGGGGGGTCAAAGCGAGGCGTTTGTAGGGCTTTTCACAAGCTTCCACCCAGAGAAAACCGTTTGTTGATATGTTATTTAGTTTGGTCAGGAGGGAAGATTGAATCGGGAGGTGTCGGTGCCGTTCGCGAGCAGCGGCCGCGGGCGAGAGGGGAAGGGGCATGGAGGTGGGGATGGAGGGGAGGGGGAAGGAAACTGGATGGTCTGTTTTGGTGCACGCATGAGTTTATTCATTTATAAACCGGTCACAATTTGATTCATAATCCGCCGTGCGCAATTGCGCAAACGCGTCAACTTCTGTAACTGCACCTTAGCCAGCAGGCCTTAGTTGGTGCGCGGGGCGCGGGACGCGCACCTGAGGGATACTACGGATAGTTTTAGGTTAGGTTGAGTTATTGTGATAGATTATTTCAGGATCAGTGGAAATGAGTCCGCAAGGTCTGGCGCTGAAGTGAATGATTTATTACCGGAGAAGCATAAGGAAAACTACATGACTGCGATTAGCAAAGCAAACAAGAGAATAACGTTGAAGTTACGACAGAATAGAAAAGGCGGTGGATTACATATTATTTACAGTTAGACAGAGCGGGAAATTTCAAAGTGCAACAGTTATGCTAGCGTTAGGTCTGTCGCGAGTAGAGTAAGACCTGTCGCGACCCCGTTAGGTTAGGTTAGAGTTGGTTGGACCATTTAGTTAGGTTAGGTCTGTCGCGAGTAGAGTAAGATCTGTCACGACCCCGTTAGGTTAGGGTGGGTTGGACCATTTACCTTGGTTAGGTTTGCATTATCACACCAAATTATTTGTCTCAATTCCTAGCATTCAGAAGTAAATCCACATGGAAAAGAGGCATAACTCAACTGGACCCCTTACACGCTCCCCATTAAGCGGAAAATGGAAACGACTAAAGTCTGCATGACTCCGTTGAAAAAGTTAGTAACAGAAGATAACTCAATCTGTATGTTTATGAATCAAGTGCAAAAAGAATCACTTCAACTTAACCCTCTTTATTTTTACAACTTAAGTTGCACAAAAGAAAGCCAAAAAATATACCAGGGTAATAAACACTTTACGCAGACCATAATTCTAGTTGTATTGTCTTTGAATTCCACTTCGCTTAGAAAAATTAAGTTAAGATGACTTCGTTATCCATTTTAACGGATATTGATAAGTTGAAGAACCCTCTACGGAGTGACCTGATACTTTGATGTATTTCTCAAAATTTTACTTATACTTTTTCAATTTCTCATCATCCGCACCTTTTTTTTTGTTCTTCGAACAGCCTTCTGTTTCTCCTGAAAAAAATTGGTGGCCAAAATGGAGTTTTGGCGACGGAAAAAAATAATCGTCTTATGCGCTGCATTTATAAATTTTTGGACTTTCCTGATATTTTATGTGTTTGTTGAGATATCCAATTTTCCTTTAATGGCTGACAGGTCCTTGTGGCACGTTTTGAACCCACAAAGTTTGAAACGGGGCCACGTCTAAATCGTGTATATTGGTTAACGTTTGAGTGGAGTTACTCTGAAGTAGAAATTAAAAGCATCGGCACCAGTCTCTTGGTCTTTGCATCTACAATTGGAAAAATGATATTCCGTTCCGAAGCTACAACCAACACCGTTTCGTGGATAGGAAATGGAAAGCACCTGTGAGAATACTTCAGTTTTAATAGAGAAGATTTGGTGATTTGATGCACTTTTTCAAAGCAATAACTTATCCCGTAAGAGTCAAATCCAGCATCCTGTAATGGCGGACGAAGAATTGGGTATTGGCTCAGCCCCGGAGCTTGCTTCCGCCTAGTATTAAGGATAATACGTCCCGACGACATCGTGCTAACGTTGCAGCCCGCTCGGAAAGAGAGAGAGAGACAGAGCGAGAGAGAGAGCGCGAGCGCGCCTTGCGCGTAGGCCGCACGCACGCACGCGGCCTCGGCGTTTCGAGACCACGCAGACCGCACCCCCGAGGTAGACCACACGCACACCACCGACGAGGAGCGCCGCGAGGTAGGCAACCCACACACCAGCGATGGGGAGCGCCGGCGAGGTGGGCCCGGGGCGGTGTGGGGCATGCGGGGCCCGGGCTGCACCATATCTAGAAGGGCCCCGATTGCCCCCCCCCCTTTTCCTCAAATTTTTAAGTAAAAAATTTCCTCAGACTACACTTTTCCTTGTTTTTTTCAATTTATTTTGCGAGGCAATTAAACCCTTTTAGCCTGCACCTTAGTTCGCACGGACAACAACCCTTTTCGGTGCTCCATTCCCCAAGCCCTCTGCGAGCGAAGCGAGCAAAAAGCCAATGCATTATTGTGCGGATCTTTATAATTTTGTAGACGTTTTGCTCTTCTGACAGCGGATTGGTATTGGTAGAATAAGCTGTTTTGGCTTCGCTCGACATAGACTTTTTGTGTACCCAACCTGTGCGCATTGAACACTTGGCTTTAGTTGACGAGCAAAACAATGCCAACCTCCAAACCTCTCAAGACATAAGCTTTGCGAAATAGAATGCCACAATACATCCTCTAGCGATTGTGCACGGTTGGAATGACATGTGCATCTGGGCCGTTCGGGCCCGGAGCCTTGGCGACAACCCGGGTACCTGTGTCAGGAGGGCCCGGAGACTCCGTGACGGCCCAGTCTCAGGGCCCTCGGGGCCCGCGGAGCCTCGGGGCCCGGGCGGATATCGCCGCCTAGCCGCCTGGGCCACGCCGCCCCTGAGGTGGGCATCCCACCCGACATACCACCCCGCCCTCCTCCACCACACCCCGCGAGGCTCCACGGGGCTCCGCGGGACCCCCCCGCCACGCCCCGCGGACCCCTCTTCCCTCCACCACGCCACGCCGCGCGGCACCGCTGGGCACCACCTGTCCCCCTGCCTGCCTTTCTTACTCTCTAAGGGGTTGCTTTGGGGCTGTGGGGAAGTGGCATCCACTCGTGTGGATTTTGTGAGCCTGTCTTGGGGGCGAGTGCTGTCGTCGCGTAGCCTCTTGTTGTTACTGGTTTTGTCCACGTAAACTGACAGATTCGATACTAGAGGGTACTCCTCTTTGAGTTTTTGGGCTTCGAGGAGACGCCTAGTGGAGAACCTGGATAAAGGCATGATGTCCAAGCGGGTGAGCCGTTTCTCTGTGAGTATGGCTTCGTTACGCTGAATCAGCGCGTCGAAGAACGGTTCAAGGGTGTAATCAGTTATGTCCGGGGGGAGATAGTCCCTTACTTGGCTAAGGAAGAAAAGGACGCAGTTATTGATGTTGGTGTCAAGTGCAGGATCCATCTGTCCCTGGTGGGCTTTCTTGATGATGCCCTGGAGGGCGCGCTCCCTAGATTTATACCCTGCCGCCAGCGCCGCGTGCGCCACCTCACGGTAGGAACACGAAGTTGCTGGTGAAAAAGGCGACTTCACCCAGCGGGTATCGAACCCGTGTCTCCGCGCTGAGAAGCGCAACAGACCACACACCAACCCACTTTTTTTTTTTTGTTTTTTGTTTTGGAACTGCGTTCCATCTTTTATTGTTTTAATTCAACTAACAATACAGAGGCTGATTATTGCGATTTACATTACAACAAGCAGAAACATGCCTAATACACATTACAAGGCTAACAAGCACACAGAGTATAAAGATTATCAGAAAGACATACAATTTGAGTACCTAATTAATCAGGATTACAGGCATCAGATAATTGAACAACTCTACCAATATCGAAGGACAGATTCTCATGAGAGGATCGGTAGCCCACCCACTCTGCCAATACTGAAGACGCCACGTAAAACACTGACAATTGCAATTCATCTGCCGTCAGGTGACTAAAGTCATTGTGGTGCATCCACACAAAATCCCAAACTTTTGCTACAAAGGATGTGATCTCTTCCTGAGGCATAAGACAAGTAAGGGGACACAGGAAGCCGTGGCGCTGAGATGTGCTCCTCTCCAATAATTTCATAAACATTCTGTCATCAATGTTAGCAACCAGTTTCTTAACATATTCAGGCAAAGTTTGGTCCATGCGAGCTTGGGCACGCAAAAAGCTTAAAGCGGCTTTGATGTCACCTGAAAAAGCTACCAGTGTCTTTTCAACACTTTTGAAAGCTGAGCGAGTTATGAGTGATCTAATTGCATCCACCACTCCAGGTGATGTCCTGCGCCTCACAGCCAGCTTCAGAAGTTCATCTTGGAAGGCTGGGAGGTATGAAGCTGCCACAATGCTACCAGGCATGGTGATGAGGTAGCTGTCCGGCGGTGGCATATAGGCTAGTTCAGATTTTGCCGCCGTGATGATGTTCTTGCTTACATCATCACCACCCAGCAACAAGAGGTTACACTTCTTGCCTCCTATCCACACGTCAGAAGGCATGATCTCTAACAACTTCTGAGCTACTGAGCCGAGCTTGCGGAAGGTGCGTGCGGACCGGGTTTTCATCGGTGAGCGCCGCGCACCGCGCGCCAAGAGCCGTACGCCTTACGGTCAATTTGAATTCACCCGCCGCCGCGCAAGTTCCGACTGGAGCGGAACCCTTCCCTGCACCACGCCAGGCCACGCTCTCTCTGTCTCTTTTGTTTGGTGTGAATGGAGCCGGGGTGGACTGGGCCACGTGCCTGCTCCGACCCTCGAGCAGGTCTATTGCCATTCCAGTACAAAAGGGATTGGGGATACAAAACCTCGGATACAAAATTTTTAAATTTTCGAAAAAGTCGATTTTTGAAGAGTGGTGGCGTAATCAGGTCAAAAAGCTATGAAATTGAGTGAAAACGAGAAATCGCTAGGACAATTTTGACATCAAACCATGGGACAATTCTTTATTGGTACAGAATTGATCAGCGCGCTTCAAAATACATTTTGGCACTAACTTGTAAAACTGTGCCATTTTGAGCCAATTTCTGCTGCACTTGTGCACTTAGCCACCGGCTGACGCGGAATCGGCTGGGACCGCACCGAGCCTCCTCGCCGGACCCAGAGGTGGCGTTCGCATAGCCATCCCAGACGTCGACAGTTTCTTTCTTCGTCTGTGCCGTCTGTCACTGCCAGTGCGACAGAGACAATGCTAGAGCAGGTAGCGTGGATGCGTCCCGGCAGCCAGGCAGGCGCGAGCGCAGACGGCTAGGCGCTTTACAATGGCAGTCTGGCGGTGCAGTGCTGGGCCAGCGGAGCGGGGGAGGGCGGGCGGCGGGGGCCCTTCGGGGGCCGGTCTTTTGATGAGGCCGGTTTGCCTGCCTCCGGCTGCCTTCGCCGCGCCCATCGCCGGAAAGTCGCGTTTTTTCGGCTCGGCGTTTCCCATTTTACGGCCACACCGTTCAAGATTTTGACTCGCAATTTGGAGAGGCGTTCGGGAACAAGTAGGACTACAACGCTGAGAAGCCCGATTTTGGATATCGTGTCCAGGGGCCGAGCTACAGCAGTCTCCGTTTTTCGACCCGATCACGGCAGTAGGCAAACAGGCAATGTCGGGCCGGGTTTGACTGGACCGGAGGCGGGCCTGGTCTATTACCAGTCTCTGTACCAAGTTTGAAATTTTTTGGCCCAGCCGTTTTTGAGAAATCGCGATTTTCATTTCGGTCTGCATCGGCTCCCCGCGCGGAGGCACGGCCGGCAGCCGACCTGATGTCTCCTCTTAATGTGGCAGCCTGACAGATAGTGTATCTGACATAACCATTGATTCTGGTAATTCAATTAGAGTGTGTACTGTCCCATGTGAAGAGAGTGAAAGTCTTGATAGTCCCTGTTTTTCTTTTACAGACATTGTCTCAAAGGCCTCCACTATTCCGGGCGCCACTGCGGTTGGCAAACAGGGAGGGGTTTGGGATGCCAAAAAAACAGACAAGTCTCTGCAAACTTATTTAGCTTATACCAAGAGAGAGAAGCCCGATTCTCTTTACGCTGAGGTAAAGGCCCACCTTTGGGTCCATGAAAAATTGGATTACAGTGAGGAGCAGCTAAAAGAAAAGCTTCGGAGCTTAAAAAGCTACTTTACCAATACTGTCATGAGATCAGAGTCAGGGCTAGATGGGTCTTCAAATTATGCCCACTATGATCTCATGCTGGAAATTTCACCCAGTTTCAAGACTGAAGAGCGGCTGAGAATCAGACAAAATATCAAGGAAAAGGCTTCTGTGAATGGTTTGTATTCATCCATCCGTGTTGGTTTCTTTTTCCTTCTTTTTAGAGTGTGCCCTAACTTTTTTGTGTAACATGTATGCTCTGTGTGTGTTCCTGACTCTTGGGATAGCAGTGCTATTAAGCTCCTCTTGGAGGAGTATAAAAACAACCAGTCCCTCTTCAACGCTGTGAATGGTACACACAGAACATCAGATGTGTACAAACTGGTGTCCGCAGCAATGCTGCAAAAGGGAAGAAAATTTTCAGTCGATGAATGCAAGCAACGAATGGCAAGTCTAAATGCCACCTTCTTTACCATTCAAGACTTTGAGGGTAACCAGTCAGGGGCTGGTTCCATGGAACAAGAACACTACGAAGCTGTGGCTTCTATCCATGCTGGGAGTGTGGCAGTGGAGTCTCCCTTCGCCTTCAGTGCTGGGGCTATTTCCCGAGTGAAAAGGGGTAATATTGCTCCGGTTAAAGTGGTGGGAGCTGGACCTGCAGTGAAGTTGAGAAGGCCATGGAACTGGAAAACTGATGCTGCTCTTACAGCTAATCAGCATAAAATCCAACTCCAAAGTGAGAGAGCTGAAACGTCCTTGACACTTCAGCAACAAGCTATAGCAGCTCTCAGTTCCTTGACCAAAGCTCGCTAGGAGCGTGACAGTAAGATGCAGTGAGTGGTCAATGTTATTGATGGTGATTTTTTGAATTTATGTATTTTTTGAAAAGTATTTTAGGTTGACTATGTGATAGCGTATTAGAGAATTGAAGCTCATTTTGCTTTGAATGTAATATTATGATTTATGCAACTCTTTCCTGAAAGGCATTGTCTGTCCTTATGTTCCAGATGAATTTAGATCTCATGTTGATTTCATACAATATTGTTGTTTTTGCTCAAAGAGGAGGTCAATCAGTCTGATCTGGTATACTACACCAACGTGTAATTGTTATTATTATTTTTTGTTATTTTTTGTTAGTATATGAATAGTTAGTATATGAATAATTCTGTAGAAGAATTGAAGCTTATTTTGCTGTGAGTAAGTGATATTATGATTAATG
This sequence comes from Stenchaetothrips biformis, assembly GCA_030522485.1. Lineage (NCBI taxonomy): Eukaryota > Metazoa > Arthropoda > Insecta > Thysanoptera > Thripidae > Stenchaetothrips > Stenchaetothrips biformis. The sequence goes on from CM060091.1 coordinate 18,898,602, forward strand.
CAATGCTTTCCTGAATGTATTTTCTCTGATCTCTTATTATAATGTTAATATTTTTCTAGAAGAATTTTGACTCAAAAAGAATGTCATTAGTCTGTGATTTGATATGTCACATCACCATATAATTCTTGTCAGTATTTTTATTTTATTGTTTCTTTAGGAACTTGAGTTTTTGATATCTGATGTGATACAAGTGTCCATTCCTCATGGGTATGGTGATTAAAATTATCATAAAGGACAAATCTTACATTTTATTGTTGCTCCCCAACTAATTGCACAAATCCATTGACTAATTTTCATCAGCAAAACGTTGAACAATTTCATTTCGCTTATGCCTGCCAGCAACTCTTGCCTGTTGTAGTAAGCGCACAATTGGATTTCTTTCCAGAAAATCTTCAGGCAGGATATCATAATCTCCCTCAAGGAGCTGTTCTGCCATTTCATCTTCATCCTCAATAACATCATCATGAGGCTCTACTTGGTCTATAACATACTGAAAGGAATGATAACAATTAATGACAGACTTCATCTTCAACACATACATCAGGTTCATGGCCCTCCAAAATCATAAAATTGTGCAACACAAAACATGCCACAATAGTCCTGACAGCACACTCAAAATTGTAGCTCTCAAGGAACTTCAAGCGCCGCCATTGTGAGAACAGTTTGCCAAAGCAATGCTCAATTCTTGCACGACAGCGACTCAAGCGATAATTGAAAATTCTCTGAGCCCTGGTTAGGTGGCCATAATTTCTGAATGGAGTAAGAAGCTGTTGAAAATAATAAAGCAATAAATGTGAAACTGACAGAATCAACAGAACTTTTAAAACTGAAAGCAGCCATATACCAACCTTGTCAGTAAGCATGTAAATGCTGTCTCCTAAAATGTGCTGATGTGGCTCCAGCATGTCAGGATTTATGAGCAATTCTCTGCAAAGGGGACTACGGCGGAACACCCTGGCATCAGTTAATGCCCCTGCTTCACCTAGATGCAGATCACGCACAAGGTTGTAATCACAGACGGCTTGGGTGTTGATAGGATACTGATGATGTCGATCAATATATCTTCGAGGTTGGACCCCAGGGGCATTCATGACCATATATGTGCCATCAACTGCACCACAGACACCAGTAAGACCTGAGTAGGCTTCGAATGCATTTTCAAATTCCATACTCTTGCTGTGCAGGCCATGTTATAAATCGGGGTGCCAGATCACAGAGGGCTAGTATAACTTTAGTGAAGTGCCTATACACTGTAGATGGGAAAGTGTTGAATTGCATAGCAACACTACGGAATGAGTCAGGAGTTGCTAATATCCATAGCGCAAGCATCAAGATGAGGTCAACATCATATCCAGTAATTCTTTGCAGAATATTGTTTTCTATCATGTAGTGGCCGATGACTTGGTGGAGTGTCTGCACGGATAAATTTAAACATTAGACAAATAACTGGGGTACATAAGTGCATAACTTGAAAGTAAGATATAAAAGACACCAAAGTTTTTTTTTCAAATACCTCAAAAGTTATTCTTGACATGCGAAAATGAAGCCGAAACGCCGGATCACCCATGACCTGAAATGCTCTAGTATCCACCGGCACATTAACCCATCTCGGCCCATCTACATTTCCACCATCTACATTGTCAGCAAAGGCAAACGCTAAGAAATCAAAGAGAGCTTCCTCCAGCTCCATGTCCTCATAATCATCGTTTAGATCCATCAGCTCTTCCAGGTCTCCCATTTCAATTTCAATTGTTCCGAATAGCGGCTCCACCTACACAGGGGAAAAGTTTGTTATCAATGGACAGGTATTGATGTCGAAACTGGAGCAGACACTGTTTACAAACAATTCCTCACCTCACCGCCTGCTATAATGCTGGGAGAACGTCCTGCGCATGCTCCGCACGATCGGCATGATTGCGCGTAGAGCACGATCGCCTAACAGAATGCGGCCCAGCAGCCGAGCCGAGCCGGGTGGGCCGCCACTCTCCTCCTCCCGCGCCCGGTGTGCCGGCCGCTTAACCTGCCTCAACACTCGTTGTCCCTTTAATTTCCCGCATGCTGGCGTGTGTCTGATATCATTTCTCCGGCTGAAATATTTTTCTAGAATTACTGAGAATGCTCCCCTCGGTCAACCCTTTCGCTGACTCAACTGTCAGAGCGAAAATGTATTGGTCCAGATCCCCCTCCCTTCCCGCCCCTCCGCCCCGCCTCGCCGTGTTGTATCGGAATGAGCGAAACATCTGTTGTCATCACTTGAAGTTAGTGTCAAGTGACACATAATATTTGAGAGATTTTCACATCCCAGTTTCGTTCTGATTCCTCGCAAAATCGAAAACAAGTAGAACTTTAGCCGGCCGTTAGAAAGACCGCTGCGCCCTCTGCCGGCCGAAACAGGAAGACACCCCTGCTTCCTTCGCCCTTGTCCAAACTTGTCAGTTGCTGCCAAGCCATCGTGCGTGTCGTGCTGCTACGCGTTGAAAATGTCGTTCCTTAATGATTTCAACATTTCTTCATCAGAAGACGAGCCGCCTTCCATCGAGGGTGATGCATCGATGAGCATTTTTATTGAGGTGAGTGAAAATCTGTGAAAGTGTGTGTGAGTGTACGAACGGCCACTTGGCGTGGCGTGGCGTGTCTTGTCACATAGAGTCGGGGGGCGTGGGCATACCTTGCCTGTTTTTTTTTTTTTTTTTTTTTTTTTTTTGCTAAAAATGAGTATCATGACATGTTATGAGTCACTGGTCTGATTTTTGCGAGTGGATTCATGTCTGTGAGTTTGTTATCGTGGTCGCGTGTCGTGTGTTTTTTGCTGATGTCTGTACGACGCGTTGGCACGGCGTCGGTCTGTCATGCTGTCTGTCCTTTTCGTAGTCAATTTCGCTGTCAATGCCATCCATACCTCTTATGAATCCTAGCCGGCGTTTGTGTCAGCTTCGGGTGCATTGTTAATTTCAAGTGTGGCTGACCACGGCGTTCGCCTCCCAGCGTGGCGTCTTATTTGTTTTACCTGTCCTTGCGGGGCAAATGTGTGCGTGTGTTTTCGTGTAAACTTTTAGTCTTTGCAATTTATTAGTTTCAAATCTCATTATCGATGCGTCCTTCTTTGTCTGGTTACCCACGCGAGCCGCTTCAAAGAGCCGTGCCGCCGCCTTGCCCACTGTGAGGCGAGAGGGGGAGGGGAGGTGGGCGGGTTGTGGAGGCGGAGAGTCTGGGCCGCGTCGCTGCTGTCGCGCGGAGTATTTTCTAGCTATGATTTTCTCATTTTCTTTTGCTTTATGTTTCAGACCTCGACGCCGAGGCCGGGCGCCCCTGATCCTCATGGGCCAAGGGGCATTTCCCCAATTTTAACTCCTGAAGAAGAGGAGGAAGCCTTTCGTGTACCTGTTGAGTCCGAGACTACTGCTTCTGGTAATCATGGTGCTGACCATGGTGAGGACCCTAGTGAGGATCCTACTGTGCGCCGGCGTACGATGCCGGCACCTGCTAGTGTGGTCTATCCTGTAAGACTGATTCATTTTCTTTACAAAAAGGTAGAAAAAAAGACACTTTTTCATTGTAAACTAATTGTATTGTTTACATTTCAGGCTAAAGAGAACAGAATTCTGAAGGAAATTTCTCAAAACCCTAGGGTTTTTTCTATCACGTCTCCTCCTCCTCCACCTCCTCCCTCCCCCTCCGTTGTTGAGGAGTCAGAAGAGGAAGGGGAGGTCGTTAATGATGTTCCAATTGTTCTTAAGAAAGTAAGTTTTTTAAAAAATATCTTGAATTTTGTTTTGTTTATTTTACTTGTGAGTAACGTTTTCTAAACATTTTTTCTTTTAGGATGTACGGCTCCGCTTAGGTCCCAAAGTGATCACTTCTAAGTCATTGAACAAGGCAGAACCCAGGGGGAGTGTCATTCCATTCAGGAGCACTTGTATGGTAAGTACAACAAAATTCTACATTTCTTTCTTAAAAAAAAGAGTTGCTATTGACAGACATAACTTTAAACCCACATAACTGTGAGTCGACATAACTGGTGACAGAAATAACTATTTTTTTCCTGAAATACAAAAGCATTTATTATTTTCATTAAAATTATAATTGCTACAGGCATAAACTTATACAGAAATAACCAAACCCTTTATCCATATAACTGGTGTCAGACATAACATTTGACAGCCATAATCTTTGACAGACATAACATTTGACAGACATAACATCTGACAGGCATAATCTTTGACAGATATAACTGTCGAAAGACATATCTGTATCCTGTCGTAACACGCCGTTTCAAACTATCGCGCCGCGCTGAAATAACAGCTGAAATAACAGCAAGACGCTCTCAGCAGCACGCGCTTCAACAGGCTGCGACAGAGGGGCTCGATGAGGCAGATCAGTGCCGCCTTTCCTTTGACGGCAGGAAGAGTCATGCCGCAGTGCCGTGCGGTCATCGCATATGCTGCATAACCTGCTCAGGTAGAGTCATGACTCTGCCACATGCCCGCTCTGCAGGAAGGAAATGCTCATGATAAACGAGATTTTTGACGGAACTGTATTTTTCCTCTATTTTCCATTTTGTTAAAAGAAAAATTGTGTAAATTATGTAACGTATTTCTGAGTATTTCTGATTAAAGTTATGTGTATTTAAAGGTATGTGTTCACAGTTTTCCAACCATAATTAATCCTTTTTTATATCTGACACCAGTTATGTATGTAGCCAGTTACGTCTGTCAACAATTATGTGGATATACAGTTATGTGGGTTTAAAGTTATGTCTGAAGCAGAACTCCCAAAAAAAAGTTATTAATAGAATAAAAAAGTAACACTTTTCTTTATTTTTTAGACTCAGAAAGATCTTGCAGAAGCCCTCGCCAGAGTGCGAGAAAGGAAGAAAGTTGCTGCCCAAAACGCAAAGCGGAGGAGAAGCAAGAGGCAGAGAGGCTTAGTGATGCCATTAGGAGGGTCAAAGAGCAGTTGGAAGCGAAGAAAAAAGAAGAAGAAGAAAAGAAGATGAAGAAACGGGAGGACAAGTAAATTTGTAAATTTCTTCCTCTCTGAGAATTTGAATTTTAATAATATTTTTGATTGAATTGTTGGAAGGTATGGTTTTCATACGCGGATGAGTGATTTTGTATGTGGATGTTCGCAGATTAGGGTTAGGTAGCAAAAAGGGTACGTCCTTACGCAATAGGTACTGGAGAGGAAGTGATTTATTCATGGACCGGATACAGGACAAAGGACATGAGACAAAAGACCAGTAGTGCCCTTATTAACAAGCGGTGACAAGTTGAGTGACAGGTTGACATGACAATTATCTAGAGCAGACATTTACATAATATGAGAAATCCATAAGGGCGGTTTATTTGAATCTGTTGCAGGATTACTGTTCTTACAACACACCTCTTTAATCCGGTTACATGATTTATATAAACACCCCTTTAATCTAAAATCAAACATTCAAATCAGTTAGACATTTTTAATTATCTACAGCAGTTTTCATGCTTGATTTTTCCGAGTCCTTTAGTCAGCACGTCTGCTGGCATGATCTCTGTTGGCATGTGCTCAACAGCTATTGACCCGTCTTTAACACAATCTCTTACGAGTTGTTTTCTGCAGCCCATATGTTCGGGCACTGAAATTCTGTGAATGAGCTAGAGTGATGGCACTCATGTTGTCATTGAACATGGTTATTTTTTGTGGACCACAATTAAACATGTCGCCAACAATCTCATTCAAGAAAAGCGATTCCTTCACAGCTTCACTCAAAGCAATGTACTCCGACTATGTTGATGATTGCGCTGCCAGTTTTTGTTTCTTGCTTTCCCATGAGACCAAGTTGTTGTCCAGGGTAAAGCAATGCCCACTGTACGACTTGTAATCTCCTGGATTACCAGCCCAGTCTGCGTCAGCAAAACCAATCAAACAGAAAGTTGGATTTTCACTTTTAGTATATTTTAAGCCCCTTTTTGCAGTGAGTTTTAGATACTTCAGCAATCTCCTGGCTAAATTCCAATGAGTTGTGGTATAGCTGGAGTTGAACTGACTCAGAAAACTGACTGCGTAGGCAATGTCAGGTCGAGTATTGATGCTGAGATATAGCAAGCTACCAATCAATTCCTGATATGGCAACTCCTTTTTCTCACCAGGGCTCAGGTCTTTCATTTTTAACCTGTACTCCATTGGAGTAGTAGCAGGCTTGCAGTCTGACATTCGAAATCTAGACAGAATGTGATTTATGTAGTCCTCCTGATGGAGTATTAGGGTACCTTTTTTCACATCTCTGACCAGTTTGATGCCCAGACAGTTTTTAGCTTCTCCAAGGTCCTTAATTTTGAAATGTGTTTTTAGGATGTCCAGCAATTGTGATTTATCCTCCTTATCATTGTAAATTAGGAAAAAATCATCAACATACAATGCTATAAACATAATGGACCTTTTGGAGTCTTTGACATAGACACAGGGTTCATCCTCAAAGTTTTTGAAACCCTGATCCTTTAGGATTTTATCAGCCTTGAGGTTCCAGCTCCTCGCAGCTTGTTTTAGTCCATACACTGCTTTATGCAAACGACAGACTTTCCCTTCTGCACCTGGTTTGCTGAATCCCTCTCGCTGTTCCATGTAAACAGTCTCAGAGAGGTCTCCATGCAGGAACGCAGTTTTAATGTCCAGATGATCAATCATCAGGTCAAAATTCACTGCAGTGGAAAATAGCAATCTCAAGATAGTCCTCCTCACCACAGGTGCAAAAGTTTCAAAGTAATCAACACCATAGGGCTGAGTGAAACCTTTCGCCACCAATCTGGATCTGTAAATTACTGATCCATCAATGTCAAGTTTTCTTTTATGCACCCATTTATTTTTGATAATTTTTGCACCTGGTGGTGGTGTGTCGAGACTCCAGACATTGTTTTGTTCAAACGATTCAAGTTCGTCCTCCATGGCATTGATCCAGAAATCTGCTTCAGGGCAGCTCAGAGCCTCCTGGAGAGAATTCGGGGTCAAGTGGTCGCTTGGAGTTACCAGACAAGACTTGAAATTTTTATCAATTTTCTTAGTGCCATAAACAATGAAGTCACCAAATTGTTTTGGTATTCGCACTCTCTTGCCAATGTCTTGGAGTTGCTCTGACTCATGAGAAAAACTATTTTCATTATCATCCTCAGTATGAATTGACTCTGATGAGCTTCTATTTGAAATGCTCACATTGTCATTGGACTGTCTGGACATGCTGGTTGAGGAATGCTCTTCCCAGAATGAAGACTGCCTTGACTGATTTTCATTTGATGAATTTTTATTTCTTATTATTGAGGTTTTAGTTACAACCATTTCCTGATTGTCAATTTTTGTTTCTCTCTCCACTGGGATTTTTGGTTTTGCCTCCAATGCTGGAAATCTATTTTCAATGAAACTCACACTTCTTTCCACAATTATTTTTGTGGGTTGCGTTGTGTCCATCAATTTATAACCTTTCTTCTCTTCATCATAACCAATGAATATGCATTGTTTTCCTCTGTCTCCCAATTTCTTGCTCACCTTTTTAGGAACATGGACAAACGCACAGCAACCAAAAACTTTTAGATTATCCAGATTGGGTTTTTCTCCAGTCCAGGCTTGGTATGGCACCATGTCCTGAACGGCTTTTGTGGGTGAGAGATTTTTCAAGTAGACCGCAGTCAATAGAGCATCACCCCAGTATCTCATGGCAAGTCCAGATTCTTTGAGCATTGCTCGAACCTTTTCCATCAAGACCCGGTTTGCTCTCTCAGCTACTCCGTATTGCTCAGGGGTGTGAGCTACAGAGAACTGTTTTGTTATACCCTCCTTTTTGAAATATTCATCAAAAGTATTACTGCAGTATTCACCACCATTGTCAGACCTAAGGGCTTTAATCTTCCTCCCTATTTGTTTTTCAACAAGTGTTTTATACTGTTGGAATTTTTCAAACACTTCAGCCTTAGTTTTGAGAAGAGCGACAATGGTGTATCTGCTTTTATCATCTATGAATGTTACAAAATATTTTTGTCTTTCCCTAGTTAGGGCGTCTGTTTCCTCACAGACATCTGAGTGGACTAAGTCCAGCAGATTTTCAGCCCTGTGAGCTTTGTCCTTTGGGAACGAAGCTCTGACCTGTTTGGTTCTCAAGCATGTTTCGCAGGGACCAGACAGTTTTAAGGGTTTATCAGTGAAACCATTGACCAAGCCATTTTTAAGTGTCTCAATACTGCTTTCACCAAGATGTGCCAATCTTTTATGCCATAATTCGGCTTCAGACTGTCCAGCAGTTTTAAATACAAGATTTTGTTTAATTGACAAATTAATTTTATAAACACCATCTTTCTCTATAGTGGACAAAAGTGGGTCACTATTGAAGGTAATAGCATCTCTATCAAAGATTCCACATTCTTCATCCTTAAATACAGTGATATAACCACTCTTGGCAACGCTACTGACTGACAACAAGTTTGAAGACAGATTTGGCACATAGGTAACATTACTTATTTCATGCAAGCCATTATGTTTTAGATGGTCAAGTTTTAGTGTGCCTACTCCTTCGGAATAAAGGAGTTGATCCCCAGCACATTCAATAGTTTCACTGATTATAGTTTTTGTAATCATGCATGGAGGATTTGTCATTGCACATAGTTTTGTAAGCACCACTGTCAATATAGAGTTCAAGGTTTTTATTATTTCCATTCTTACTTGCACTTGCTGCCGCTTTGGCTACTTTTAAATGCCATTTCTTAGGACCATTTGATTCCTGATTACTGCTCTCCTTTGACTCTGATCGAGCCCTCTTGGAACCAGTATTATTGTCCTCTGAGTCATGTCGCCGTTTTCCCCTGTAATTGGCGCTCGCTGGATTGAAGAAGCACCATTTCTCTGAATGATTTCTGGCAGGGTTTTTACAGAAGGAGCACAATGGAAATTTGGGACTCTCATCCCGCCACTCCCGGGACTCGCGCTCGCCGCCATTTTGTGTCGTCTGCTGGCGACGTTGCTGCTGCTGGTTGTTGTTGTTGTTCTTGTTTTGGTTCTGCTGGCGATTGTTCTGCCGCTTCCCGGCAGTGGCTGAACCGGAACTCCCACCGCCGCTGCGCTTTTGTTGCTGCTGGTTCCCGCCACTGGTTTTGAAAGCGGTCTTGGCCTTTGAGTCCTCTTGCTCCTTCTTGGTGCCCTCACGGAGCAGCTCCTCGGCGATGACATCGAAGTCGAGCGTGGTATTGACCCCCTCGTCCTCCTTTTTGAGCTTTGTGCGTTCCAGTATCTGGCACAGGCTCTCAAACTCGGACCGGACATGATCCATGAGAAGGACCGCAGCGAGCTCGTCCTCGATGGGTTTCCCCGTCTCGGCGATTCTCGTCACTACCTCTTTGAATTCCAGAACGTAGGCTGACAGGGGTCGGTTGTCCTGACGTAGATCGAACAGCTTCCGAAGGAGTGCCGCCCGGCGATAGACGCCCGGCGTCCATGGAGAAGCTGATCCGTATCCGCGCAGTCTGGTCCTTCAGAAACTCCGCTGATTTCTTGTCGGCCAACTTCTCACTCGAAGGTACCGTGTCGACGACTTCGCGGAGCCCCTCGTTGGCGAGAAGGAGCTCCATCAGCATCTTCCAGTCAGGCCAATTTTCAGCCCCTTTTAGCTTCTCGATGGCAGGCAAAGACATGCTTTGCATGACCATCTGGGTGCTGGAGTCGCTGGAGCCCGATCCATCGGCACTTTGCTGTCGTCGTGTCTCGGGCATCGCTCGGCTTCAATGGAGTGGAGTAGGACGAAAACGTGTTCCGGTGAACACGGAGCAAACTCGTCGCTTCTAAGTCCCCTACACACGGATTTTTTCACAAATATCACTCGCACAGATTTTTAAACGTCCACTGGGTCCATAACCTGTTGGAAGGTATGGTTTTTATACGCGGATGAGTGATATTGTATGTGGATGTTCGCAGATTAGGGTTAGGTGGCAAAAAGGGTACGTCCTTACGCAATAGGTACTGGAGAGGAAGTGATTTATTCATGGACCGGATACAGGACAAAGGACATGAGACAAAAGACCAGTAGTGCCCTTATAACCAAGCGGTGACAAGTTGAGTGACAGGTTGACATGACAATTATCTAGAGCAGACATTTACATAATATGAGAGATCCATAAGGGCGGTTTATTTGAATCTGTTGCAGGATTACTGTTCTTACAACATGAATCATGTTTAGAGTTAGCCCTCAAAGTTTTTTTGTTTTTCTCTCTGAGAATTTAAAGTTTTATAATATTTTGATTGAATCGTGTTTAGAGTTACCCCTCTAAGGTTCTTTGTTTTTTAGTCAAGGATCATGAATCTGTCTTTAACTTCTTCCAAGTTTTTAAAATAAACCCCTTCTGTTGATTTTGATTCATGTTTGCTTTGTTCATCAACCTGGTGGTCTTTGTAGTCGTATTTGGAAGCATTATCGAGTCAAACCAGCACATTGTACTTTTTGGCCCGTCCCGTATTATTTATAAAATAAATACGGAGGACGGGCATATAATCTGATGCTTGCTGTGCGTCCGTCCGTTCGTTCGTCCGTCCGTGGACTTCCCGTTGTCCGATCTTCACCAAATTTGGTATGCAGCCTCCTTGGGTGACCCTAAGAACCGCTCGGTGGCAGCAAATCCGATCCGAGCCCCGGGGGCGCTGCTGCAGGTGCATCATGGTCTACATGGGGTGCAGGAGGATTTCGGCAACGGGTACAGCTAGAAGGGCATGTAGGGGTATTTTTGGAATCGGGGCGACGAGACAAAGCCAACGGTGCTGGTTTCGAGCAAATCTGAGAAGTTTGGACCAAGGTTCAAATCCCGGGGGGACCAATTTTTTTTTTTTGAGTTTAACGTTGTTTCTTATGTTTTTGAGGGTGCTGATGACGAAAATGATATCCATTTTGACCTAAGACGCCGCGAGGGCGACGCTGCAGGTGCATAATGGTCTATAGGGTAGATGAGGATTTTGGCAACGGGTACAGCTAGATGGGCATGTAGGGGTATTTTCGGAATCGGGGCGACGAGACAAAGCCAACGGTGCTGGTTTCGAGCAAATCTGAGAAGTTTGGACCCAGGTTCAAATCCCGGGGGGACCAAATTTATTTTTTTTAGTTTAACGTTGTTTCTTATGTTTTTGAGGGTGCTGATGACGAAAATAACGTCCATTCTGACCCAGACCCACGTTAAAAGCCTGTAAGAGTTAAACATTTGCGACACTCGTTAAATTTAAAATGTACGGGACGGGCCAAAGTTGCCGATCTGTATCGCCACTTTTCCTGTTATTTAATGTTTTGAAACTTCTTTTGGGTGTGAGTGTTAGACTCGCGTGATAAATATGCAGTGGATGTGCCCCTCGTTTTGTTTTTGTTGAGTGACACTCATGGAAAAATGTTTTAAACTAATAACTACACTGGAGACCCTAACCCTGTATTGGCTGTATGGGTCCCAAAACACCTTTGTGTGAGATGAGTGTGTGTCTGACTGCAGTGCGCTTGTAATGGGTTTTCTGAAGCTGGAATTGATATTCAATAGAGTTAAGATAGTGGAGAAGCCTGTCTGACTTAGATTTTCGGTGAAATTCAATAATTTTCCATTTTATTTAGTGGGGTACAAACTTGAAGCTTTCTAGAGTCAAAACAGCGCAGTTAACTTTTTAATGTTAAGGAACATCTTTGGGTTGAGAGTGTTAGTCTCATAGCAAGAATATGAAGGGAATGTGCCTCTCTTTATGTTTTAGAGGAGTGACACTCCTAAAATACTTATTTTTGGAGTATGTTATGCAAGGGCAGTTTAACCTCCAAATAGCTGTAGCGGTGAGACCAACTAGGTGTGCTGAGTTAGCTTGGCCAGTAGCGCCGCGCTCGAATATGGGATTGTTGAAGCTGGCATTGATTTTCTATAGAGTTAAGGTATTAGTAAAGTTTGCCCAAGTGTCATTTTGATGGATTTTTTTAAAAAATGGGTTCCCAGCTTTAAATTCCATCTGGATTTTACTCTGGATTTCCGGGTTTCCATCTGGAATATTCTTATCCATTTGGATTTAGAAATATCCAGATGGAAAAGAGAAATTCCATACTGGGCTTTTGTCTGGAAATTATGATTCCAGATGGAAATTTAGTTTCCATGTGGAATTGTCAAATCCAGAATGGGAATAATAATCCACTATGGAATTATGAAATACCAGAGTGGTTTTTTTGAGGACCAAATCCATAATGGATTTTCAAATTTCCAGAGTGGATTTTGTGAGCTTTGTCGGCAAGGTGGCGCTAGTGTCGCTTTTTCTAGTGAAGCAGTTAAAAGAGCTCCCCACGCCGGGAGAGAATGTTCCAACACTTCGAAGTAGACGGAAACTGCAAGGTCTACTTGAGACTCACGTACCTACGTATGATTGAACTCTGTATGATAATTGTAGCCTTAGCTATTTAAAATCTTGGGTGGCTCTCGCTTGTCGCTACGGGTCGCGATTTAGTTAGGTAAGCGGGCTCTCTTCCCCCCCATGTGTGCGAAGTGAACTGCTTACCGCACATCACATATTTTTAATGCTTGCCTTTTCGCCCTCTGGGTGCTAGCCTCTGCATAGCCGATTAGGTCGGCTATCAAAGCTCAAGATTTTAGACGAATCTATATAACCAGTATGCACCACTCATGCACCACTATGGATCTCATTGTTTCCAGAATGGATTTTCAGTTTCCATTATGGAATTTTTTTTCCAGAATGGAATATGAAAACCCAGAGTGGAAAAATGTTCTAATTTACATATGGACAATAAAACCATATGGATATCAGAAACCAGAATGGAAATATTCCAGACCAGATATCCATATGGGATTTAAAGCTAGGTTTTATTATGGGTGTTAGAGATTGTTACTTTCTCGGCTCTAAATCCAACGGGGAAAGTGACAGAAATGTTTGTAGTCTTTGTTTTGACCATGTCTCTTTCTTTTTTGGGTATTGGGGATGAAGCCCGTTTAGTATTCAGAGGCCAGACTATCTTTTTGATTTGGGGAGTGGAGAATTTAGGGAAAAAGTTCAGTTATTAGGAGTACCTGGAGTCAGATATTTCCTCAAGGATATTTTTAGCGAAGTCCTTCTTTTTTTATGTGAGAATGTGAGAATCACTGTCACATTCCTAAATTTTCTTTTAAAAAAGAATAGAGCTCAGTGAGAAGAAAAAAAAGAGTTTTCATATGCATCATAGCTCTATCTTAAATTTATGTTGATGAACGGGCCAGCTTGCTTCTCCCTGCGCTTTTAAAATCAGACTCATTTCACAATTTTTTTTAGGGTTTTCTTTTTTATACTTTTTTTATGTTTTCATCTTTTTAATTTTTTCTATTTTTTTTATTTACCAATTGAGTAATGAGAACTCAATCCGCCTGTCCCATGGACTCATAGATAGCTTCTTTAATGAAATCTTTATTGGCTGAGCGATTAGCGAAGCCAGTTACTCCAGTGGGGTTGAAAAGTTTTGTCTGTCTGTCTGTTTGTCTGTATGTCTGTCTGTTTGTTTGTGTGTCCGCACTACTCCCAAACGGCTCGGCCGATGGGGACGAGACTTTGCAGGGTTCATAGGTATATCCTTAGCTCGCCACACGCCAAAATTCAGCTCTCTATATCAAATTATTCAGTCGTGCCAACGAAAAAAAACTAAAAAAACGGCAGAAAAAGTGCCAATTTTTTTGTGACTTTACATTTTAGAGACATTTTTACATGGTTTCGTATGTTTTTGAAGGTGCTGATGACGAAAATGAAATCAATTTCTACCCCTAACATTAGTTTTAACTGCGAATTGGCTACCTCGGCCCGAATTTACTAACATAATCGACTTCGACCCTTCATCTTGAAAAAAAGAGGTCGACCGACTAAAAAATTTTATTGCAGATTTCGATAGGTCTCGGCAAGACCTTTCCAAAGAGGGGTCGGAAGGGGGGTCTAGGAGCCCAACTCCACCAGTTGGCCGAATCAGGATCTTGGGAAAAGGGGGTCGACCAACTAAAAATTTTTATTGCAGATTTCGATAGGTTTCGGCAAGACCTTTTCAAAGAGGGGTCGGAAGGGGGGTCTGTGAGCCCGCCTTCATGTATTGTGAAAATTGGTGCAACGGCCATGTTTTACACATTAACTTTGGCACAGTGGGAACACAAGAGCGGGCCTCAGACCTGATGTTACATCAATAAGTTTGCGCTTTACCTCCACGGGGTGTGAGGTGCGAGGACCGAAGGCCCGAGAGACGGTTTCCGATTGGGCCAAGCCAGCTCTGGTGCGAAGGCCAAAGAAGGCCCGAGAATAATCTGCCGGCAGGCCAAGCTGGTATCGGCCCCTGTCGAACTGAATTGCCGGCGCAGCGAAGCGGAGCTGCCTACTCGGTTCGACGGAAGGGCGCGCCCCAGCTTGTATACTTCGACCATTTGTCGCGTAGTGCACTACTCATTAGCTCAATGAACCCTTAAAACAGCTTGCCGAAGGCAAGCAGGAAGCGCCGCAGGCCAAGGTAGGTGCAACGCCAGGCGTGGATTGTCGAAACTGGCGTAGCATCGCGAAGCCTGTTACGACAAGACACGGTCTGGCGTAAACCTACCTTGTGGTAACTGACCAGATCCAGTTTGATCGAGACAGGGAAAGAAGCTTAGTAGCACCTCACAGCACTTGAAATCAGATTGTCTGCATGATCACGAGACGACTGAACAATAGATTGTGGATTTTTGCATCCACTTTTCACACAATAATCTTTGCAGTGTGAAATTAAATGATTGGCTGAGCGATTAGCGAAGCCAGTTACTCCACTGGGGTTGAAAAGTTTTGTCTGTCTGTCTGTCTGTGTGTCCGCACTACTCCTCCTAAACGACTCGGCCGATCGGGGCGAGATTTTGCAGGGTTGTTAGGTATGTCCTTGGCTCGCCACACGCCAAAATTCAGCTTTCTATCTTAAATCCTTCGGTCGTACCAACGAAAAAGAAATGAAAAAAAGGCAAAAAAAAGTGCGACTTTTTTGTGACTTGACATATTTTAAACATTATAACATAGTTTTGTATGTTTTCGAAGGTGCTGATAACGAAAATGAAAAAATTTCGACCCCCGACTAAAGTTTCAACCGCGTAGGCGGTATCTTGGCCCGAATTTTCTGAAATAATCTATTTCCACCCGCTATCAAGTGGTGCACTTCTCGTCCCCTGAACAGACCTTGAAAGAGCTTGCCGGAGGCAAGCAGGGAGCGCCGCAGGCCAAGGTAGGTGTAACGCCAGGCGTGGATTGTCGTAACTGGCGCAGCATCGCGAAGCCTGTTACGACAAGACACGGTCTGGCGTACACCTACCTTGATAAAATTAGACTTGGCAAGGATAGACATCTCAGTCAAATTCATAAGATGGTACTGTAATGAATTACCAGTTTGAAAAGCTGCATCAACAAGTGTCAGTTCAACTTTTTGGCTGAGCGATTAGCGAAGCCAGTTACTCCGGTGGGGTTGAAAAGTTTTATCGGTCTGTCTGTCTGTCTGTTTGTTTGTGTGTCCGCACCACTCCTCCCAAACGGCTCGGCCGATCGGGATGAGATTTTGCAGGGTTGTTAGGTATATCCTTGGCTCGCCACACGCCAAAATTCAGTTCTCTATCTCAAATTATTCAGTCGTACCAACGAAAAAAACACTAAAAAAACGGCACAAAAAGTGCAACTTTTTTGTGACTTAATATTTTAGAGACATGGTTTACATGGTTTCGTATGTTTTTGAAGGTGCTGATGACGAAAATGAAATCAATTTCGACTCCTGACCCCGAATTTACTAACATAATCAACCTGGACCCTTCATCTTGAAAAACGGGGGTCGACCGACTAAAAAATTTTATTGCAGATTTCGATAGGTCTCGGCAAGACCTTTTCAAAGAGGGGTCGGAAGGGGGGTCTAGGAGCCCGACTTCATCAGTTGGCCGAATCAGGATCTTGAAAAAAGGGGGTCGACCGACTAAAAAAATTTATTGCAGATTTCGATAGGTCTCGGCAAGACCTTTTCAAAGAGGGGTCGGAAAGGGGGTCTAGGAGCTCGGCTTCATGTATTGTGAAAATTGGTGCAACGGCCATGTTTTGCACACTAACTTTGGCACAGAGGGAACACTAGAGCGGGCCTCAGTCCTGATGTATTATCAATAAGTTTGCGCTTTACCTCCACGGGATGTGAGGTGCGAGGACCGTAGGCCCGAGAGACGGCCTCCGATTGGGCCTAGCCAGGTCTGGAGCGAGGGCCGAAGAAGGCCCGAAAAGAATCCGCCGGCAGGCCAAGCTGGTATCGGCCCCTGTCGAACTGAATTGCTGGCGCAGCGAAGCGGAGCTGCCTACTCGGTTCGACGGAAGGGCGCGCCCCAGCTTGTATACTTCGACCATTTGTCGCGTAGTGCACTACTCATTAGCTCAATGAACCCTTAAAACAGCTTGCCGAAGGCAAGCAGGAAGCGCCGCAGGCCAAGGTAGGTGTAACGCCAGGCGTGGATTGTCGAAACTGGCGCAGCATCGCGAAGCCTGTTACGACAAGACACGGTCTGGCGTAAACCTACCTTGTAATTTATCCTCTTCTTCCTTTCTCTGGCATAGAGCTACCACCTTGGCCAAGGTTCCACTATTGATACTCCCACCTCAGTTCCCCTTCCACTTCTATCGCTATTGTTACCAAACCTATAAGTTGAGCCTCGCCTCTGGCCCGGCCAACAGTCTGTAGCCTGGTCTCGAGCTGTTCGGTTCTCCTAATAAACCAGTCAATCCTTCACTCTCTGTCGTCTTTTACGCCCTTTACCACTCGAAGTGTCCCAACACTACAAGTGGTGACACACTGTTAGGGCGAGGGTTACATCGAGGCCTTATGTACAGACCGTGAAGGAACGAACCAATAACACACTAACTTCATATTGTGATAATGCGGGTTTAAGATGGAGGTTCCTAGAGAGACGAGTGGAGGTATAGCTTATAAACGCAAGGTTTATTGGTACACAGGTTCAATGCAAGGTAATCAATGCAATATAGAGAGAGCGCGGGAGCGGAGGTCCTTGGGACGCGGCGCTACGGACGAGACGGTCAGAGAGGACGATGTGTCGCTGCTGCTGGCTGGACTCGGAGTGACGATCGGGCCGGCCGCGCTGAGGCTCGCGGCCGGGCTCGGAGTCGGGCTTCGGGATCGGCCCGGCGGGCCGCTCGGGACCCGATCGGCGCGATCGGCTTCGATTGGCGGCCGCGCGTTCGGGACGCGCGGCGCGGGATACTTGAAGCGGTGCCGCGGACGGCTGACGCGCGGGGTAGCGCAGCTGGCCGTTTGGGCTGGCGGCTGGCTCTGAGCGTGGGGTATCGCCACGCGAGTAGTGCGCGTTCTGACTTAGTGCATGGAAAGGGTGGTGGAGGCTACAAAGCCGTATCACCACATCACCCCTCCCTTCTCCGGGAAAACAGGCGGGTGGGCCTCGGCCTTCCAGCTGTCCTCTGGACACGCTGGAGTCTTCTGGCTGTCCGTTGGACGCGCCAAATGTTAACGCCTCTGTCGAGACCTGTCAGTGTGACGCGGTCTCAACGAGTGTTCTAGGCCTGGCGTTTGTAGTTAACTGGCAAACGCAGTCATGCTGAGCTTGTAGTGAGTAAGCTAGCAGACACAAGTGCAAAGGTCAAGCACTGCTCCCCATATGGGCTAGCCGCAGCTAGGTCCAGAGAAAACCACCCAAAACTCTGGACGAGCCTCGGAGGCACTAATCAGATTGGAGACAGGCTGGCTGAAGTCCATGAAGTAGTGCTGCAACAGTTGATCGTTGAGTAGAACTCGAAGTGGTAGCTTCTCTATGGTGAGCGGGCGAGGGATGGCTTGAGTCATCGTAGAGCTTCTGGCGTAGAATCTTGAAGGACCAGGGACGATGCTCAGAGCGGATCAGCTGACCTAGAACAGTGCAGGCTGGTGAGAGGCTTTTGTTGTTACACGATGGTTCACTTTTAGGGGGATCGGCTAGAATTAGGACGGAAAAGCTTTAAGTTTATCAAAATAAAACTGTAAACTAATCCAGAGTAAGTCTAAGCCGGACTGATTACTGAAGGCTTTTTAAATTAGGAGAGCGTTACTCGTTAAACAATTCTGGGTATAAATCGAGGGGGATAAACAACATTGGTTGTTGACAGGTTAACTGTAAGTTAACCAGGCTGTAATTAAGAGGTTAGTACAAGACAAATCAGAGTTCCAACACTGGAGTTAAGTTTGAATTACTGCAGTGGGACGGAGAGGTTAGACAGAAAACTTAGCTTTTGTTTGGGGTTCTGATGTCCACGCTGATTGGGGTGGGCCAGCAACGGTGTCCATTCTCTCGGAGTTCGAAGTGCAGTCTGTCAGACCTTGGTCGTCCAGCAGGGACCGTGGGTCGTCGCCCGGGGGCGTGGGTTCGAATCCGGAGTGGAGCGCGTTGTTTCTCTGCTGCCCGTCGTCCAAGTTGTCGTGCAGGCGAACTGCCGTCCGGTGGCGAAGGTTCGAAACCGAGGCGAGACTGGTTGAGTGCTGTCCCTGAGGACTCGCAGCATCAACTTGTCGTCCGTGTTGGTTCGAATCCTGTCGAGGCGCGTTGATTCTTCAAGTGGAATCGCTGTCGAAAGACTCGCGATGTTAGCTTCTTTTCGCTCCGGCTTGTCGTCTGCTTGTTTGTTGACAGCGCGGCCGTCTTGCGAATAGGGAGGCTGCATTCGAATCGTGCGCTCCGCGCGGCAAGGTTGGCAGCTCCGATGGCTCGGCCTGTCATTGGCTGACGCGGCGCGAGTGCAGATAGTGATCTTGGGAGGGTGAATAAGCCCATGTCGGTGTAAACAGTTCTGCTTGTTTTGGTTAGAACTTCTAGTTTTGAGTTTTTTCGAAGTGAATTCAAGCGTCGCGCGACCTGGCTGTGCGCCGCGGTGCATGCGTTCGACTTGTGCTTCTCAAAAACATTTACAAGCAGTACCATTACTGCTACCTTCTCCTTCCTTTCTTCTTTCAATTGAAGCCTTGGGGATCTTGGAAGTGTTGTGATGTTTGGAAGTTAATCTAATTTCCATTGCACTATTAGTTATGAGGCAGTGCAAATTACTTGCAGTAGTGGGCTCAAAAGGCGAAGGCCTGTCTGTGTCAGTTTGACGCCAGACTTTAGTGAGTGCGAGCTTGAATTTCTGTTCTGTGTCTTGAAGACTCCAGAGAAATTTTTAACTGTGTTGACTCCACCATTGTGGTGTGTCATAATCAGCTGAAGGGTTGAGAGACTTCTTGTTGTGTTCCGTGTCATTATGACTCCGGAAGAACTTTCAAACTGTGCTGACTCCACCGTCTGTCAGAGGTGTGTCACGTATTCATCAGTTTCAAGAGAAAGTTGTGATGAACAAGAACCAGGAACTGAAATTCTTGCCAAAGCTCAAAGTCTCACGTGCCAAAGTAGTTCAAGTATAAGTTTTGTGCTGATTTTAAAGTTAAAAGCAACTCGGCCAAGCAAACAAGTTATTGCGTGTAGATACAGGCACAATCAAATTCAATCTATTTCAATTCAAGTGAAGCAGCTATGGAAGCTGAGCGAGGCGAGGAACACAGGATTACTCGAGCGAAAAGCAAGGTGAGATCTATACATGTATTACAAAAATACAATTTATACACATTTACAAAAATTAAATTACTTCGTATAAACGGTTAAAATGGTAGAAAAAAAAACATAAAAGGTGGCCCGCCATAGGGCGAAGCCCAGTCAAAGTCGTAGTGGTGGCCAGTCTGGCTGGCCCGCCTTGAGGCGAAGCCCGATCAATGTGCCCGCCAGAGGCGAAGCCGATCACTGCGCAGCACATACTGTTCTATGTGTATGGGCAGAATGCACATGTGTGGCGCCTGCCACAGAGGGCGCACCGGATGCGGGGGCGTCCTGAGCGCTTGTTGTGGTGATGGTGGTGTATCACATTTACCACCTGGTTGAGCACCTGCTGTTGGAGTTGTTGGGGTGGTTGCAGATGGTGCGCCGCGGGGTGTGGCGCCGCGGGTTGTGGCGCCGCGAGCCGTTTCTTTTGTCGTCGGCGCGCGTCGGCCTCTTCTTGCCTGCAGTAGAAGCATATCCCGCACTGCAGCTTCATCTGCGTGGGGGTGTTGCACCTGCTGCAGATGTTAGGCGGTACCGCTACCGGCGGGCCCACGGCGCCCAAGGTGTCTTGTTCGTCGGGGTCGCCGATGTCCGGGAATGCGGGTCCCCTGTCGCCTGGGGCGTCATCTTCATCGGACGACCAGCCGTCGTCGGAGTCGCCCGGGGCGGTGGCCATGGCGATGGCGATTTGGTCGTCGAGGGCCGTGCGGGGGGCCAGGTCCTCGATTCCCAGCAGGTCTCCTTCGGTGATCCTGGCGTTTTGTCCGTGCCGCGCGGGCCTCGGCACCGCGCCCAGGAAGTCGTGCAGCAGACTCTCGGCCGAGGCCTGCTCCTCCTCATGTGTTGTGCAGAGTCTGAGGAGTGCTGCGGGCAGATCTTCCAGTGTTGTGGTGCGGTTAGTCGGTTCGGCCTCTGGGGTGAAGCGGACTGCTGCCGGGTCGACAGTCCTTGTTGTCGGCCAGAAGGGCTGCTCCGCGGCGTGGGCACGCCGCGGGCCTCGGTCGGATTTTCGCACTCGCCGCTGATTCATGCTGAAGTTGTGATGTTTCTCTGACGGTGGCTCTCGGAACAATGGCGTCTCCTCGTGGGCGGCCACCGCTGCCACCACTGTGATAATGCGGGTTTAAGAGGGAGGTTCCTAGAGAGACGAGTGGAGGTATAGCTTATAAACGCAAGGTTTATTGGTACACAGGTTCAATGCAAGGTAATCAATGCAATATAGAGAGAGCGCGGGAGCGGAGGTCCTTGGGACGCGGCGCTACGGACGAGACGGTCAGAGAGGACGATGTGTCGCTGCTGCTGGCTGGACTCGGAGTGACGATCGGGCCGGCCGCGCTGAGGCTCGCGGCCGGGCTCGGAGTCGGGCTTCGGGATCGGCCCGGCGGGCCGCTCGGGACCCGGTCGGCGCGATCGGCTTCGATTGGCGGCCGCGCGTTCGGGACGCGCGGCGCGGGATACTTGAAGCGGTGCCGCGGACGGCTGACGCGCGGGGTAGCGCAGCTGGCCGTTTGGGCTGGCGGCTGGCTCTGAGCGTGGGGTATCGCCACGCGAGTAGTGCGCGTTCTGACTTAGTGCATGGAAAGGGTGGTGGAGGCTACAAAGCCGTATCACCACAATATTTTCATGTCACTGCAACTTCTCACACTTGCCTGGTTCGATGTCGTCGTACCTGGGACAATTCCTTGACTGTTTCCCAGCCATATCCAAAGAATTCCTCCACCCTTTCACTATTCTCACTCTGACGCTTATCTCCGTGGTGGATATGGCACAGGCGCTTCATGTAAACCTTGGCAACTTCAACTGCATCTTCTTCACTTGGTCCACTCCCCAGGACCGCAACCAAAAAACCATCAATGGTTGTGATTTCACCCGAGTTCAACCCAGTTTCAGGCCAAGAATTGAATTCATTTATTCCTGCACAACAAAGGAAACTATGATTATTATATCTGTACCATCGCCTATGCACAGCTGCTACCCCAGGACTTTCTGCTTCATTTCAAGCGCAAAGATAATGGAGTGCACATAACATAAGTGGAACATAACCTGCATGGCACTACACAAGGCTTCATGCAGCCGATGATGGGTTGCGCAATTGCCCCCCTTTACAGACTAAAGGGACTATAATGAATTCAATTTTTCTCCCGGTTACCTGTTGAACCATCATGAAAGTTGAAGTACACAACGCCAAGGTTTTGGGGTGTTGACATGATTGACATGGCTCGCTACTACTGCTGCAGCATCCCATCAGTGGCAGTGGCTGCAGCCTGCAGCCGCACCAGCGGTGTTCCGTTAGCTGGTTGCTACGATAAACAACCACAGTCCTATTTTCTTTCCAACTCAGTCCTTTCTTTGTGTATTCCCACAAGTGGACGCATTTCGACGCGTAGATGCCACAGCTTCCCAGATATCAGTGACACAAAAACCGTCACTTAATATCTGCGGGGGAAATCTGATTAATAAATGCCATGGAGGTTAGTGGTCGTACTTGCTCAATTCTCCCTGCTCGTTTAAAACGTGAATATCTATTGGTAGTGCATGTTTTTTCGTTTTCTTAAAATCAATAAATGATTTAAGTACTGGAACAAGGTATTGGCTCTGGTCATTCGAGCGTAAATTGCCTCCTTTCACTCAATAACCGAGCTTGTTCCTCGCCCCTGTCACAATCCGTCGGTCTCTCTACAGTCAACTCTGATTTTTCACTAATAACGGTTTAGTAGGGCTCAAATTGCATCTGAAACCAGCAACTCAATATGCCCCAGACAAAATGAAAGTTTGAAATTGCACTGTCCGTTAGGTCTTTACCTTAAACTAGCAGCAGCCAAATTAATTCCTTAACAAGGCTCCTACTCGAATTTTGAGACTCTCACAGCCTGTCGTCATCCTTCAACGCATGCAAGTAACCACCGATTTCGCTCGGACCGTTGTCGAACATACAACACCACGTTCAAGAAGAAGGAAGTCTCGACGAGCGTTGTTTGACAAGCGAAAGTTCTACTATCAAAAGGTTGGTTGGGTCATGTCATATTGCTCACTTTACCAATAATGCAATTGTGCTCTTTTACCAGGCAGGCGCACCAAAACCGGTACAATTCAGGGGGTGGGCTGCAATGGAAGAGAGTACACCACAAATGTCACACCTGGAGCTCACACGCCTTGACGAACAGCAAGGCTTTCAATACTTCAGGGGATTTGAGGAGGAGGGGAGTCCGCCAAAATGCAACTCGCCGTTGTATCTGCAACATGATAAACTTGAATGCTGTGAAGTTTTGCCTGTTTCATGGCAGTCACCATTTTCCCAGGCAGAGCAACTTGTGACAAGCAAATCAAAGATTACTTCCCTGAGCCCTGACAACAATGTCACATTCTCATTTACGGTAATATTGGTCTTACTTCAGCTGTTGCAATCCACTGTCCCCGCTGTGCTGCATATTGTTTAATTCTTCCATTCCTCATAGATTCAACCAATTCTGAAACGTGCCCTTCGTGTATTCTCTCTGTGTGATGGAATGGGAACAGGACTGTATGTCCTCAAGGCATTAGGAATACAGGTTGACACTTACTTCTCCTGTGAAATAAATGCAGACTGTTAAAAGGTGCAACGCAATCGTTTTGCTCGAGAGATGGGTACGTTAGGTTGCATGGAGGAAGTGAGCAAGGAGCACTTTTTGCAGTCTCTAGGGAGGATTGACCTACTGCTTGGTAAGTCCTTTTTTAATCCAAAATAAATTACTGTAGGCAATACTTCTTAAATACATATTTTCTGACCCTCACTGTCCAGCGGCGCCACCATGTGCCGAGCTGAGTATGGTCAATGCACATCGCAAGGAGTTCAATGATCCACAATCATCTGCATTTCTCAGCATCAAAGTGGCACGAATAAGAGACTACCTCAGAGCACAGATGTACCACGCGGGACTCCCATTTTTCTATATCATAGAACAAAATGCCCACATGAGCGCCCCTTGCAGAAGACGCCTTACTCAGGCAATGGGATGTGATCCTCACACATTCTGCAGCAGTGCATTTTCGCCCATGTTCCGGAGACGATTGTACTGGTCAAACCTGCCTGGCATAGCATCTTTAGAAGACAGAGTCAAAAACACTATTATAAACCAAACTCTGCAGGATTATTTAGATCCTCAAAGACTGGCAAGAGTGAAGTTTGCGAGCACTCTCACTTCCAATGCTGCTAATCAGGGTCTCCTAGTAATTGAACGAGGTCAGCCCACGAAACTGACAATTACTGAAGCAGAAAATTTGCTTGGATTTTGTAAAAATTTTACTGCCTGCAGTGATCTGAGCCAGCAGAGGCGTCTTAATTTATTGGGAAGAAGTTGGTGTGTAAAGGTAGTTGCCAATATATTGCGCCCTTTGACGGAAATCTATCTTACAAAATAAGGTGTCTGTTGGTTACAGGTAATGAGAAGTGGTTTTAATTCGTGACTTGATATGAATAAAGACTTTATAAGTGTTACTTGCTAGGCATTACATAATGTTACCCCCCCCCCCCCCCCCCCCCGACTCTCATAGGCCTCCTCTGCAAAAATCATGCCATTAAATTAGTGACAGTAACCTGTACACAGCAAATCCTGAGGTGCTATTTTGGTATTTTGGGCCGCACTGTGACATTATTGGATATTGCAGCAATGGTGGCCTTTCAAATCTGCCGGGGGAGCGGGCCACGGCTACCAACAGAGGTGCGGGTGTTCGGTGCGGCCACCTGCACCCACGGCCCATCAGGGCTCAAAAGACATGCTGAAGGCTAATGCAATGTGCTTATAACAAGAGCCATGGACAAGCGAGCAGCGGCTGCGCCCAGCCTGCATCCATTATGGTTGGAGTTCTTTGGGTCGTGTGTTGGCGTTGGCAGTGTTTGCCATTCATTCACTTCTCCTGTCATGGCGGTCGCGTACGCGTCAACGTCAATGATTGCCACTTGTCACTTTCCATTTCGCTGATTGCTGCCAAGTTCCCTCTTACTGCAAGTGTTGGTAAAACGTGAACTGGTCAGCCCGTATTGATTCGGCAAGTGGGCCGCAATGCGCCACCTAGGGGGATGGCCAATTATGACTGCCCAGGTTAGTGCTCTTGGCTGCTTTTCAAAGTCATATCTTCAATAAGAACTTGTCAGTACATTCATGCTATTCAAATTCATGGTTTAGCAAAGAACTTGTCAGTACATTCATGTCTTCCGTACCTGCTTCCAATATCTTTCATTGAGTGCTCGCAATTAATTTTGTGAACTTCGTATTCACTGGGTAAAAAAGTGGAACGCATGTTGGGTCCATGTTTCATGCATTTCTTTGGCAGAATAATACTAATTTAATCAATAATGTAATCAGATATTTGTACAATCAGTCATGTACATAATTCTTTACCCAAAAAATAATTGTGTGTAGACTAATTTACATTACATGATTTAAGTATTGTAATGCTTTAAGATGACTGAGTAGTCTTCACTTTTACTCAGAGAACAATGCTTTTCATTACTTTTTCGGCAATTTAAAAAGAAATAATAAAAATAATAAAAAGTTAATAATCTGAGTTTTCATTTTGAGTTGAAGTAAACTGCTTTTGGTTCCTATTTTGGGAATTTCAAAAGAAATGTTTATAATCTGGGTTTCTGTAAGACTCTATTTGCAATTCTGCTCAGATCTGTGATGGGGAAATCAGGCTGACTCATCTCTAGTAGAGTCATATAATTCACTAGCAATATTCTCAGCAGTTTTCAAGAAAGAAAATTCTTTCTTTCCTAAAACTGCTGTGAACATATGGCCCATGCTAGTTAGTTCCATGGCAAAGCTGGAGATGAATTTGCTTGGTTTTTCCCATACAGATCTGAGGTAGAATGCAAACAGAATTTTACTCGAACCCAAGTTTATAACATATCTACTATTCTATTATAAATAATAATTACTTAAACAATACTGGTCTTACAAAGTAGTCTAAAATAAATATAGTAAATAAAAGATGTAACAAATAAATGAAACTAAAAAGTATCACAATCTTAACTATTATAAATAAAAATTACTTAAACCACATCAGTCTTACAAACTATCTTAAGTTAAATAAGGTACATAAACATCATAAACATCATATGATTTCTGTATTCTCATGCTTTCAGATGACTGAGAAGTTTTCATTTCGAGTTAAAGTAAACTGCTTTTGGTTCCAATTTTGGGAATTTCAAAAGAAATGTTTATAATCTGGGTTTTTGTAAGATTCTGTTTGCAATTCTGCTCAGATCTGTGATGGGGAAATCAGGCTGACTCATCTCTAGTAGAGTCACTTATTATTATATTATTATTATATAATAATAACCACATCAGTCTTACAAACTATCTTAAGTTAAATAAGGTACATAAAAGTTGTTACAAAACTAACAAGCTAGGGCCCGCCCTTCCGTCGAACCGAGTTGCCAGCTCCGCTTCGCTGCGCCGGCAACTCGGTTCGACAGGGGGCCGGCCCAGCTTGGCCTGCCGGCGGCCTTTCCTCGGGCCTTCGGCCCTCGCATCAGACCCAACTTGGCCAGTCGAAGGCCCGGGCCTTCGGCCCGCTCTCATCAAACACCCCGTGAGCGGGTAAGGCAAAGTTATCGATGTACCATCGTGACTTAGGCCCGCCCTTCTATTCACAATATGCAAAAGTCCTTACACTTTTTACTGCAACTGTCTTAGAATATGCCCATTTCATTTGTCTCTTAGCCCTCATTCCGAAAATACTCATATTTGCCATGCTACTGCAACTCCTTGCAATGGAGGCACAGCAGGAGCGCAAAACGAGCCCGTCGCACTTTTTCACATAACTCATGAAGGCGGGCTCCTGGACCCCCCTTCCGACCCCTCGTTGAAGAGGTCTTGCCAAGACCTATCGAAAACTTAAGTAAAAATTTTCAGTCGGTCGACCCCCTTTTTTCAAGATCCTGATGTGACTAATAGACGAAGTCGGGCTCCTGGACCCCCTTTCCGACCCCTCGTTGAAAAGGTCTTGCTGAGACCAATCGAAATCTGCAATAATTTTTTTTAGTCGGTCGACCCCCTTTTTTGAAGATCCTGATCTGGCCAACTTGTAAAAGCGGCCGATGGGGTCGGGACCAGGTCCATTCATCTTGTCTCGTCGCCCTGATTCCAAAAATACCCCTATGTGCCCTGCTAGCACCAATAATGGCGGAAATCCCCCTCCCGCCCATGCAAACCATGATGCAGCTGCTGCAGGCCTTGCGCGGGTCGGACGGGATTTGCACCACCGGAGTGTTTGTTCGGACGGCCCTCCTGAAGTACCCTCCAAATCTGGTCACTCCAGCTCAACTCCTTCCTTGTACACAGACGACGACAACAACGACGACGACGACGACACACAGACACAAAGGCAAATGCATATGCCCTCCCCCTATTTTTTGAATAGAAGGGCGGGCCAAAAAATATCACAGTTGCTAGAAGTTGGCTTGGCATGTTGGGCACGTTCCTCTCTGGAGATGAATGGCAAATCCGTTGTGCTCAAATGCTTCACCCCGCTCCACGAAACTCCAGGCTGTTGCTGCTGGTGTCTTGAGGATCCGTCCCCACCGGATCCCTGCCATCTCCTCTGGGGTTGGTTCCCTATCCAGGGCTCGCCAGGCATTGGCCCCCCAACCACCTTCAGATACTGCCACAACTGAAGATCCAAAGGGTGCACCCTGCAAGAAGGCAGAGGTAAGCATGTAAATATTTCAGGTAACATTTGCGTGCATGTGCATGTTGACAAGTACTTACAACCAAATCCGCCTTCAGTTTTGATAGGAGCTTGCAGGCATCAAGCCTGTCCCAGGCCTTTCGGTTTGGATACGCTGTGACACACAATATGACTGTCTGGCCTAGGCTCATATTGCGGCTTTTGGGGTTCCCCCCAAACCACATGACATCAAAAGCAAGAAGGCCTAGGTTTTTCTGCTCCATAATCTTGTTAGCGGCCTGCAACGCACAGAATTAGAGTGAAGTCAATTACATTGTGCGAACAGTAAGTAGGTGGTATTAATTTGACATGTGAGGTGTCTCACCATGAGCAGGCGCATTGTGACACCATTGCTTCGGTTGTTGTGATGGCATTTGCGGCATACGGCCGCTTCAAAGGCCCGCTGCCCTACAGCTCTGTTGTAACTGGCTGTTAGCTCATTGTATTCAGCATCTATGAGCCTGGAGGGCTCAGGGACCACAGCTAGGGGCGGATTTGGCACAGGCCCAGCTGCTTCATCAAACATGTTAACTGCCATGCTGACGATATCTCTAAAAAAATGAAGAAAAAAGGGTGGTTGATGGTGTGGTTGCATTACACAGGACTAAAAGGAACAAAGGACCACAGCTTGTAAACTCTTCTCTCTGGACGAATGTAGATAGCACCCGGCTGGCTTGGCCCCCAGTAATGCACACAATTTAAGTACAATTCTGAGGAGTCCTTACCTTTTTTCTACACTTTTTCGTAACTGCGTTTCACGCTTAAGACGCTCCACACAACGAAATCGAACCGATGGCTGCCTTACTGCCTTCTTTTCACAATTTTCCGCAAGCAAATCTCACAATCACAGCCTCGCGACACAGGACAACAACAGACGTAGGCTAGGGCGCGTCGTTCAGAGGGACTTTTCGATTTCGACTTTTGAATAGCACTCAATCGATGTATTTTTTTGCGCTGAGTTCAGAAACGTGCTCGGTTTTTCGATTGGAGTTGATCTTCATCACCCTGCAGACCGATTTATGAAAAAATGTGGTTTTTTTGTCTTTTTTATCATTTTCTCGCGGCGTAAAAGCCACGAGCCAGTCGGGTATGTGATTTCTCGACTGGATGATCTTTACTTGGTCCTAAGAAAGCGTTTTCACGTATGGGAAGGTGTAGCACCTCAATCACAGACCCGCAAAACCTCAAAATGTGCAAGATTTTTCACTATTTTCACCAGTAAAAAAAAAGTTTTTTGACGTATTCATGTAGAAAAGGACACGCAAATCACGCCCACTGGCGAAAAAAAGTTGTTTTTAGGTATGGAAGGAAGAGCGAAAAGTAGCCCAGCCCCCGCCGGGCCGCTGGGTGGGAACGGCTGAGCACCAAGCGAAGTCGCGTGGAAGTGCGATTCTCGCGTTTCGGCCCCATATAGCCCATGTGCGTGCAGGTCTTAGCTCGGCAAGCGTTTACTTTGCTCTGCCTACCCAGGACTCACCACGAGGAGGTGCCTGCACGTCGAGTCCCGCCCGCCCTCCCACCCGGGCGTTTGAAGCACCTATTTAACGCATGTCTGGAGCGTTAAAATCCGCCTTGCTGCCAAAAGTGGGCATGACTGCCCTTGCCCTGGCCTTGGTGCGGATGAGTCCATCCCGCCGCCTCTCGCCGACCACCTTCTCGGCAGCCTTGGTCACCTCGACGACGTACCGCTCCACTGCCTGGGTGTGGCACGGCAGGGGCAGCACCTCCAAGCGGCCCTCCGTCACCGAGGCCCGGAGCTCCTCGTCCGGGATGTCAGCCAGTAGTGGAGGAGGGTAGATCATAGTTGAGTCCCAGTTGATCAGGTCCACATAGTCGTGCGCCTCCAAGTTGATCTAGGGAACAGCAAAGGGTCTTATCTCTGGTGTTTCCCGGTGGCGGACTTCGACGATCCGCTGGACTGCGACCTCCCGCACCTCCTTCCTGTCGTCAACGACCATTGCGAGGAGTAGGTTTTCGGGGTAAAGCAAATAAAATTACATTAAAATAAGGGCTTAAAACCCAGCAAGGAATGCTGTTAAGCACAAGGGTAAGGATGGACAAGGAGCTGATTAGTACACAAGACAGCCGAGAATCGGCGAATGGCGGGCAAACGCAAAGTTAAAAAAAGATGTTGAGAAGATGAAATTAATTTTATTACGTTCGCGTCGCTCGTTCGCTCGCTTTATTTCTTTGTCATTTGGAGTGGTATCATCATGTGAAAAAGTATGAAGGCCATGGAGAAATACATGGGGAAGAACAAGGCTTCGAACAGACAAGGTCTTTTTCGAGCGGGGAAGGACATGGGAAAGGAACATGGGGAAAGACATGGGGTAAGGATATGAGGAAAGACATGGGGAAAGACATGGGGAAAAGACAAGGCTTCGAAAAGACAAGGTCGTTTTGAACGGGGAAAGACATGGGGAAGGACAATGAAGGAAGAACATGGGGAAGGACATGAGGGAAAGACAAGGCTTCGATTAGACTAGGTTGTCTTTAAGCGGGGAAGGACAGGGGGATGGACAAGGGGAAAGACACAGGGTGAGGACATGATAAAGGACATCAGGGATGGGCAAGGCTTCGAACAGACAAGGTCGTTTTCGACCGAGGAAGGACACGGGAAAAGAATATGGGGAAACACATGGGGGAAGGACATGGGGAAGGAAAATGGGGTTAGACATGGGGTAAGGATATGGGGCAGGACATGGCGAAAGGACATAGGGAAAGACGTGGGGTAAGGATACGAGGGGAAGGACATAAGGGGAAGGACATGGGGAAGGACATGGGGAAGGACATCGGGGAAGGACAAGGCTTCGAACAGACAAGGTCGTTTTGGGCGGGGAAGGACGTGGGAAAGGAACATGGGGGAAAGGCAAGGCTTCGAACAGACAAGAGCGTTTTGAGCAGGGAAGGACGTGGGAAAGGAACATGAAGAAAGACATGGGGAAGGACATGAGGAAAGGACTTGGGGGAAAGACATGGAGAAACATATTGGGTGCGGACGGGGGGAAGGGTATGGGGAAAGAAATGGGGTAAGGATATAGTAAAGGCAAGGGGAAAGACATGGGGTAAGGACATGAGGAAGGACATCGGGAAAGGGCAAGGCTTCGAACAGACAAGGTCGTTTTCGAGCGTGGAAGGACACGGGAAAGGAACATGGGGTAAGACATGGGGTAAGGATATGGGGCAGGACATGGCGAAAGGACATAGGGAAAGACGTGGGGTAAGGATATGGGGCAGGACATGGCGAAAGGACATAGGGAAAGACGTGGGGTAAGGATACGAGGGGAAGGACATAAGGGTAAGGACATGGGGAAAAGACATGGGAAAGGAACATGGCGTAAGAATATGGGGGGGAGACATGGGGAATGACATGGGGTGAGGCTACAGGGGGAAAGACATGAAGAAAGACATTGGGTAAGGATATAGGGAAGGACAAGGCTTCGAACAGACAAGGTCGTTTTCGAGCGGGAAAGGGACATAGGAAAGGAACATGAAGAAAGACATGGGGAAGGACATGAGGGAATGGCATGGGGGAAAAACATGGGAAAGGAACATGAGGTAAGGATATGGGAAAGGACTTGGGGAAGGACAAGGCTTCGAACAGACAAGGTCGTTTTCGAGCGTGGAGGGACATGGGAAAGGAACATGGGGAAGGACATCGGGGAAGGACAAGGCTTCGAACATACAAGGTCGTTTTGAGCGAGGAAGGACGTGGGAAAGGAACATGAAGAAAGACATGGGGAATGACATGAGGGAATGGCATGGGGGAAAGACATGGGAAAGGAACATGGGGTAAGGATATGGGAAAGGACTTGGGGGAAGGACAAGGCTTCGAACATACAAGGTCGTTTTGAGCGGGGAAGGACGTGGGAAAGGAACATGGGGAAGGACATCGGGGAAGGACAAGGCTTCGAACAGACAAGGTCGTTTTGAGCGAGGAAGGACGTGGGAAAGGAACATAAAAAAAGACATGGGGAAGGACATGGGGGAAAGACATGGAGAAACATATGGGGTGCAGACGGGGGCAAGGATATAGGGAAAGACATGGGGTAAGGACATGGGGAAGGACATCGGGAAAGGGCAAGGCTTCAACAGGCAAGGTCGTTTTTCGAGCGGGGAAGGACACGGGAAAGGAACATGGGGTAAAGACATGGCGAAGGACAGGAGGGAATGCCATGGGGAAAAGACATGGGAAAGGAACATGGCGTAACGATATGGAGAAGGACATGGGGGAGGGACATGGGGAAAGACATGGGGTGAGGATACAGGGGGAAAGACATGAGGAAAGACATGGGGTAAGGACATAGGCAAGGTCATCGGGGAAGGATAAGGCTTCGAACAGACAAGGTCGTTTTCGAGCGGGAAAGGACATAGGAAAGGAACATGGGGAAAGACATGGGGTAAGGACGTGGGGAAGGACATGAGGGAATGGCATGGGGGAAAGACATGGGAAAGGAACATGGGGTGAGGGTATTGGAAAGGACTTAGGGGAAGGACAAGGCTTTGAACAGACAAGGTCGTTTTCGAGCGTGGAAGGACATGGGAAAGGAACATGAGGAAAGACATTGGGGAAAGGCAAGGCTTCGAACAGACAAGGTCGTTTTCGAGCAGGGAAGGACACGGAAGAGGAACATGGGGAAGGACATGGGGGAAAGACAAGGCTTCAAACAGAAAAGGTCGTTTCTGATCGGGGAAGGACATGGGTTTTTGTAGGAAAAGAAGGCTTCAAACAGACAAGAACAGGTCAGAGGGGGTGAGTGGCGCTCCGCTAAGTCCGCTCGCTACCGCTCGCGAACTCGCTCCGCGATTTAAGAGCATATAGAGGATTAGCTTTAAGCACACTCGTGCTTAAGCAATCAGGGAGGGGCTGACTTCAAAGGAGCTGCTTGAGTAACATAAGGTAACAAGTAGTTAACACCTAGGAATTATTAGAAAACAGATTTGAGTATCCAAGGTGCACTTAACTTAGCCGCCCGGTCTGCCAAGGTGGGAGAGCGTTACGCCAGTATCACGGCGGCACTACGCTCGCGAGTTGGCAGAGGATTGGAGCGCGGACTGCGGCGGGCCCTCGGTGAACTGGCGGATGCCGGAGAGGTGCTCCACATAGACGTCCCGGCTCCATCTAATGGCAGCGGCGCAGGCGGTGGCGGCCAGGGTGGGGAGTGCACGCTTGCTGACACCTAGAGATGTAAGCAAGCACATAATTGTTCCTGTAGTCCCAGGCTCCCAGGGCGCCTACCACAATGGCTCCGACAGTGCAGCTCCATCCCGCAGATTGAAGGTGGGCGGCAATTGGGTCATAGGCTCGGTGTTTCGCCTCCCGGGCACGGACAAGGGCTGCCGGGCGGTCCTCATAGAGGCAGCAGAAGTCCAAGACCTTGACCTCCTGCGCGATGCGATCCACGATGACGACGTCGGGACGGAGCTGGGCGAGCGCTGCAAGAGGGGCTGGAACTTGAAGTGCAGCATAAGGCACTGCCCGGTTAACCCGGACCTCACACTCACTGTGGACCCTGATGGCAGATAGGACACAGTTCTGCACGGCGTTATGGCGGTGAGTGATGCCGATCATGTTAGGCAGACAGTGACACAGGACGTGGGCCTGAGATTCGAGCTGTGCTGGGCAACGGCGACAGCCCCTCTCGTGCTCCTGGCGAGGGCCGCGGAGGGTGCCACGGAGGGAAAGCACGCCAAGGCGGGCTCTGTGAACGAACCTCCAGTCACAAAATCTGATGTTACGCCCAGAGGAGAGCGCCTGGTTGCTTGCCCGGGCCTGCACAGTGGCGTCCATCACGCGGCCTTGGTCCGGCTTGGCGATGAGGCTGTCCCGGAGTTGGAGCTGCACGGCTAAGCGGAGTTTGGCCGACACTGTCCGGCGTCCAGCCGCGCTGATGTTCACCGGGTTGCCGTGGGACCCTCTGCAGTTAGCGTATGTACCAAGTTTGGCTGACTGTAGCTCGGCCGAATTCGTGGTTTTAAGTCTGAGATTCTAGAGGACGTAAGTCCATCGGAGGACCTGTCAGCCTGCCAAATTTCAGAATTAAAACCACGATAGGGCAAAAGTTGCATGGGTTTGAAAATGACGCACTGTTTGCGAATGTACCAAGTTTGGCTGACTGAAGCTCGTCCGAATTCGTAGTTTTAAGTCTGAGATTCGTAGGAACGTCAGTTCATCGGAGGACCTGTCAGTCCGCCAAATTTCAGAATTAAAACCACGATAGGGTAAAAGTTGCATGGGTTTGAAAATGACGCACTGTTTGCGAATGTTCCAAGTTTGGCTGACTGTAGCTCGGCTGTATTCGTGGTTTTAACTCTGAGATTCTTAGGGTCGTCAGTCCATCGGAGGACCTGTCAGCCAACCAAATTTCAGAATTAAAACCACGATAAGGCAAAAGTTGCATGGGTTAAAACATGACGCACTGTTTGCGAATGTACCAAGTTTGGCTGACTGTAGCTCGGCCCAATTCGTGGTTTTAAGTCTGAGATTCTGAGAAACGTCAGTCCATCGGAGGACCTGTCAGCCTGCCAAATTTCAGGATTAAAACCTCGAGTGACGCACTGTTAGCCGTGGGACCCTCTGCAGTTAGCGTATGTACCAAGTTTGGCTGACTGTAGCTCGGCCGAATTCGTGGTTTTAAGTCTGAGATTCTAGAGGACGTAAGTCCATCGGAGGACCTGTCAGCCTGCCAAATTTCAGAATTAAAACCACGATAGGGCAAAAGTTGCATGGGTTTGAAAATGACGCACTGTTTGCGAATGTACCAAGTTTGGCTGACTGAAGCTCGTCCGAATTCGTAGTTTTAAGTCTGAGATTCGTAGGAACGTCAGTTCATCGGAGGACCTGTCAGTCCGCCAAATTTCAGAATTAAAACCACGATAGGGTAAAAGTTGCATGGGTTTGAAAATGACGCACTGTTTGCGAATGTTCCAAGTTTGGCTGACTGTAGCTCGGCTGTATTCGTGGTTTTAACTCTGAGATTCTTAGGGTCGTCAGTCCATCGGAGGACCTGTCAGCCAACCAAATTTCAGAATTAAAACCACGATAAGGCAAAAGTTGCATGGGTTAAAACATGACGCACTGTTTGCGAATGTACCAAGTTTGGCTGACTGTAGCTCGGCCCAATTCGTGGTTTTAAGTCTGAGATTCTGAGAAACGTCAGTCCATCGGAGGACCTGTCAGCCTGCCAAATTTCAGGATTAAAACCTCGATAGGGCCAAAGTTGCATGGGTTTGAAAATGACGCACTGTTAGCCGTGGGACCCTCTGCAGTTAGCGTTTGTACCAAGTTTGGCTGACTGTAGCTCGGCCGAATTCGTGGTTTTAAGTCTAAGATTTTGGGGGACGTTAGTCTATCGGAGGGCCTGGCAGCCTGCTAAATTTTAAAATTAAAACCACGATAGGGCCAAAGTTGCATGGGTTTGAAAATGACGCACCGTTTGCGAATAATCCAAGTTTGGCTGACTGTAGCTCGGCCGTATTCGTGGTTTTAATCCTGAGATTCTGGGGGACGTCAGTCCATCGGAGGACCTGTCCAAATTTCAGAATTAAAACCACGAAAGGGTAAAAGTTGCATTGGTTTGAAAATGACGCACAGTTTGCGAATGTACCAAGTTTGGCTGACTGAAGCTCGTCCGAATTCGTGGTTTTAAGTCTGAGATTCTGAGGAACGTCAGTCCATCGGAGGACCTGTCAGTCTGCCAAATTTCAGAATTAAAACCACGATAGGGCAAAAGTTGCGTGGGTTTGAACATGACGCAGTGTCAGCCGTAGGACCAACTTTGGCTGCACTTAGCCCGGATACGTTTGTGGCTTTAATTCTGTTAATTCATTCTGGTGGAGGTGCTTTGCAGGTCGACGTCGATGCAAAGTTTAAGATACATAACTGCACCAGGACGTGTGCATGCCGTATCCCAACATTAGATAGTGTATAGTCGGATAGGAAAAGCTGACCCTTTTTTTAGCTAAAATTTTTTAGCTAAATTCACGGACGTCTTCTTTCAGTCTTTTGATAGCAGCAGACAACCTGTCTTCCTCCACCTGTTTCTTGCGTTTGGCATCTTCCCTCTTTTTCTGAGCTGCATCCTTGGCGGCTTCCTTCTTCTTTTTTTGTTCTAACAGAAGTAAAGCTTCCTCTAATTCTTGAGGAGTCTGAAAATTTATAGAGAAGTGTTACTTTCACGATATTATTAACCATTTAAAAGAATTATAGATTTAGTACTTACTACATAGGTGCTTCGAAAGGGGAGAGAAGGTAAAGTCTTCTTTTCTCTTTGCTTTGAATTTTCAGGGTCACACTGCGGTGGCTCAATTACTTCAGGCACCTTGCACCCGAGACGATCAAACACAGACTAAAAAGACAAAAAAAAAAAGATTAAAAAAGCGTTACAAGTAAAACACAATACAATCAAGACTTTAAAAACTTACGTTTTTCTTCTTTTTTGAAGGTACACATTGTTCCTCCACCACCTCACCATCCTCAAGAGAGGAGTCGTTGAGCTGGCAGGTGTGGGGCACTATCCTCGAATTATGAGTTAATTCAATCAACTCCCTTTCGAGTTGGGAAGTGGCTGGTCTTACGGGTGGGTGCTGCTGAATTTCATGTAACACCCGTCGGTCTTGAGCCTGAAAAAACAAAATTATATTGATTTTAGGAAATAAAAATACATTAGGTTCTACTTTTTGGAAAGATTACAACAAAGACTTACGGGAAAGACCACGCGTGCTGGCGCAGGAAGAGTACGCCTCCGCTCGGTCGGGTCACCATCGGGCACGTCATCGGCAACCACAGACTCAGGCTCGGGCACAACGATTTGTCTCGCCAGTTCCGCGATTAGATCCTGCTCTTCTTGTAGCGTCAAAATGGGCGAAATGCCCCTGGGCCCATAGGGGACGGGCGCCCCTGGCCACGGAGTGGATGTCTGAAAAAAACAAAGAATCATAAAATATGAGAAAATGGGAGAGGAAAATCAGTGCGACAGCGTCGACACCCCACGCGCTGAGTGCGAACTCTCCCCCCCCCCCCCCCCCGTCACAGTGAAGCAGCGGCGGCACGGCTCTTTGAATCGGCTCGCGTTGGACACCAAACTCAATAGGATGCATGGATAATGAGAATGTAATTAATAAAGTTATCAGTCCAACAGTGACACAGCAAAAAAGTGTTGGAAGACTGCAGTTCCCACACAAACACCACACGCAGACAAGTTATAACAAGTTAGACGCTACGCCAGGAGAGGAGGCAGTCGCCGAAGTCAAGCCGACACTAACGGCAGCAAGGATTCACAAGAGACACGACATTGTACGAGAAATTGTCTGCGAAAAGGTCACAGACAACCAGACAAACCGACACCGTGCCGACACGACGCGCTGACATCAACAAAAAAAACACGACACGCAATGACGGCACCGACACACACACGCGCGCGCACAGAGACGTGAATCCACACGAAAAAATCAGACCGGTGACTCAAAACGTGTTGAAAAAATCTAGCAAACAGACAAGGCACACCGCGCGGAAAGACAAGCCAAGCCCAGCAAAGCGGCCGAGCGGCGTCGCCGCAAACACACACATTCCCACCGACACGGAATTTCCACTTACCTCAATGCATATAGAATACGATGCATCGCCGTCAATTGACAACATTTCCTCATCATCTTCCTCACCAGAGGAAATCTCAGGGTCTCGACGAGAGTCAGACATGGCTAGCAAACGTTTCGCAGAGAAAAAACAAACACGCACACCGCACAACGGCAAAACCACGAGTGACTGGCTGACTGGATTGAACAGGGCGGAAGCAGGGGGTGTCTTCCTGTTTCGGCCGGCGGAGGGCGCCACCTGTCTCTTGACCGGTCAGCGAAATTCAAATTGTTTTTTTCTATTTTCATCAAATGTAATCATTGTAGGATCCCAAAATCTCTCAAATATTATTTCTTGTCACTTGACATCAACTTGAAGTGATGACAACAGGTGTTTTCCGTAATCCGATACGGCACGGCGCAGGGCGGGAGGAGGGCGGGAGGGGAGGTTTGGGGGATGGGGGATCTGGACCAATACATTTCCACTCTGACAGTTCAGTCAGCGAAACAGAAGGTCGGGGGAGTATTCTCAGTAAATCTAGAAAAATATTTCAGCCGTAGAAATGATATCAGGCACTCGCCAGTATGCGGAAAATAAAAGGGACAACGTGTGTTGAGGCCGGTCAGGGCGCCCGGCACACTGGGCGCGTGGGAGGAGGGGAGGGGCTGCGGCGCTCGGCTCGGCACCGCTCGGCTCGGCACCGGCGGCGTGGCCTGGCGTTGCGGGGAAGGGTTCCGCTCCGGTCGGAACTTGCGCGGCGGCGGGAGAATTCAAATTGACCGTTAGGCGTACGGCTCCGCGCTTGGCTCCGCGCTCGGCGCGCGGCGCTCACAGATCAAAACTCGGACCATACACTCGCTACGTAAGCTCGGCTCAGTAGCTTAGTGGGTTAGTGTGTGTGTTCTGTTGCGCTTCTCAGCGCGGAGACACGGGTTCAATACCCACTGGGTGAAGTCGCCTTTTTTCACCACTAACTTCGTGTTCCTGCCGTGAGGTGGCGCACGCGGCGCTGGCGGCAGGGTATAAATCTAGGGAGCGCGCCCTCCAGGGCATCATTCTTCATTCAGACGCCGACCAGTCCACATCAGCTCAGCACGATGACTTACGCTATCTGCGACATTCAGATGCTCCGAGGCAAGTACGGGGAGTATGTGCTCAAAGAGGTTTCGTTCTATGAACAAAACGAGGCGGCCCAGGTCCACAAGTCGACCACATTCCTCCCTCCTTACCCCGGAGATACAATCCCAGAGAAGCAGAAGAGGCAAAACATCTACATTGTGAATCGCCTCCATTCCCTTCCCTGGGACACGGGGTTCTCGCCCTATGACAGGCTCCCGCAGACTCTGAGTGAAATGGCCACAGAGTACGATTTTCACTACGTCAAAGGCGATGAGAAAAAGAGAATTCTCGAATTTTTCTTACCCTCAAAAAGGGTGTTTGATGTCGAGAGATTCGGTTGCCCCAGCCTGAGAAAACTACCGAAGGTATGGGCGCCTTGTCACAATGACACCGTAGGGTCACACTGCACCAAAAACTGCGCAGCGCGCAATGCCAAGCGTGTGGGTTTGTGGATGCAAAGGTACCTCAACTCACCTAAATGAGTGTCGCTGTAAAAAAAAATACTGAAAAATGCACAATAAAAGTATAAAATAACAAAACTTCCTTAAAAAAATGCCACTGATTTACGTTTGATTAGGCGCACGGGAGACAGCAAGCAGGCCCGCCCCGCCAGCAGGCGCGCGGATGACTGGGGGACAGAGTGCGGCGGGTTGCCTACCCGCCAGGCGCCCCCAACCCAACCATTAAGCGCACAGTGGAACGCCCTTGGTTCCGGTCAGTCAGGTGACTTGGGGGCCTCGAAGGGTAGGTGAGACCCACCCCTTGGGTTAGGTTAGGTTAGAGCTCGCATCGTAACCTCGCCCAGAAAAAAATGACAAAAAGATCCCCCCAAATTTTTTTTTCAAAAATGACCCCTTTTTGACCTTTTCGAAGGGTAGGTTAGGACAGGTGACCTGGGGGAATCAAGATGGCGGAGGGGGACCTGGGGGTATTTATACTACTGACAAGGTAGGTTTACGCCAGACCGTGTCTTGTCGTAACAGGCTTCGCGATGCTGCGCCAGTTACGACAATCCACGCCTGGCGTTACACCTACCTTGGCCTGCGGCGCTTCCCTGCTTGCCTTCGGCAAGCTGTCTCAAGGATTTTTGAGGCATTGAGTAATGCACCACGTGAAATCTGCAATAAAATTTTTGAGTCGGTCGATCCCCTTTTTTCAAGATCCTGATTCGGCAAACTGATGAAGTCGGGCTCCTAGACCCCCCTTCCGACCCCTCTTTGAAAAGGTCTTGCCAAGACCTGTCGAAATCCGCAATAAAATTTTTTAAGTCGGTCGATCCCCGTTTTTTAAGATCCTGATTCGGCCAACTAATGAAGTCGGGCTCCTAGACCCCCCTTCCGACCCCTCTTTGAAAAGGTCTTGCCGAGACCTATCGAAATCTGCAATAAAAAATTTTAGTCGGTCGACCCCTTTTTTTCAAGATGAAGGGTCGAAGTTGACTATGTTAGTAAATTCGGGCCGAGATAGCCAATTCGCAGTTAAAAGTTTGGTCAGGGGTCGAAATTGATTTTATTTTCGTCATCAGGAACTTCAAAAACATAGGAAACCATGTAAAAATGTCTCTAAAATATAAAGTCACTAAAAAGTTGCACTTTTTCTGCCGTTTTTTTAGTGTTTTTTCGTTAGTACGACTGAATGGAATGAGATAGGAAGCTGAATTTTAGCGTGTGGCGAGCCAAGGACATACCTAATAACCCTGCAAAATCTCAGCCAG
This sequence comes from Stenchaetothrips biformis, assembly GCA_030522485.1. Classification (NCBI taxonomy): domain Eukaryota; kingdom Metazoa; phylum Arthropoda; class Insecta; order Thysanoptera; family Thripidae; genus Stenchaetothrips; species Stenchaetothrips biformis. The sequence continues at coordinate 18,938,305 of CM060091.1, forward strand.
ATCGGCCAAACCGTTCAGGAGGAGTAGTGCGGACACACAGACAAACAAACAGACAGACAGACAAAACTTTTCAACCCCACTGGAGTAACTGGCTTCGCTAATCGCTCAGCCAATGAAGTCGGGCTCCAAGACCCCCCTTCCGACCCCTCTTTGAAAAGGTCGTGCCGAGACCTATCGAAATCTGCAATAAAAAATTTTAGTCGGTCGACCCCCTTTTTTCAAGATGAAGGGTCGAAGTTGATTATGTTAGTAAATTCAGGCCGAGGTAGCCAATTCACAGTTAAAAGTTTGGTCAGGGGTCGAAATTGATTTCATTTTCGTCATCAGGAACTTCAAGAACATAAGAAACCATGTAAAAATGTCTCTAAAATATAAAGTCACTAAAAAGTTGCACTTTTTCTGCCGTTTTTTTAGTGTTTTTTCGTTAGTACGACTGAATGGAATGAGATAGAAAGCTGAATTTTTGCGTGTGGCGAGCCAAGGATATACCTAACAACCCTGCAAAATATCGTCTCAATCGGCCGAGCCGTTTGGGAGGAGTAGTGCGGACACACACACACACACACAGACAGACAAAACTTTTCAACCCCACTGGAGTAACTGGCTTCGCTAATCGCTCAGCCAAAAATGTTTGCCACCTTATTCAAAAGAATAATGAAAATAACACAAAAAAGTAACGAAATAAAATCACCTCCAAGTTAATGTTAAAATTTCCCCCAAGGACCTCTGGCAAGGCCTGGGTCAGCACCTCTTGGGATTGCTCTTCCGAACTCTCCTTGATTAGGGAATCGGCGAATATGTCGTCAGGAACCCCTTCCTCAGGTTGAGGGACACTCGCCGGCTGAAACAGAAAAATGTTAGTTTAAATAAACGGAAAAGATACCATGAAAAAGTGTGTAGGGCGCCGCGCTTTGCGCGGCCTTCGGAAGAGACCGACTCCACTGTGGCAAAAACCTACGGAGAAGTCAGTTAATTTTTTTGCCAGGATTCTCTGTAACCCTAAACCCAGTATTTCCTGTAGCCTCCTTACAGTAATCACTGTGCTACGCACAGTATTCTCCGCATACCCGTCGCAGACCCTTGAGGTGCACAGAGACGGCTGTAAGTCCTACAGAGAACACTGTGAGTCGCACAGTGAATACTGTAAAGAGGCTACAGGAAATACTGGGTTTAGGGTTACAGAGAATTAGCACAACTTGTTTACAGAGTTCTCTGTGACCTTTTGCCACAGTGTCCAATCGGCGCCCGGCGCCTTTAAGTCGGATGTCCTCGTGAAAAATTACTTAAAAAAATATACCACATGAACATTTAATCGTGAAATATACATTCGGAGCAAAATATGCAAAATCCACATTTTGCCTTCTCTTTGGTTCATGCGCGGAATGGCTAAAGAGCGTAATAATGTAGCCAAAGTCAAGCAGACGTTAAATTCACCGGGAACCAACCAATCAAGGCCTGGTACACTAGGATATGGTTTTAGAGGAAGTACATACTAAATCAATATGTAGTATTGTGTGCACGAGCATCGCACAGAATTGAGGAAGCATGCATTCATTTGTGCGAAACCAAGCACAAAATTGTGCCCTGTTACGCATAAAGTTCGTGCATATGAAAACACATGCTCGATTTTGTGCAAAGCCTGTGCACATAAATGTACCTAGCCATTTTTCAACAAATCAAATTGACACGACCACTTCAACAATTAATGCTGATTCCAATTTTTTTAAAATAAAAATGTTGTTTTTTCACACGCACTGAATCATGAGTTCGGAGCCCGTGGTAAAGATGCCGGTATGAGAACCGCTACGCTTACTTTGGAAACGAGGAAAAAAATTCCCTCCAATCTACAGCGTGCCATCTTGGGCCCAGACTTCAATTTACAAAATATCGTAAATGCACGGGGTAACTTGGGACAGTCATTGCATCATGTTCCCTGCACTCTTGGCCTCCTAGGAATCGCCTGTCCCGGTTTATGACATAACCTGACCTTGAAATGTTACGCTGGTGATGTAAACAGATGCCTTGCTTTGCAGTTTTTGCTTCCGCTAAGCCATGTTTTTCACTTTTCAACAAATACCTAGAAAATGCCTAGGATATAGCGTAAGAAAACAGGGTCCCGTTTGTAGTCCCAATCTTCATCACATAACGACTCCAAGGCCTGGATTCTTGGTCGAGACATTGTCAACGCAAGTTTTATGATTAAATAATCTCAATAGATACATGGGGACGAAGTTTCTCCCCTACTGTCCCAAGTTACCCCCGTTCATGGGGTAACTTGGGACACTATTTCGGAGCAGATTTTAAACGACATTCTCAAGGCAAATAGACCAGACAAGCATGAAATAATGAGGAAAGGGTCAAACTTGAACATAAGTAGGACCCAATGGCCTCGGTCAAAAATCTTGCCTTGAGCGTTAAAAACACGTATAAAAGTGTCCCAAATTACCCCCATTGACGGTACAGCATCCTGAAGTGCTCCACGAGCTGTTCCGGGCTGTTCGGCACCACGGCCTGCCTCGTCTGGGAGGCGGGCGGCGTACCAAAGCCCGGAAAGTGCTGCGTCCCGGCCTCATACTGCGGATCCCATATAAAAACGAATTGTTCCGAAAATGCTGCTGAAAACTGTCCGAAGCAGTCCGAACACCCCCGGACTGCTCCACAGAGCGCCCGGGACTAGACCGGATTGCCCGCCACGAGTCCGCGCCGGGCTTGGGACTGCCCGATAATAGTCCGATCAGAAGATGCCTCCATCGGACTGCCCCTTGCGAAGCCCGTCGACTTGCTTCAGTCCCGAAAGCGATCTAGTTGGTCTCGGACTTGTCCGGCTGAGTCCGGTCTGCAGCGGGCCCAGAAGGGCGGACTGTCCCAGCCGGTGCATATGCGGAAAGTCCCGCTGGGCAGGCTGCACTGCAATTCAAAGGGTGAGACGTCTCACCCATTTCCGGTGATACAAAAAGTCCCACCGAAAAAAGTCATACACGAATGTATCACCGAAAAAAAGGTCGTACACAAATGTATCACCGAAAAATGGTCAGACATCAGTGAGATGGGTCCTTGTTTTCCTGAGGAAGTATCACTCTTTTTCGGTGATACATTTACCTTTTTTCGGTTATACATTCGTGTACGACCTTTTTACGGTGATACACTTTAGTATCACCCTTTTTCGGTGAGACAGTTCTGTCTCACCCCTCAGATGGTGAGATGTATCACCATTTGATTTACAGTTTAAGACTAGTAAAACTAATACTCAAACTGATCCCGAATAATCCCTTTATACTATAACCGCTGAAGCACAGATATGGCTTCCATCACATTTGAATAATCAATGAAAGGCTTTGCTGTGACATGGTTTTCCCATAAGAAACCATGTTAATATTTATCAATTTATATCTCCACAACGGTACAGGGTAATTGTTTCACATTTCACACAACGCCTCGTGCGGCCTATCTGTTCAGGTGATCTGAATTTCATTTCTCTGTCTTCCATCAAAGTTTGCTATCATCCTACCTTTATTCAATTATTCAAACGTGAACACTATGTCGTCACACGACTCTACTGTCTCCAGGCTTGTGGAGGAGCCGGGCCCGGGTGGGCAATAGATCGTGGCCGCGGTCATGCGCTGGCGCAAGTTTCCGTCGGGCTGCCAGGTGCGGCAGCAGCCCCCGTCCCGTCCCCGTTTCATTGTCTGTGATGATAGGACGGTGCCCCTCACATGCCTCCAGCGACCCCGGCCCCGGCCGTTTCCCCGCCAAACCTGCTGCCGCTGATGCTGCCGCCGCCCGTGCCTCACCCGTAGACCGCCCTGCTCTGAGTCCCGAGCCCTGTGTTGCTAGTTAGTGCCTGGTGAACGTCGAGCGATTTGGACGGTAACTGAAAATTATTGTACTATGATGCCCCTTTGCATATCGATAGTTGGGGCCAAAAAAAGGTTTTAACCCGCAGAGGCATTTGATTCATCCCATAGGAAAAAAGTTATGAAGGGTTGAAATTAACATGGCGCCTTACGGGGATCCCGGGTACGCAACCGGCAGTGGACGCCGGCGCGTTTTGCGCAGTACAGGTTGAATTCCGATCAGAAATGGCATTTAGAATTGGAATTTTCGAGCCCACCTTAGAGCGTCACTTGGGGAGGGTCCATAGAGCACGCCTGAGTTGAAATACCGTCAATATTGTTGTGATGTGCAAGTACTCGCATTCCATGCGGTCTGTCCCCACACGTAAACACATACTCCAGCAGACGACTCTCTGCCGATCTGCGCGTAACGCTTCCCTCACTGCGCGCAGTAGCGCATGCGACGAGCGCGCGTCCGCGCTGCCCCTAGCGGCGGACGCGGTAACTAGGCGGGCCCGGCGGGCCGCGCGGCAGCTACGACTCGGCGCATCGGCGCGACGAGGCAGTTGCACCCAGACCACTCTTCCTGCAAGACCTGCGTGCAGCTACTCCCCGCGCTCCGCGCTCCCAGCTACCAGATTACAACAACTCGAATTATAACCGACTCTTATCCTGAACAATCCTCTCTCATTCTCCCTTTGAGCCTCCTGCCGCACTTTAACAGTGGTGGCAGCGGTTTAAATCGGGGAAAGGGAGGAGAGGAAAGGAGTGAGTCAGGTCGGGGCGAGCGAGGCAGCGTCTGCCCGTTCCCCAAACCGACGCGGGCGCGTCCAAGGCGGTTAGCCTGTAGGACGCCCCAAGCCCACGAAGGCTCTAAGCACTTGACAATAAACGAAAAAGCCCCTTTTTCCTCGTTGTTAGGCTAGCGCTTCGTGCTACATCGTCCGTGCCGTCGCCCGCCGCACGCAGAAGGACGCCGTTTGCGCCCTTTCTGTACCGGTCCACACTCGCCGTTCGCCATCCGCCGCTTCGTTCCAGGGATTTGTGTCGCCGCATCGGAAAGGTTTGTCAGTGCTCAGTGACTCAGTGACCCAGTGATCGAGTGAACCTGCGCACTCCCAAGCCTGCCGTGCGGTAGGCGTCGTCTCCTGAGAAAACAAGTGTGCGTGTTTTGTGCGTTCGTGACTGTGCTCTGTGACTTTGTGTTTTTTTTTTTTGTGTGTGTGTGTTTTTGTTCTGCGATTGACCAAAACCCATCTCATGGGCAAGTCGTCGCTTCAAAGGCGTAGGGACGCCGACCGCCACAGCGCGGGCGGGAACCCAAACAATGCGCCGGGCGAGGTCATTGACCCCACGCCGCCGGCGGCCGCGACGGACGCCCGGCCGGCCAGCGGCGCGCGGCCGCGTTCGCGCCACAGCGAGCCGGCCCGGGCGACCCCGCGGCCAGGCTACGGGGATGCTCTCATGGCAGGGCCGAGCCACGCTGGGGACGGATGTTCTCGGCCTGCAGCTTCTGCAGGCCTAGGCAAACCGCCGAGCGCAAGCTCCATGGGGCCCTCTGTCGGAGCGACCCACCAGGGCTGGGCAGCGGATGCAAGTCCCGCGCCTGCAGAGGCACGCCCCGTGCCCGCGGCGTCCCGCGCTTCCACCAACGCGCTCCAGGACTGGATCAGGGCTCGCCAGGAGGGCGCGCTCCGCGAGCAGCAATCTGCTCCTGAACGAGTGTCCTATACCTCACGCATGTTCAGACCGAGTGCCGAACAACAGCAGATTGCTGCCGCACTGGCTGGCATCGGCAGCCAGGACGGCCTCTTTCAGCAGCTAGGTACCGGCTTTTCTGCGCCGCGCGGACAGTACCACGGCCCTTCTACTGGCGTGGCCGCATCTGGCGGCGTCTGTGCCTCACGGCCCCAGGCCTCCCAGGGTGGCGTCACCGCTGCCCGGGCTGGCCAGGACGCCGGCGGTGTGCCGCCGGCTCGGGCGCCGTTGGCCCCAGCGGCCCCAGCGGCCCCAGCGGCCCCGGCGGCCCCAGCGGCCCCGGCGGCCCCGGCGGCCTCGGCGCCGGCGGCCCCGGCAGTCACCTGCCGGTGTCGAACCACGGCCCGTCCGTCTAGGCAGAGAGAACGCCGAACTCCCGCAAGGGCAAGGCAGACGTCCTACTCGCCGGCGGCCTCAAGCAGCCCCGAGATCCTGAGAGTACGCGGACGTAGGCGGAGTGCACGACGATCCCCATCGTCGTCCCCACCCCGTAGTCGTCAGCGTGACGCACAAAGGAGGGGTGCGCGCCGCTCACCATCGCCAAGGGCGTCATCGCGCACGTCCGGCAGCTCCGGCTCGGACCGATCCCAGTCCCGCTCGCCTGCTCGGCCGGCTTCTCGCCCGCGCGCGCGTTCCTGCCAACCCCCTCGGCAGCCAACTCCGGCGCCACAGGGTGCGGCAGCGGCACCGCGCGGCGGCCATGAAGCGCAGCAGCGACTGCAGCACCAAGCCTCGGGTCACCATGGCCAACAAGTGCTTGGCGAACGCCAGGGCTCTCATGGCGCCATGATGGCGCCCCCGGGTGGGCACCGCGGTTACACGCAGCAGCAACTGCCGCGCGATGGCCTATACGCCCCCTCCCACGCTTCCTCTAGTGCTGCTGATGTCCATTTTGGACAACGCGCGCCCACAGTGCGCCTGCAGTACCGGATGTTGGAGCGGTTCACTGGAACATCCGATTACAACTTGTATCGGATTCAGTTCCTGCACCACGCGGGCCGTATGCAGTGGGACGACGCGGAAATGGGCAGTCAGCTGTCCTCCTTGCTCTCCGGCAAGGCCCTGGACGTGCTGCGCCACTTGCACCCCGCCCAGATGCATGACTTCCGCGTCCTGGACAGTGCTCTCCAGCGACGCTTCGGTGTGCAGGCAGATGTAAACGCCTGCAAGGCCCGTCTCAAGGTCCTCAAGCAGAAGCCAAGCCAGGGGCTGGCCGCCTATGCTACCGAGGTCGAGGACACCGTCAGAGGGGCCTTCTTCGGCTACCCTGAGCCTCTGCTGCAGCAGCAGATGGTGAGCGCGTTTATCGAGGGCCTCATTGACAGCACCATGGCTCTCCTTCTAGTCAGGGAGGCGCACGCCTCGCTGGACTCCGCGCTGGCCTCAGCCCAGGTCCAGCCCCCGCAAATGCAGGACCGCGGCACTCGCAGTGCGCGTGCCAATGCAGCGGCGGCCTTAACGAGGAGGACGAGCCCTGGGTGCGCGAGCTGCACGCCGCGGAGGGTAATGAGAAAATTCCCTCCACTTCCCTCGGCGCCGTGGTCAACGCGGTCAACACCATGACGGAGACCGTTCAGTCGCTCTCTCGCCAGCAGAAGAAGCTGCTGGACGAGACTGACAGGGCTGAGCGCGACCGCCGTGATGCGAGCCGCGACCGGGCGCGAAGGCGCGAGCGCGAACGTGAACGTGAGCGTGAACGCGAACGTGACCGTGACCGTGAGCGAGACCGCGGCCGCGGCCGTGACCGCTCCAGGGATGACAACAGGAGGGGTGGCAGGCCTGGAAACGGAAACGGAAAGAAACCCACTTGCCATTTCTGTAAGAAACCTGGCCACTACAAAAAGAACTGCTACAAGCTCAAGGCACTTCTTGAGACTGAGAAGGCCAAAGCTGTTAAAGGCGAGCCGAAGTCGGAAAACTAACAGTCGCCACGGGCCAGACAGCTCCTGTTGAGCCTGTGGCAAGCCACTCCGAAATGCTGCCTGTGTCATTCCCTTCTCCGTGCATCACTATACATGTTGGCAATAAACCCGCAGAAGCGCTTGTAGACCACGGTGCCATGGTCACACTCGTGAAACGGGAGTTTGTCAGCGAGGTGCCGGAGCCATCCTCCTGGAGAATGCGAGACATTAACCGCGGTTCCCAAGCTCTGCTCGGGCCGGTTAAACTTGCACTCCAAATTGGAGGACACTCATTTCACGTCATGGCATTTGTTGCTGACGTAGATGATGACGTTGTACTGGGGAACAATTTCATGTACCCACACGACCTAATTCCTAACCCTGGGAAAAAGGTGATTGTGATCAACCGAGGGTCAGATGGAACTGTGCTGGAGCCTCCAGTCCAGTTACCGTACCGCCTCAAAAACTGTCCTGGAATTAGGGCGGCAGAAATTTATCAGCCAGTGAGAAACTGCTGGGAATTCAGAGTGGAGCCGCTGCAAACGGTTTCGCTGGATAGTACTGCGTTGCGTGTACCCTTTCAACCCTTCCCTAAGGGCTCATTTGCCCCCATGTTGTACCCGACAAACGCGCGCGTGGCGCGGGCCACCGTGGAAAGGGGCGAGGGCTGCCCCCCTGGAAAGCGAAGCCGCTTCGCTCCGGAGGACGGCGGCGGCGCACTCGTCCACGCTTCGCGCTGCGAAGCTGGAGCGAGGGGCCAGCACGACAGTGCGCCTCGCACCCTCCACGGCGGTCCCTCGCCGGGCGCGGGCCGTCGGGGCGCTATGGACACGCTCCTCTCGGGGCGCCGCTCGGGGTCGCTCCCCGCACAGGGCGACGCCTCGCGAGGGGTGCAAGTGAGTCCTTTCCCCGCGACTGGAAGCGGTGCCGCTGCACCGGCGAGCGCAGTTCCTGCGCCGCCGAGGGCGATGCACACTTCACTTTCGCTTCCCACCTCGGTCTCTTTTGGTGCCGCTACATCCGCGGAGACAGCCGCTGTCCCGTCAGAGAGGGCGAAGCACACTAGAGCCGAGGCTTCCCCTTCCAGTGCAGCCGGTGCCGTTACATCGGCTAATGCAAACCCTGCGTTAGCAACGAGGACGATGCACAGCCAGCATTCGAAGACACCCCCCTCGGCCAATGCCGGTGCCGCCCACCGCCTCGCGGACGCAGCCACTGCGTCGGCGGCGGGGGCGACGCACAGCACAAACCCGAGGGCCTCTCCTATGTGCAGGTTAGAAGGGAGTTCCGGACCCACCTTCGGTGGCGAACGTGCAGGTGGTAGCACCCCTGCCGGGTCGCTCGCACTCCCCGCAACTAACGCTCGCCAAGGTAGCGAGCGTTTGAGCAGTACGAATGAGGTGCCCGTCGAGGTACCAGGGAATTCCCACCGGCCGCAGTTTGTCGCCACCATCGGACCGCCGCAGCGCACGAGAATGCAGGACACTGTACTCGTGGCGCCAGGGCAGTGCGACTTGAGGAGACCGGCTGTTCAACTTTTGAACGTCAGTCAGTTTTCGGTTGTTGTTCCTAAGAATGCGGTAGTCGCAGAAATTGTGATTGCGTACTCCAATGTCAGAGTGCTGACGGGGTCCATTACGCCCGCTACCGATTCGAGTTTAAACTCACCCCCTCCATGCTCCAGTGCCAATGCGGCTAAGGGTAACATGAGTTACCCTTACACACGCGACATTGTGGAGACGCCCCCGCGCTCCACTATCCCCGACGGCGAGCCGCTCCCAGCGGCCTTGCAGGACGTTGTGGACAGGTGCAAGGGCATTTCTGAGACGCAGAGAGAGAGACTCGCGGCACTCGTTCGCGAGTACTCCGACGTGTTCTCGATCAATGGCGAAATTGGAGCATGTGACTGGGTGCTTTTTGAAATTGATACCCAAGGTCACGCACCAGTCAGGGAGCCGGTCAGGCCGATTCCCATCCACCACCGCGAGGAAGTTAAAGAAATTTTTCAAGGCTACTTGAAGCAGGGCATCGCCCGCTACTCTACTTCCGAGTGGAATTCCCCGCTGGTGGTTGTCAGAAAGAAAGATGGCAAAATCAGGTGCTGTGTTGACCTGAGGGGGGTCAACAAGATCACGAGGGTGCCCCAGTACCCGTTACCTCGGATCGAGTCGATCCTCGAGACGCTGCAGGGCAAGAAGCTTGCCGGCAGTGTGGACCTTGCTTGGGGTTTTCATGCGATGGTTATTCATCCGGCCGACCGGAAGAAAACTGGAGTCTCGGTGCCTGGAGTTGGCCACCTGGAATTTTGCACTCTGCTTTTCGGAGCGGCGGGCGGCCCAGCCCGTTTCCAGAGCCTTCTCGAAATGGTGCTCGCTCCGATTCCTCTGATTCCAATGATGGACGACGTGGTTTTTGGTGGTAAGGATTTTGCTGAAATTCTGGACGTTATGAAAAAAGTTTTCATGCGTTTCAGACAGGCAAACTTGAAGGCCAAGCCTTCAAAGTGCAATCTAATTACCACCAGACTGCATGTCCTCGGACATGTGTGGACCCCCGAGGGAATTCACACAGATGAGGAAAAGCTGGATAAAATCCGAAATTGGCCTCAGCCCCATGACGACTCGGATGTTCGCAGTTTTATGGGATTAGCGCAATTTTACGCTAAGTTTGTGCCTAACTACTCGGATATCGCAGCCCCACTCACCCGTCTCATGAGCAAGTATGTGCGCTTCGAATGGACGGAAGCGGCAGAAAAGGCTTTCCAAACTCTGAAAACGGCTTTAACGACGGCCCCTGTGCTGGCGTTAATTGACCCGAACGGAGGGGAGCTCTTCATTACGTGTGACGCGTCCAATGTGGCCGTGGGCATGGTGCTGAGCCAGGTTCAGGACGGCGTGGAGCGCACACTAATGTTCCATACGCGCCAACTCAAAAGCTCTGAACGGAATTATTGCATTACGCAGCGCGAGCTCCTCGCGCTGGTGGAAGCAATAAAGGCATGGCACCACTACATCGCCGGTGTGCACTTCACTGTCAGAAGCGACCACCGCCCCCTTGTCTGGTTGCGGAACCTCAAAGCCCCTCAAGGCAGGCTGGCGAGGTGGCTGGAGAAGCTGGCGGCCTATGACTTTGAAGTCGTTTACACCCGACCCACCCAGCTGACCAACGCCGACGCGCTGTCACGGTACCCCGTGCGGCCGTGCGGCCCGCATTGCACCAAGTGCACGCGAGTCGAGCAGCTGGACCAGAAGGGAAACGATTCGGACGCGGACCCCGACGTGAACCAGGCACATGTCAGGTTTGCGACCCTGCTGACAAGCCTGGAGCCGTGCCCTGGCTTCGCGGCGGCGGACTGGATCAAGGGGCAGCACGCTGACCGCGGCATCAGCCCCATCCTGGCCGCGGTGGAGACGAACAGGAAGCCGAGCCTCCAGGAGGCAGTGCAAATGAGTGACGACACTCATGCACTTTTCCTTCAGTACGACTCGCTCGTACTCAAGGGCGGCATCCTGGTTCGCCGCTTTGAGCACTACTCAGGCGACCCAGAGAAGGAAATCCTTCAGATCGTGGTGCCGAGGGATAAAGTGAAGCAGCTACTGCGCATTTATCACGACGCACCCGGGTCTGGCTCGCACCAGCGCAAGGCGAAAACCCTCTCCGCGATCCAGGCGCGCTTCTACTGGCCTGGGTTCGCCCAGGACGTGGAGGACTACTGCGACGCGTGCCAGGTGTGTTGCGAGCGCCTCGGCCCGGGGCGCCGCGTGAAGGCGCCCCTCAGGGTTTGGCAGGAAGGGCGCATTTTCGGCCGGTGGCATGCCGACATTGCCGGCCCGTTCCCTAAGTCCAAAGAGGGGTACCGCTACATCCTCGTGGCGGTCGAGGCCTTCACGTCCTTCCCCGAAGTGATCCCCATGCACAGGTGCGACGCGGATGCTGTGGCACGCGCGCTGGTGCAGGTGTGGTCGCGATATGGGGCTTGCCGCGCGCTCCGCACGGACCAAGGCCGGGCCTTTGAGAGCGAACTGCTGAAAAAGGTCCTTGACATTTTCGCCATTGACCGGGTGCGCACCACAGCAGGCCGGCCGCAGGCTAACGGGAAGGCTGAGAGGATGATCCGCGTGATCAAGGATGGGCTGGCCAAGTACATTGAGCCCGGGCAGAAGGACTGGCCGGACTTCCTGCCCCTCATCCTGCTCAGCTACCGGGCCGCTGTGCACTCCGCCTCCAAGTACTCCCCCGCGGAGCTCATGTACGGGCGTCGGCTAGTGCTGCCGGCCGACCTGTACACCTGCCCGCCGGACTCAGCCGCTGAGTCCAAGCTGAAAGGCTTGCCGGCCGACCTGCGCGACGTACTACGCGACCTGCACCACGAGGCAGCGCAGAACCTGCGCTCCGCCTCGCACGCAATGAAGCTACGGTACGACGCTAAAGCCCGGATCACGCCGTTCTGCGAGGGTGACAAGGTGTGGTTTTACAACCCCCAGCGGAGAAAGGGGCGAAATCCTAAGCTGCAGAGGCCTTGGGAGCAAGGATGGCAAATCACAAAGGTGATCAATGACATCACTATGCGCATCCAGCCCGAGGGCGGGCGAAGGCCGCGGGTGGTTCATGTAGACCGGCTCAGCAAGCAGGTCTCTGCTGCTGGCCGACGCCGACGAGGCAAGAAGCGTGATTCCGACCCGCTGGCCTAAGCTGTGAATGCCGGTCACACCCCAGGCGCTGGGGGGACTCAAAAAAAAAGAGAGCGGCCGGCGGTACTCGAACCCGGGTCCCTACGTGTCGCTAAGCCCGCGCCCGTAACGAAACGCCTGGCCGGCAGACGCGCCGCGCTGCCTGCCTCCCCTCTCGCCTAGCCTCTAGGAGAAGGGGAAGGGGAATACGCCCCTGCGCCTTATCGCGCCGCGCCGCCGCGCCGCCCCGGCGTAGCGACCGCGGCCGACCGCAAGTCGCGATCCCCCGTCCAACTCCCTCGGCCAATCAGCCCTCTTCGCGCCCTTTCTGGCGTTGGTCAGGAGCAGGACGCCGTACAGCCGTCAATCCGCCATTGCTGGCCGGAGACAACAGACGTGTCGCGAGCTGTTCAGAAGCTAAGGCCGACAAAATGCCTCTTAAGTCAGTGATTGTGAGCTCGAGTGGAAGTGGAGAAAACAAGAAGGGAGGAGGCGGAAACAAAAAGCAGCCCGACGACGGTGAGGAGGTCAGAGCTTGGAAGTGTAGCAAGTGTAAGACTCTCACCCAACGGCCACCGCGAGACGGGCAGCCATCTCTGTGCTACGGCTGCTTCAAACGATCCAAAGCAGCCGCTGCCAAGGATCAGGAAAAGCAGCCAGACCGCCGAAACGGTTCAGCAGCCTCTGCTGAGCGCCACGGCAAGAGACGGAGCCGCGAACGCCAAGGGCAGAAGGCAGCCCCTGCCGGACGCCCGGGCCAGACAAAGAAGCCACCCCAGGGCCCCGCCGTGAAGGCCCAAGCCGTGGAGGCAGCACCTGCCCCCGGCGCCGGCGTTCCGCTGTTCACATTCACCATCGGCATGAACGCGGAGGGCAAAGCCGAAATCAGCGTCTACAACGGCGCCCCAGCACCAGCGGCAGCCAAGCGGTCCCACGCCCAGGTCGCCGCCAGCTCCTCGGAGGCACAAAACGGACCCAGCGCTACCAAGAAACCCCGGGCAGCGAGCTGTGGAAGGGCCGAAAAGAAAGCCAAGAAGGACCCCGAGCCAGCGAAGGACTCCAGCAAGAAGGACCCCGAGCCAGCGAAGGACGCCAGCAAGACCCCCGCCCAAAACAGGCCCGTCCAGCAGGCCGGCGCCCAGCTCAGCGATGGAGAAGGCAAGGTGGGAAAAGTGCTTGTTGCAAATCGAAACCCGCGGTGTGGAAACTGCCAGCGAATTGGCCACCGGGCAGATGGCTGCCCCCAGCCGTGCAGCAACTGTCAGGGCGAGCACACTGTGAGAATGTGCACCGAGCCCAGGGTGGACTCCAGAAAGGAACGGAAACTGAAGACTAAGACAGCATCTGTCGTCCCTTCAGAAAATTCCTCTGAGGAAACACAGGAGGCAACTCTTGCATCTGTCGAGCCCTCAGCAAACAAGGTGCAAACACAGCTCGCAGCTTCTGCGCCTGTCCCTTCTGCATTCTCCTTCACTCTCACTAATGTTGAGACCGCTGCATCTAATGCAGCTGAAGCAACGCAAATCACAACGGGCATTGCTTCACTCGACATCTTCACTCAAGGTCAAAACCCTCTGCTCAGCCAAACAGCAGGAGGCAGCGACTCCGACATCGAAATGGATTGTGGCAACATCAATCTCCAGGACGACGACGACCTGCTTGACTTTGAGGAAGAAATGGAAGGAAAGAAGGATGAGCTTGCGGTCTGATTTAATCATTTATTTTTTTGTTATTGCATAATTTTCAATATTGCATCTATTCTGATGTTTCTGATGTTTATTCTTGCATTTACCTTTGATATCGCATTTTAATAAATGCTTGTATTTATCTCTTTATTTGCTGTGTTGTGTTATGTTTTTTATCCTTGCCATTGGATGGTTACTAAGTTTCAAAAATTATCCGCCTAGTGTTTATCTTAAACTGTTTCAATGCATTTAAATTTTAAATTCTTAAACGGTTTTAAATCGTACCTCAGTCTTTTCTTTTAATGGTTATGGTGCAACTTTACTTCAACAGTTCTAACTCTCGAGTAAATAAATAGTGCACCTTCAAGTTTGGCTTGGCTCGTTGAACGCCCAGAGTTATAAAATTAAATTGATTTTGAATCGCCTAGTTACTGGTGATGTTAACTTTCCTGCAACGTTTGCCTGTAGCCCTAAGCTGAGCCCTAAATAATGAAACAAAGCCAAGACAAAATACTGCGTGAAATGACACTGTTTCAGTCCTCGAGTACCTGGAGTAACCCCACTTCAGTTTCCCAAACTTCTCACCTGGCCCACTCTCAACTCGATTGATGTCATTTCAACACTGCTCACCTGGCGTTCCGGTCTCCAACTACCCTGTGAAGAAGTCCACAATTTTGTCTGCTTCTAGCTCGTACTGGATGTGTTCTGAGTAATACAGCTGTCTTGAGTCACAGAACTTGTCAGCTGCTGGCAATTCCTCAACCTAAGCAGCCTGGTAGCTTGTACCTTCCTAAGGTCTCCGGGACTGGTTTTAGTGAGGTTTCCCTTGTCCTACCGTAACCCGAATGGGGGAGACACGATTTGCCACGACACTTTAACGGTAAATCAGGCAGATCGGCAAGTCTTCTGACAGAGAGAGGGGGGTAATGTTGTGATGTGCAAGTACTCGCATTCCATGCGGTCTGTCCCCACACGTAAACACATACTCCAGCAGACGACTCTCTGCCGATCTGCGCGTAACGCTTCCCTCACTGCGCGCAGTAGCGCATGCGACGAGCGCGCGTCCGCGCTGCCCCTAGCGGCGGACGCGGTAACTAGGCGGGCCCGGCGGGCCGCGCGGCAGCTACGACTCGGCGCATCGGCGCGACGAGGCAGTTGCACCCAGACCGCTCTTCCTGCAAGACCTGCGTGCAGCTACTCCCCGCGCTCCGCGCTCCCAGCTACCAGATTACAACAACTCGAATTATAACCGACTCTTATCCTGAACAATCCTCTCTCATTCTCCCTTTGAGCCTCCTGCCGCACTTTAACAATATCGTTCTTGACACAGAAAATATACGCCCTGAAAGTCAAAATTTCCGGAAATTTAACACAGCTGCGTTCAAAACCGTTAAAATCCAAATTCTGGCACCCAAAACCTTGCCTCTTCGGCTACATCTGTCAAGTGGAGTATGAGGAACAACCTCCTGATGACCCATTTTCGCTAAGACCCCCAGATTTCGATTTTTGGTCAAATTTGTGTTGAGGGAGCACGGCCGGTAGCGCCGCGGACTGGTCCGGCCGCCGCTGAGACAACGCGATGCGCAGTTTTCGCCGACTTATTGTGTGGAGCGGGAGTGTCACGCGACACTTGTACGCACCGGGCGGTAAGCTGGGTCACACCTTCCACCAGTTATCAAATTTGGAGCCCCGCCGGGGACGGGGACCGTTCCTAAATAATGGCCCGAAAAGGGTTTGGCACAGACAACCTTTGATATGTCAACTTATCAGATCCAAACTTCCAGCCTGTTACGATGCATGACTATTTCAACGGAACAAATCTACTATTACAACAGCAAGAATTTCTTCGGTCACTGGATTGGATGGGCCCCGGATGACAACCAGTGTTAAGAATTGGCTCCCCATTATTTTTCTGAGTATCACGGGAGACCTTTGCAGCCCCTCTGAAATAATGGAGATAAAAATCAAAAAAAAAAAAATTTTGAACATTTGACGGATTCACACCTTCAAATTAAACAATAATTGTTGTAGGAAGACACCTGAACTTGAACTGTTGCTGTTGGTTTGTTATGTGGTGCAGAAAATTACTCAATAAATAAGTAACTTATTATGTATTAGTTTTACTTGGCTGACTGGGCAATGTAGAAAAATCCACTATGCTTACAAGCTCTGAACTGTGAGAATTTTTGTGCAGCAGGTGTCCTAGAACTATATGTGCCCTGTTCAAGAAAAATATAATTTTAGTTTAAATCTGATAAGGTGTAAATGGTCTGTGTGTGCAACAAATACCTAGTCAGGCTTCCTTGACAAGTTTTTATCTCTAAGTCAGATCTGAGAACCCTCCGTAGAAATGAAAACAAGACAGAAATGGATCTATTTAGTATATATTTGAACATCTCTTTGTAATATTTAAGCATTCAAATCCTTGAATCCACTAGTAATATTTGTGAATGACATGTAAATGCAGACCTCTACTTAGAACTATTTATGCTACATCCCTTTTTCTTAATTCAATCTGTACATAGGAACAAGCCCTTTGAATATATTCAAACATTAAGATCTTGGATTCAAAATACAGACACAACGATCACCACAATATTGTCATGCTCACTGGCACTTCAGACATATTTAAAGATGGTT
This sequence comes from Stenchaetothrips biformis, assembly GCA_030522485.1. NCBI lineage: Eukaryota > Metazoa > Arthropoda > Insecta > Thysanoptera > Thripidae > Stenchaetothrips > Stenchaetothrips biformis. The sequence goes on from CM060091.1 coordinate 18,954,792, forward strand.
TCTTACAAATACACATGTCAGTGATAAAAACAGCATTATAAAACATAAATATATTAACTAGATGTACGATTCACGGTCGTCTTGACACAGGCAGTCTGCTGACTCTTCTAGCAACTGGAGCATTTCATGATACGAACTTTTGAGCCAGAAAACTCAGGTCCAGAATTGCCTTCAGCCCTCTTGCAGTTGTAACAATATGATGGTGGATCAGGAAATTCTGTTTTGAAGGCACGGATCAGGTCTATCATTTTCCTTGGTGCCTTTCTTCTTGCCGGCCTGAACACGGGGTAATTCTGACAAGAGACACACACAAAAAGTTTGTATAATATTCTGTCCTGCTGACAGTGAATCGGTAATGAAAGGTATGGCAAAAATAACTTACCGGAAGGGATCCCTCTTCGACTAGAAAAGCATGGTAACGTGCTCTCCGTTCCTTTTTGGATCCTATCCTTTTTAACTGAAAATAGTGGCAATGTCATTATGTAAAAACATAACCTTAAACTTGGGAATCTTCTACAACTGTCTCACCCAATGCTCGGATAAATTAATTCAATCAAAGTCTTGTAACCGTCTAGAGGCCAAGAAATTGGAAATGAAGTCAACTGATATTGCCTATATTTACAATGGTATATACAAATGTAAACAACGACAAACAACAGCAGAAGAATGTGGTAATGGAGGAGGCAGCTTCCCAGCAGCGCTCTGTGTACACTGGGCCAGTGCCTGGTAACTGCCAAAGTGCGGGGCAGGAGATGGGCGCAAGGAGGCTTTCAAACTAGAGGAGCAGGGCAACCCACAAAAAATGGCCATACGGTTGACTACCTGTTTGCAACAAGAATCTTCATCACAATTACTAACAAGCTAGGGCCCGCCCTTCCGTCGAACCGAGTTGCCAGCTCCGCTTCGCTGCGCCGGCAACCTGGTTTCACGAGCTGACGAAGGCGGCCTCCTAGACCCCGTTTCCGACCCCGCGTTGAAAGGTCTTGCCAAAACTAATCGAAAACTGAAATAAAAAAATTTTAGTCGGTCGATCTCCTATATTTAAGATCCCGATTTGACGAACTGAAGGAGGTGGGCTCCTAGACCCCCTTTCCGACCCCTCGTTGAAAAGGTCTTGCCAAAACCTATCGAAAACTGCAATAAATTTTTTCAGTCGGTCAACCCCATATTTTCAAGATCCTGATTTGATCGACTATGGCGGTCTCCCAGACACCCCTTCCGAACCCTCGCTCAATATGTCTTGCCGAGACCAATCAAAAACTGCAATAAAAAATTTTAGTCGGCCAACCCCCTATTTTCAAGATCCTGATTTGATCGACTATGGCAATCTCCTGGACACCCTTTCCGACCCCTCGCTGAATAGGTCTTGCCGAGACCAATCAAAAACTGCAATAAAATTTTTCAGTCGGCCAACCCCCTATTTTCAAGATCCTGATTTGATCGACTATGGCGGTCTCCTGGACACCCCTTCCGACCCCTCGCTGAATAGGTCTTGCCGAGACCAATCAAAAACTGCAATAAAAATTTTTAGTCGGCCAACCCCCGATTTTCAAGATCCTGATTTGATCGACTATGGCGGTCTCCTGGACACCCCTTCCGACCCCTCGCTGACAAGGTCTTGATTGATCCTGACCAAGCCATTTTGCAGAAGCGGCCGATTGTGTCGGGACCAGTTCCATTGAATTTGTATCGTCGCCCCGATTCCAAAAATACCCCTATGTGCCTATCTACCGCCACAAATGGCGGAAATCCCCCTCCCGCTCATGTAAACCATAATGCACCTGCAGCAGCCCTTGCGCGGCTCGGACGGGATTGGCACCGCCGGATTGTTCGTTCCGACGGTACTCCTGAAGTACCATCCAAATCTGGTCACTCTAGCTGTACTCCTTCCTTGTACACAGACGACAACGACAACAACAACAACAACACACGGACACAAAGGCAAATGCATATGCCCGCCCCCTATTTTTTGAATAGAAGGGCGGGCCAAAAACATTTTTTGGCAATGATGCACACCCTCACTCGCCGGCAGCGATACCCCGTGCCTTCAGAGACTGGAGAGTGAGAAACCGGCGGATACTCTGCGCATTAGCTTGCTCGGCGATACTCCTGGCGGGCGGATCGCAGCCACACGCCTCTGCTCTCGCGCTGTTGGCCGCGCGGACTTGCAGTACAAGTAGCTTCTGGCCCATCATTAGTCATCTCTCCTACCGGCAGCCATGTGCGCCCGCTAGCGTCCGAACAGCGCGAGCCCACCTCTGCAAGAGGCGGCAGCAGCTGTGATGCAGGTTGGCTTGCGCTGTTCGGACGCTAGCGGGCGCACATGGTGCCTGCCAATATTCTGACAAACAAACCCGACATGCTCTCTGCGTTAGACGGTGACTCTGCATCTTTAAAATTTGAGTGAAATGCGATTGAAAGGTACGGGAATGGACGAGATAGGAACATATTATGTCTTCATACACCTGATTGGCTGAGCGATTAGCGAAGCCAGTTACTCCAGTGGGGTTGAAAAGTTTTGTCTGTCTGTCTGTTTGTTTGTGTGTCCGCACTACTCCTCCCAAACGGCTCGGCCGATCGGGATGAGATTTTGCAGGGTTGTTAGGTATATCCTTGGCTCGCCACACGCCAAAATTCAGCTCTCTATCTCAAAAAATTCAGTCGTACCAACGAAAAAACACTAAAAAAACGGCAGGAAAAGTGCAACTTTTTTGGGACCTAATATTTTAGAGACATTTTTACATGGTTTCGTATGTTTTTGAAGGTGCTGATGACGAAAATGAAATCAATTTCGACTCCTGACCAAACTTTTATCTGCGAATCGGCTACCTCAGTCCGAATTTACTAACATAATCAACCTGGACCCTTCATCTTGAAAAACGGGGGTCGACCGACTAAAAAATTTTATTGCAGATTTCGATAGGTCTCGGCAAGACCTTTTCAAAGAGGGGTCGGAAGGGGGGGTCTAGGAGCCCGCCTTCATGTATTGTGAAAATTGGTGCAACGGCCATGTTTTACAAATTAACTTTGGCACAATGGGAACACAAGAGCGGGCCTCAGTCCTGATGTTATATCAATAAGTTTGCGTTTTACCTCCACGGCCACGAGGTATGAGGTGCGAGGACCGAAGGCCCGAGAGACGGCCTCCGATTGTGCCAAGCCAGGTCCGGTGCGAGGGCCGAAGAAGGCCCGAGAAGAATCCGCCGGCAGGCCAAGCTGGTACCGGCCCCTGACGAACTGAATTGCTGGCGCAGCGAAGCGGAGCTGCCTACTCGGTTCGACGGAAGGGGGCGCCCGAGCTTGTATACTTCGACTATTCATCACGTAGTGCACTACTCATTGCCTCCATGAACCCTTAAAACAGCTTGCCAAAGGCAAGCAGGAAGCGCCGCAGGCCAAGGTAGGTGTAACGCCAGGCGTGGATTGTCGAAACTGGCGCAGCATCGCGAAGCCTGTTACAAGACACGGTCTGGCGTAAACCTACCTTGTTTAATAATATCATTTCAAAGGGGCTTCAAATGAGTCCCACGACATTTAGAAAAATTATGAAAACCTTATATTTCTCTCTTCAGCAATCAGTTACCCATAAAAAAAACTACTTTCAGAAAAATAAATAAAATGCAGAGATTTCGTTTATTCAATACAATCATTTCACATGATAGGCACACTTCACATACGCATGGTGAACTGCATGAAAAGAGAAAAGGACAAAGCAAAGAAATAAAAAGTGTAAACTATCGTGGAGCCGAAGTAGTATGCCTCTCTCGAAACTCAGCTGCCAGATCCTGGGGACTATAACAACCTTTTTCATGTTCCTATTGCTCAAAGGCATTTGCTCAGAAGGCAAGCCTTGAACGAACCAGGACGACGACTCCACAGCGGACTCTTGCTTCAGAGCAAGCATGTCTGTCGTATATTTATCTCCCATTGGTAAACGAAGTCATCAGCCAGAGGAAAGGAAGGTAATACAATAAGTGACGACCCGGTTCACCTCTCGATCTGCCTAAAGCATAGGTACCTGCAACCCGCCATCCTCCTGCAAGCCCGCGGCAGCACGCCCCTGGCGGCCACCAAAGTATCTCCGGTATGCCGATGAACCCCTCAACGAAGCAGTCGTCGTGGTAGAGGCCGGGTGTTTCAGGAAATACACGGCAGTGTGATGGGTTGCCTGCCTTTCAGGCGCGGAGCCGCTCCCGCGCCAGGCGTCCGCAGCGCTCCGTGACGCCCGTGACTGGGCGGATAAGCCAGGGTGGTGGCGGAGCGGGGTGGGTGTGCTCGGCCTGTTTTGTAACCTGAGAATACAACAACACTGGTTGCAATTCCGCCTGCTGCAGCTTGATAGATCAAACATGGACCGAACAAGAAGACAGTTTCATGAGGACGTTTCCGCCCTCAGCGATTCATTTGCCATTAAATTGAAACTTAGGAATATGATTGAGGAAAGATTTAATGTGGAAAAAATAGTTTCTACTCTTTTAAAGGACGTGCAGTCTATTCGTAAGATCAGGGTTAGGTCAACCATCCCGGTTGTACTGCTATTTTCGTGTAATTAATTTCTACCTTTCTACCTTTTACAACTACCTTTAACCATCTCTCTTTCTTGCAGGCCAAGCAGCTGCCTTGGGTGAAAATGATGACAAGTGGCTGCCACTAGAGCAGTGTGAAGGCAGCTAAAGTGTGTATCTAACTGTTTTGATTCCTTATTTTCTTTCAGGAGAGCAAATGACCAAAATAAGTCAGGTGCTTTGTAATCTGCGACAGATTCAAAGATTATTTATGTTCCTTTTATGTTGCAGGATGCAGCTTGCAAGGATGCAAAACAAAGAACACAAGTATTGGAAACAAGTCTTGACACGCTGATAGTAAAAAAAATAATAAAATAAAAAATCACGCCACATTCATTTCACAAAATAAACCTTGGTATGAAAAGAAGTAATAACAGTTAAACAGAGGACATTCCACTTCAGTTAGACAATCAAATACAATCAAATAAAAATTAAAAACATTTACACGAGCTGTACACTTCCATTGCTTTATGAGCGTTTCCAGTAAGAATCTGATGGTATGGACATCCCATGTTTTCGCAAGCACCTTTTTGCGAATGTGAAGGGGAGTGTTTGGTCCTGCTGTGTAATGAGCTGGCAAACCAAAGATTTTTCCACTTCTAAATAATACGGATAGTATCTCCGGAATTATGAGTCGCAGCGACCCGGGACCGACACCAAACGATTCAGGAGGCCCACTTTACACGTAGAACTCTGATGACCTGCACTCTGCCGGTCCTCCTTCTGTGACATGGCACTAACACACTCACACATGCCCTCACACATACAAGTATCTCCGGAACTATGAGTCGCAGCGACCGGGGACCGACACCAAACGATTCAGGAGGCCCACTTTACATGTAGAACTTTGATCACCTACAGTACTGCACCGCTACTACTTCCGCAACAACGCTCTCATACATACACACGCGCACTCATTCGTGAAAATTTCTCCCGAAAAGTAGTAAAATACAAGGTAGGTTTACGCCAGACCGTGTCTTGTCGTAACAGGCTTCGGGATGCTGCGCCAGTTACGTCAATCCACGCCTGGCGTCACACCTACCTTGGCCTGCGGCGCTTCCCTGCTTGCCTTCGGCAAGCTGTCTCAAGGATTTTTGAGGCATTGAGTAATGCACCACGTGAAATCTGCAATAAAATTTGTTAGTCGGTCGATCCTCTTTTTTCAAGATCCTGATTCGGCTAACTAATGAAGTCGTGCTCCTAGACCCCCCTTCCGACCCCTCTTTGAAAAGGTCTTGCCGAGGCCTAGTGAAACCTGCAATAAAATTTTTTAGTCGGTCGATCCCCTTTTTTCAAGATCCTGATTCGGCTAACTAATGAAGTCGGGCTCCGAGACCCCCCTTCCGACACCTCTTTGAAACGATCTTGCCGAGACCTATCGAAATCTGCAATAAAATTTTTTAGTCGGTCGATCCCCTTTTTTCAAGATCCTGATTCGGCTAACTAATGAAGTCGGGCTCCTAGACCCCCCTTCCGACCCCTCTTTGAAAATGTCTTGCCGAGACCTATCGAAATCTGCAATAAAAATTTTTAGTCGGTCGACCCCCTTTTTTCAAGATGAAGGGTCGAATTTGATTATGTTAGTAAATTCGGGCCGAGGTAACCAATTCGCAGTTAAAAGTTTGGTCAGGGGTTGAAATTGATTCCATTTTCGTCATCAGGAACTTCAAAAACATAAGAAACCATGTAAAAATGTCTCTAATATCTAAAGTCACTGAAAAGTTGCACTTTTTCTGCCGTTTTTTTAGTGTTTTTTCGTTGGTACGACTAAATTATTTGAGATAGAGAGCTGAATTTCGGCGTGTGGCGAGCCAAGGATATACCTCACAACCCTGCAAAATCTCGTCTCGATCGGCCGAGCCGTTTGGGAGGAGTAGTGCGGACACACAGACAGACAAACAAACAGACAGACAGACAAAACTTTTCAACCCCAGTGGAGTAACTGGCTTCGCTAATCGCTCAGCCAATAATCACGTACCATTTCTCTGTTGCCATACTCATTCGCCGTGCTATTGTGCACGTTGCCCAGCTTGCCCCGCGTGGAGGGTGAGTATTGGACTTTGCAAGCCTACCCCCTGTTTTTTTTTAATGTTTTTTTATTAGTTTTTTTTTATTTTTTATTTTTTTAGGTATTTTATTCTTCCTTTATTTTTTTTTTGGGGGGGGGGAGAGGGCTTTTTTTCATACGTTTTTACATCTTCCTCTCACTTCATTCTGCGCTTCGCATCCTTTAAATACATTGAAAGTGATGGATGCAGTTTCTTAGTCTCTTTTTTCTCTTTCCTCTTCAACAACTGATCCACTACCTTTTCATCCATCCTTTCCAACAAAACTTTCAATTCCTTCACTTCGGGAATGTCTTTTGCATTCGCTGTCTTGTCTTCTTCGTTTTCTTCCTTTTTGTCTTCTTCTGTTACTTCTTCCTCTTCATTTCCTCTCGTCACCCATTCAGTCAAATTTGACTGAAGGAACCTACTCTTCTTGGCTTTCTTCCTTTGTTGAGTACCATCCGTAATAGCAGTGAGCAGTCAGAGTTCCTCATGTATGTTTTAATTTCTTCTTGAAGCAGAACGCTTCTCAGGTTCATGGACCCTGCCCTACAAGAATACATGACAAATATTTAAGAAAGGCCAGGAAAATAACATGCATAAGACTTGGTGGACAACATACAGACCGTCTAGTACTCAGGATATCCAGGCATATGTAGCCAGTCTTACTTGAGATATTTGGGTGCCATATTTTAGTTAGGAAAGTTTCCTAGAAATAAACCATATTAAGTACCAGAGACCCAATCACCGTGAAACGGGGTAATTTCGGGCATCTCTGCCCGAAAGCATTGCGATGATGCTGCCGTCTAGCGGCGACCTCGGAGGCTTGTCCCGTTGCGCGCATCGCATTCGCCACACTTCAAACCGTCGGATCATTCCTGTGGAGACCAAAACAGATCCAATCTTTTCGAGATACAGTGATTTTCGTATTTTACACTTTTTACCTAAATGCAATGTATGCGTGAAAACTTCGACTGGCAAGCCAAACCTGTTCACAAACGGTGCATAAGGTATTTTTTTTTTTTTTTTTTTTGATTTGGACATGTTTTGAGCATGCTGTGTCAAATTTTCAATCACTTGCGGCAAAAAGTATGGAAAATAGGGGCTCAAAACTAAAAAAAATTGTAACTTTTAGGGGTAATTTCGGGCACTGAAATGGCATGCAAGGGCAAGCAGGGTTGTTCTGAACACTTTAAATTTCGCAGGGCTGGAGTGGTGCAAGCCTTTTCCAGCTCTTCAGAGCTCTTCTGAAAGATTGAGATAATCCATTAACACAGATAATACTCAACTGCCGCAGCAGTCGCTTTGTGGAACTTTGACTATTATTAAAATGGGCCAAGGCTACATCTGTACTTCTTATGTGTTGTATGTACACATCCTATCTTAGTGTCAATTATTGGTTCGTGACTAAAATTTTATCATGTTTACCGGGACTTTGACTTTAAGAACGGCCGCATGACTTGCCAGGTTGCTACGGAACGCAGAGTTTTCCAGGAAGCCACTGTATCTTCCCAATTCTGCATAAGACTTGCCCCCTATGTACGTCAGATTCAAGTGGAAGATCCACGACTCATCTTCGCGTGATATAGTGTGGCTCGAGTTGTACCATTATCAAAAACAAAAAAGGATAAAGGTTCAAGGTTAGACGTTCAACAAGAAGCGTCCTTAATAGCTCCACCCCACTCTCCCAAACATCAAACTATTTGTTCAAATCATGACTTCAGATTATGTATAAATGACCACCCCTACCATCCCTCCACAATTACATCCTTAAGAATTTCACATTTTATCACATAAGCTCAAAAGAAAGAGACAATTATTGATTTTGAGACCAAAATCAGAACGACAAGACGCTTTTTCCTGGGGTGCCCGAAATTACCCCAAAACACGGGGTAATTTCGGGCACTGCTTTGGGCCCTCCACTGTAAAAACGGTGAGGCGTAAATATCTGGAATTGGCGTCTAATTGAAGCTAAAGGTGGGTAGATGATAAATTTTAACCCCAGGTCCATGGCAACACCACGACCTTCACAATTTTAAAAATACCTCTCAAAAGTGCCCGAAATTACCCCGTTTCACGGTATGTTTTCAAAACAAATAGATGCGTAAGGTCTGGACTTACAGTTGGGGGTCTCAGTTGATACTGCTCTGGAATCGACACATGAACCTTAAAATGTCCTTTGGCATACGGAGAGCCATCCGGTCCTTTCAGGAATGCATCAAATTCATTCAAGTTATCATTAATGCAGACGGCAATGCCTATAGCCTCAGTCTGAAACATAGGAACAGTAACAGAGCGATTGTCATGTTTCGGGGCAGTTTTGACGTTCCTGATTTGCCGACAGTAGGAATCATCGAATTTAGTTTTCGTAATTACTTGAGTCCTGAATGATACTAGAGTCATGGCAATGGTATTCATAGTCAAGACCATGTACTACCTTCTTAAAAAAGTAAGCCCTCAGGTATTTACATGCGTTTATACGGGTGTTTTGATCACGGAAGTTACGTTATCACGGAAGTTACAAAGTGTGAAAATCGACCTTAACGGCTGACTCGGGCGCGCTGTGGCTTATTTGTCGTTTCATGGTCAAATGATACTCCAACGCCGACATTTTAGCGAATTTTTTTTTTACCTAGTGCCGCTGCAACATTGGCCCAGTGAGAAATGAGTGCTCGAATCGACGTCGATTCGACATCGATAGTGGAGATCGATCGATGCGTCGAATCGACCGGATTTTGTCCGCGAAATCGATGACTTTTCGACATCGATCAAAAATCGATCCTCAGGATCTTTTAGCTTCTGAGAACGAATTTGAAACTCTGAAGAGGAAAACAAAGTATTTTAGTAATAGTCTCGACTCATCGAAAGTCCGTCGATTACTCATCGAATCTCCGTCGATTCGATATGGATTCCTAGGTGCGGCAGTGCGTGGGCGTGAGGATATATTCTTTACTTTTGAAACATCACACCAAATAGCAACCAAATTATAACGGCAATCATTATGGTTTATTAGCCAGCTCTTTGTGCTCTCCGTTTTCGAGTTCTATAACACTAATGAAATAGAGGACAAACTTAATACTTTCACAACAAAGCTGACACACATAACTACAAACATAACCTGTTCCACATCCATTGGGAAAGACATAAGATTACATAGAAAGTTCCAATTTAAAAAATTCACGACCAATAAAGAACTAATAAAATTTTAAGTCAAAAAATAATGGGAATCTGAATTAATAAGGACTTTTCAAAGGAAATGAACTCATACTTCTGCAAAGGCTGGGATTTGGACGGAATCCAAAAAAGAAACCACCATAAATTGACTTTCCTAACCAAAAGAGTTTGAAGAAAAGGTAGTAAGTTAATAATCTTGACGGAAATAAAATATGAAAAACAGTGATACGAATGGAAAATGAAAAGTGGTGGAAAGAAATTAAGAGGCAAACCAAGAATGAACTGAGAGCCGGCCGGCCCGCGCCGCGGCTCGGTTCTCACCCGATTGAATACGCGAAATACTCATGATTGCTGACTTTTGATCATAAAATACATATTCTGAAACACTCCTCTAATTACCATTTGGTTTTCCAGTTTAGAAATGGACTGAGTATTCCTCGCTTCTCGCTTGGCTGCCACTCTTCCTAGAGGTTGGCCGTTGCGTAGGTCAGGAACGTTCTGCGGCCGCGGCTGTGCTAGAACCACTAAAGTCAACGCAGCGTCACCTTAAATCCTGAAACAAGGTCTTGCGTAAAACTTATGTCAACACAAGCTGCAAGAAAAAATATTTTAATTTATAATTGTAGCAGATGGATATCTAAAATATATTAAACACAACTCATTCGTTGTTCTTCGAGAGTGGCTTGATCTTGGCGGGATACTCACGCGATTTGAAACCCCGAATGGATCCAGAGGAGAAAGGGTGCTTCGGACTTACGGTATCGCATGAAAATACCACTTTAAACCGTACGCTTGTTTTATTAAGTTCAGTTTTTAAACCCTGTAGGGCAAATTCTTCGTTCATGAACGACGGTTTTGAACGCAGGGTTGCAGGCGGGAGAATCAACTTCGAAAAGCCGGAGATTCGAAGGTTTAACATGATCGATCTCGAATCGCGGAAGATTCGATCTCTGACATTTTAACGGAATAGCGCTAAGAAAGTTGATCAAATATACGATTGACTGATGTGCCCTAGTTCTAAAATGGGTTCTGTAATCTGGAAAAAGGTCATCGAAAATCAATCGAAAATTTTGTAGGATCGATCGTCTACAGGATTTCGAACTGACAACGTCGAATCGACGTCGATTCGAGCACTCATTCCTCACTGGGGGGTAATGGGTGCCACAGAAGTTACATGTAATTGTTGATACACGCCATTTTTTGTAGCTGCAGCCCGCCTCGCGACCGTGCAGAGCATCTTCGACTTCGGCGTCCCACGCAATTCTTTCTCAGGCACCCCATTTCGATGGCTGACGTCAAGAAAAGTTTAAAATTTGACATAGGGAGAAGTCCAGAGCGGCGTTTTCGTAATGTGTGCAATGAAATTGAACACACCGTGGACATTTTTCGCTACAGCAAAAAAACCTTTGAAAACTGTCGTGTGTGTTAATCTTCCGTTGAAATCAGCTCGAGACATGTCAGGTTTTGAATGACCATCGACAGTTGGCAGAATTTTCATACCATTCCACTACATTGGGGACGGGAAATTCGAGTATGTTATCGTGGGACAATCACGGAAGTTACATTTAGGGTATTCTGAAAGCTAGGGAAACCAATCCAACGCAAGCGAACTATTCGAAACATTTGGGTTTAGTAGGTAATGACCCTATCTAATCCCAGCAACAAACCTCATGTCGATATCTGCCATCGTTTGGGCACAGGGGCCAAAAGAAACGAAACTACCCCGAAACGTGAGAATCGCTCAACAAGCCCTTAATGCAAAATCAAAATTGAAGCACACAAGCCGCAGAGCTGGTACAGGGAAAATAACCCAGCTCTGAGTGAAAGGTTAACGAAGGCCTAACGGCACAACCACAACTTTCGATGTATAAAGTTATGGTCGCAAAGATATTATACATTTGATTGCATTTTTTGTGTTTTTTTTTTTTTTTAAATAGAGTAATATATGAAACAGCGGGGCTAACTGTCGCCTCTCTGGTGAACAGGATCGTGACAAAAACAAAGATACATTACTAAACTTGCATTGACACTTACATTCAACTTCATAAGATCCAAAATATCTCGCTTCAAGCGTGCATTCGTGACCATTGTCACAATTGGAAGTTTAAATCAACTTAGTTTCAATTAACTTCTAAGCAACGGCTTGCGGCTAGAACACTTTCGGCGCGAAACCCACTCACTGCTCTGCTAGCCCACTGCCCTCCCAAATCTCCCATCTCCCACCTGCCGTTCCGTCCGCATTTGAGTTGCGTTGTAGCGTGCCAAGTTCAAACCGATTGTGTCAGGAGGTTAAATAGCAATCCTTCTCTTTTAAAAAAGAAACAAGGAAGTTGAAAATTGGGATGTATGAAAGAGTGTTGTGCTTCCATGAAGTGCTAGACGTAAATAATGAATGATCCACACTGACCTCACCAGTACCCATGACTCCAGGTTGACCACTAACTTAACAAATCTTGTGGATCTTCATTGTTTCTAAGTGGATTAAAATTTTACAATTCCACTATCTAGCGACTCCTAGTTTCCACCTTTTGGTTTCTTATAGTTAATTATGTTATGGAAGTGGTGAATTCTGAGGAAGCTTGATAGGTTTTTTGTCCAGGGGCTCCTCATAATGGGTGGGGGAAGCGTCCTTCTGGCGTTCTTCCGCTTAAGTCGATTAGATATCCGGTCCCCACCGGTTGGCGACGGTAGTGGCGAGACCGGCACCATCCCAGTATCATGGCAATATCCTTCGCGTGAACCAGGGGCTACTGTCGTGTGTTATGGAGCGCTGTTGAGAAATTTTGTTGGAAAGGTGAATTCACTATTAATTGTACGGTGTCTTAGAGGACAGCTAACGTGTCTTTCCGCGTCTTCCTTCGCGCTCGGTTATTTCAATGATTGCGTGAAAAAACGTGGTGAAAACAGCCGCGGTGGACGAGCCTCGTCATATACCATGACAACTTTTTTCACCAGAGCATTATTGAGGCATTGTCTTGATTTGTTGTGAATCTTGTGCTGGCATAAACGCCTTTTTGTTTTTGTGGAGGAAGTGATCACAGTACGCTCGTTGTCAATAGGTTATGTAGTTAGTAGGGCGCCAACCTAGCCTATTCTGATTCATTTTTCGGACCTGTAATCAAATCCTGCACGACTCGTCTGTTTTCGTGATGGTCCTTGTAACAATTTCTGATTTAGGTTTTGACGATGTCGCAACAAGATCAACCACCCTCGGGGATGGATCCTGCTGCGTTTCAGCAAATGCTACAAGGCCTCATAAGTGGTAATATACCGATCTCGGGCGAGAAGCAGGTCTTGAGCATGGTTTTATTGTCTCCTTAATTTTTCTACTCCCCACCCTCCTTATTGCAGGCCTTGCTTCAAGAGTCGTGGATTCAAATGCTTTGCAAAGGTCCAGGGGCCCCTCATGTTTGAAGGGTAATCTTAAATCTTACCTCTGATGTTCTCATCTAAATATAAATTATTGTTCATTTTGGTTTGTTGATCGCTTCTCGGCTTTTTGGCTAAGATCAAAGTGTAAAGGGTCACGTGACGAGTGGATGTTCCTGACGACATCGTGAATGCCCGAAATACCTGGACTCTGTCTGGGTATCTCGAGCATTTTCGAGCCACTTGTTACGCGGCCTGGGGGTCGCTGCGCCTTGACCAGTCTTAATGCGTGCGTAGAGTGCGCGGTCTGTGCGGGCCCCCACGCTCTGATCTTAGTGGCTTTAAGCCCAAGCCGCTCCGCGTCGCGCTGCGTTTAAGCCCCTGCGAGAGAGCGATGGCGCAACCCCCCTGCAAGTGAGGCAGCGGTAGGGCTCTGTGCAGCCCCAGTCACCATCATTAGGGTGTTCCGTCACCTCTAATTTTGTGCCCACGTGTGGTTTTTCTGAAAGGTCTTGGTCTAAAACGAAGCTGTGCCAAGTTTGAGCGCGATCCGATAATGGGAAGTGGAGGCGCATCGAGCCTAAAGTTTTCGGGGTTGGCGGCGCATCAGGGCGCACCGACTCACAAAAGCGCGCCCCTTTCCGGCCTAAAGCGGTGCATACCCACAGGGAACACGTAGGCACGTTCACAAGGGTCCATAGTAAGCGTTCATCAACTCGAAAGCTCGGCTGCTACCACAGCCGCGAAGGGTAGGTGAGGCAAAGTCAAATTTTCAGTCGCACCTCCGTACGCCCAAACGGTTTGAGGCAGCAGCCCCTTATTTCGCGCGTGACAGCTGGGTCGGACAAGGAACTGATGCAGTTACTATTGGTCACGGTAGCGCACCGCGATCCCCGTCAAAACGCGACGCGAATGTCGCAGCGCTGCGGCCACTCGTTTGAACATAGTGGCGCGCAGGCTTCGGGCCCAGCCGGGCCGTGCTGAGCCGCGCTACTCCCGGCGCTCGGGTCCCGCCGTGGCGAAGCGCGGCATTCTGGCCCGTGTTCTGGCGGCGGGCGGGGCGGACCCGAGCGCCGGGAGTAGCGCGGCTCAGCACGGCCCGGCTGGGCCCGAAGCCTGCGCGCCACTATGTTCAAACGAGTGGCCGCAGCGCTGCGACATTCGCGTCGCGTTTTGACGGGGATCGCGGTGCGCTACCGTGACCAATAGTAACTGCATCAGTTCCTTGTCCGACCCAGCTGTCACGCGCGAAATAAGGGGCTGCTGCCTCAAACCGTTTGGGCGTACGGAGGTGCGACTGAAAATTTGACTTTGCCTCACCTACCCTTCGCGGCTGTGGTAGCAGCCGAGCTTTCGAGTTGATGAACGCTTACTATGGACCCTTGTGAACGTGCCTACGTGTTCCCTGTGGGTATGCACCGCTTTAGGCCGGAAAGGGGCGCGCTTTTGTGAGTCGGTGCGCCCTGATGCGCCGCCAACCCCGAAAACTTTAGGCTCGATGCGCCTCCACTTCCCATTATCGGATCGCGCTCAAACTTGGCACAGCTTCGTTTTAGACCAAGACCTTTCAGAAAAACCAAACGTGGGCACAAAATTAGAGGTGACGGAACACCCTAACCATCATGCCGCCCAAGTCGAAGCCTGCCACGAAGAAGCACGACTTTTCCCGACCCGGCCTGCACACCGTTCGGGACACGAGGGGCGCTTACTGGGGCGACTCCGAGTTCCCAGAATGTACAGGGGGTCTTCGAGAGTCTCCTTGTGCTGTCCACGAGGGACGTCAGTTTCATGAAGGAGGTCATCGCCAACGTCAGCTGCGAGGACGAGACCACCTTCACCCGCTTCTGGACAGTGGGCGACGTCCACTTCGCCGAGCTCGCCTGCGACGAGCTCGAGTCGTGGGAGGAATGGCTTCAAAGTGAAGGCTTCACCCTCCCCGAAGACGCCAAGATTCAGCTCGCCTGGAAGCCGCCAGCCCTTGATGCGGATTTCCACCTTCTCATGGAGATGGTCCCGGAAACCGTCCACCTGTCGGCTGTCAACGACGCCCTGCGGTCCAACAACCTCCGCTCTGACGTCGCTGCCGAGCTGCCGTTGCCCTCGGCACTGCAAGGCTATGCCAAGCACGCCATCGGTGCCCGCCTGACCAGGATGCGGGACATCGTCGTGCGGTGCCGAGGCAACCCGGATGACGTCGGCTCGGTGCTCGCTCGAGGACTCCAAGTCAGAGGGTCCTTCTTCAGAGTCCGAGCCGTTACGCCTGGTGCTGAGTGGGAGGACATTCCTGTTACTGTCACCGCCCAGCCCGTCTCTGCCACTGAGCCCCCTGCAGCCACGCCCAGCTCCAAGCGCCGCCTCAGCCCGGCAGCGTCATCCCCGTCCGGCTTACGCCCCGGGACTCGTCAGCAGCGGAAGCGCCCACGCCAGGCCCACCGCCGCGCCGAAGACGACCCCGCCGCCCCGAACGCCGAAGCCTCACGCAAGCAATGCTACCGCTGCCAGGATTGGGGCCACAAGTCCGACGCGTGCCCACTGCCCCCCGGCGACATGATCTGCCGGAAGTGCGCAGGCCCGCACGCCGCCAAGGACTGCACCGCTGCCACCCGCAAGTGTGCCCTCTGCCAGGGCGCCCACGCCACCACCTCCCGGCTCTGCCCGCGCCGCCCTGACGCACCGCGGCCCAAGGGACCAGGAGACGGCGGTGGGAACCGCCAGACACGAGGCCAAACTCGCAAGGAGCCCAGCCAGCACCCAGGCGAGCGCCGGCCCAAGACCCGTGACGGCAATCCGCAAGGCAGGCCCGCGGGCGGCAAGGGACCGGGCAAGCAGCCCGCCAAGCCTCCCGCGAAGCAGCGCGCCAAGCTAGCCCAGCAGCCTCGCCAGCACCGGCAGCGTGGAGGGAGGGAGGTGAAGCTTAAGGACAAGCTTCTCGCGTTTCTGGAGCTGATTCTAAGTTAAGTGCTTAAGATTGTTTAATAGTTGTGCTTGCTGTTCAGTTCCTGTGCTATGCTCTCGCCCTCCTTCTCACTTGCTGTTCCGTGTTCCAGGTACCTCTGCTCAAGCTGCACGTGCCTGGGGCACGGACTCCAAGTCCTACATCCCGGCTACCCCGGATCCAGTTCAAGGCGCCAAGACTTCGAGACTTCGCCCCTTTTATATATTGTTATTCAAGAAACGCTCTTTAGAATAGTCAGTCGGCGGGTAGCGCCGGGTGGCTCCCCCTTTGTTACCATACCCCAATAAAAACCATATAGAGGTCACTGACGGCAGCACTCAGACGGCGGTTGAATACCATGAAAAGGGTATGAATAATCTTACTCTAAATCTTTACCTCGGATGTTATCATTTCAATGTTGTTGTTCATTTTAGTGAGTTAATTACAGAGTTATCAGAAGCCTCGACTCAAACCAATCCTTTTGAGTGTTATTGCAACAGAGAATATGGGACAGATGTGGCAGTTCAAGTTGGCTCTAGCTCTGATACTCCGCTATCCTCAGGTAAAGTCAAGGGACTCTCCCACAGTGATTTGACCCAATCCTCATCATTACATTTTTTTCCTGCTTTTCAGCACACTTTCTTTTTTCTCAAGCCAGCGGTCTCTTCTGTTTTAGGATTCATGCTGCCCTCTCGTGGACCAATGGACTCATGGAGGCCTAGCACTAGTCTGGGAAGTGATGCAATGCAACAGAACATGCCAACAGGTAAAGGTGCTTTTATAATGACCTCATTAAACTCATCGCTTCTCAACTTTTAACTTCACACTCACCATGTGTTAAGGAATCCCCACCATAGATTTTTTTTCCTGCTTTTCAGCACACTTTCTTTTTTTTCAAGTTAGCAGTCCTTTAGTTGCTTACTTTTGTTTTAGGATTCATGCTGCCCTCTCGTGGACCAATGGACTCATGGAGGCCTAGCACTAGTCTGGGAAGTGATGCAATGCAACAGAACATGCCAACAGGTAAAGGTGCTTCTATAATGACCTCATTAAACTCACTGCTTCTCAACTTTTAACTTCACACTCACCATGTGTTATGGAATCCCCATCATAGATTTTTTTCCTGCTTTTCAGCACACTTTCTTTTTTCTCAAGTTAGCAGTCCTTTAGTTGCTTACTTTTGTTTTAGGATTCATGCAGCCCTCTCGTGGACCCATGGAGGCCTAGCACTAGTCAGGGAAGTGAAGCAATGGGTCGCAACATGCCAACAGGTAAAGGTGCTTCTATAATGGCCTCATTTATCTCATAGCTTATCATTTTTTTAGCTTTACTCTCACCATGTATTAAGGAATCCCCATCATAGATTTTTTTATCTGCTTTTCAGCACACTTTCTTTTTTCTCAAGCCAGCAATGTTCAGTCGCGTACTTTTGTTTTAGGATTCATGCAGCCCTCTCGTGGACCAATGGACTCGTTGAGGCCTAGCACTAGTCGGGGAAGTGAAGCAATGGGTCGCAACATGCCAACAGGTAAAGGTGCTTCTATAATGGCCTCATTTATCTCATAGCTTATCATTTTTTAACTTCACTCTAGGGATGTAAAGGCCGGTAATATTACCGGTAAAAAACGGTAAAATACGGTAAAATACCGTATTTTACGCAGACCCCGGTAAAATTGGTATTTTTCGGTATTTTTGAGATATTGGCATATTTGAACAATTAAAATACGGAAACGGGTATTATTCAAGATACAACGACTTTTATTTGGGTTTTGAGGTGCTGATGGACCCAGGGTCGGATATGGATGACGCAGATGAACATGAGATCGTGCAGAATGAGAATGTGACTAACCAGCGACGTATCCCATCACCCACTCCGCCAACCGCGCCAACCGTTCCCATCGCCCCTACTCCAGCTACACGTGCAACCCGTGCATCCGTTGCCAGCACTTATGCTACAAACTCCACAAGCAGTGGCACTACTGGTGGTAATAGGTCTTCAAAAAGAGTGAGACGTAATTAGGAATTGGGTTTTTTAAACTTTAATTTGACTGATTTTGTACCCGATCTGGGCTTCCTGTGGAACTTTTCCGTTCTTAATTGTTATTATTTTTCCTTTTTTGTACTCGTGATTGACATATTGTGACCGTCAATAAATAATTCATGACGATACCCTTATAATTTAGTGTAGTTTCCTCACAAAACACCTCCTAACGACGAATATTTACAGGGGAAATACACGCAAACATCGTTAAAACAAAAAATAGCCAATTTTACCGAATTTTACCGTAAAATACGGTATAATACCGTATTTTACCGTATTTTCCGTAACTTTGAATCTTACCGGTAATTTTGCATCCCTATTTTCAGCACACTTTCTTTTTTCTCAAGCCAGCAATCTGTAGTCGTTTGCTTTTGTTTTAGGATTCATGCAGCCCATTCGTGAACCCATGGACTTGTGTGGAGGCCTAGTACCAGTCAGGGAAGTGATGGAATGCGACACAGCATGGCAACAGGTGAAGTTGCTTCTATAATTACCTCATTAAACTCATAGCTTATTAACTCTTTACGTCACACTCATCATGTATTTTAAGTGATCTCATTGGTAACGACCTGTTAACCATTTGGTGACTCTCTGCGATTACAATGTGATAAATAATTTTAGAGATAACATTATTTCTAATGCTAAGACTTTTTTTTAGTTTTTCATCACCATGTTCTAAAAAATAGCCAAAAGAAGTTTGTCAATTTGCATTAGTTAAAGCAGACAGTACTCAATAGTCGTATTCTGCAAGACTATAATGCATTTTTAACTAAGAGTAACCATATATGGCCAGCAAGTCCTTACCAGGGGGTGGCAACGACCTAGGGAGTGCGTGAAGCCATGCTCGAGCGAGGTGCATGGGTTACGGCCTTTTCTTCGATTGTAAAATCTAGGCCGTTGTTTGCAAAACGCTTTGCACAGATCAAAAGAGCATCAAATTTAGGGTGCATTAGACCTAGTGGCCTGTCCGACA
Source organism: Stenchaetothrips biformis (assembly GCA_030522485.1). NCBI lineage: Eukaryota > Metazoa > Arthropoda > Insecta > Thysanoptera > Thripidae > Stenchaetothrips > Stenchaetothrips biformis. Next base: position 18,973,897 of record CM060091.1, read on the forward strand.
CTTCCAGTTCAACCTAAAACAAGGGCGAGTACCTTTACATCAACATGGCGCAAGCGCGATTTTTCGTACATTTTTTGATTTCATGTGTTTGTCGGTGTTTTCACTTCAATTTTTTTTTAGGTAAGGTGGGAGTTTCGAGAAAGGCAATAGGCCCAATGCACCCTAAATTTCATGATCTTTTGATCTGTGAAATGCGTTTTGCAAAACAACGGCCCACATCTGACAATCGAAGGAAAGGCCGTAACCTCTGCACTGATGGCGCGAGCATCGCTTCACGCTCTCCCTAGGCTGTTGCCACCCCCTGTCCTTACCAATGATATCACTTGAAACACTAGATGAGTGTGTAAAAAGTTAACGAGCGATGAGTTGTTGACTTCAATGTGGTAGCACCTTAATTGGTTATCACAATGTCATGTCACAGCCCTGATTTCCTCAGGCCTGCAGCTATTTTGTGTTTCCAAAGTCCCTCTCATTGACTTTTATTCCTTCCTCTGTTGAGCAACCTTTCTTATATCTCAAACAATAATGTCCCCTGATTTACCAGGATTCCTGCCTTCCTCCATCAGGCAGACTTATGCTTGGGAATCGCCAAGGCCATCAACCCGTACTCGTGTGTGAAACACTAAGCACATTGGAATTGACATGTATGTTATTTCTTGTTTTAAATTAAATTTATCTTTTCTAGAGAAACGACTTGTTGACGATGATGATGATGACGAGCCCAAAGTGCCAAAGCAGAAAGTCGCTCCTGCTAAGAAGAACGGGGCAAGAAGAGGGGGCCCCAGGAAGACAAATAAGACAGGAATAAAGTGTGGCCTGTGTTTTGAAATTGTTGCCACCTTGATGACTACACCATGCCACCACTACTTTTGCAAGCCATGCATTCAGGGGTGGCTTAAGGACTGGTCTCATTGCCCGAAATGTATGGCAGCGCCCTTTGACACCAAGATCAAGTTTGAATAGGACTCACCAGTAGTATAAGCAGGGTATTCTTGCAGGCGCCATTTTTGTGGGACATTCTTGCAGTCCGTCATCTTGGAGGGGGGTAACCCAACACCTAATTTTGGGGATTTTTTTTTGGATTTTTTTTATTTTTATTTTTTTGATATCTTGAACGAGCCTAACCCAACCTAACCTAAGTGGGTCGATATCTTGAGCGAGTGTAACCAAACCTAACTCGGCAGGTCTGAACCTGGATCCACCCTTCGGGATGGGACATTCTTGCAGCTGCCTGGATCCGCCCCTTGGTGGGGCATTGTAACATCTTGAGCGAGCCTAACCCAAGGATGGGACATTCTTGCAGTCCGTCATCTTGGAGGGGGGTAACCCAACACCTAATTTTGGGGAATTTTTTTTGGATTTTTTTTTTTATTTTTATTTTTTTGATATCTTGAACGAGCCTAACCCAACCTAACCTAAGTGGGTCGATATCTTGAGCGAGTGTAACCAAACCTAACTCGGCAGGTCTGAACCTGGATCCACCCTTCGGGACGGGACATTCTTGCAGCTGCCTGGATCCGCCCCTTGGTGGGGCATTGTAACATCTTGAGCGAGCCTAACCCAAGGATGGGACATTCTTGCAGTCCGCCTACTTTCCAGAACCCAACCTAAACCTGGATCCGCCCCTCGGGATGGGACATCCTAACATGCCTGGATCCGCCCCCTCTGGATGGGACATTCTTGCATCTTGAGCGAGCCTTACCTACGCAGGTCTGTACTTGTCTTCCGCCGCGCCGAGTCCGGGAACGCGCCGGGCCGCGCCGCCGCCTTGAACGAGTCTAACCTAAGGTCACACCGCCGTACCGCGCCGCGTTTGAATTTTCGCGCCGCGCCGGGAGTGCCGCGCCTTAGTGAGCCGGGCCACGCATAGGTGTGCCGCGCATCGCCTACTGCGCACTAGGGGCCGTCGTCATTCGGCACTTTTCGATTTCGACATCGTAATAGCACTCAAAAGTTTCGTTTTTTAATGCTGATTCCGGATATGACTTCGATTTTGCGATCGGACATCATCTTCGTTGGGCTACCAGCCGATTTAAGCAAAAATGTGCCTTTTTCCGCTTTTTAACCGTTTTTGAGCTACAAAATGGACCCGGGGCTTTCCGGGCGGTAGTTGCACGACAGGTTGGTCTTCCCTAACACCAAAGTCAATGATTTGAGGCATGGGAAGGTGTGCAGAGACACGCACGTGCGACCCACACTTCAAAATTGACGCATTTAAGGTTAAAAACAGCATTTTTTTTTGACCTTTTAACGGTGTTTGACGGGACCTGTGAGGGCCTACAATTTCGGTAACGCGTGTAAAAGTGGCCAAGTAGTGTCCCGGGGTCGGGGCAACCCAGCGCTGGAACCGCCGGTTGCTCATGGAGGCAGGGGAAGGGGTGGGGGAGCCAGTAGCGTACTGATTTTCCGCCCAAAATTTGCCAGTTTAAAAGCAGCAGCGCACAGTCGTCGTGCGGCGCGCCAAATTCTGGGCGAAAAGCAGTACGCTACTGGCTCCCCCACCCCTTCCCCTGCCTCCATGAGCAACCGGCGGTTCCAGCGCTGGGTTGCCCCGACCCCGGGACACTACTTGGCCACTTTTACACGCGTTACCGAAATTGTAGGCCCTTACAGGTCCCGTCAAACACCGTTAAAAGGTCCAAAAAAATGCTGTTTTTAACCTTAAATGCGTCAATTTTGAAGTGTGGGTCGCACGTGCGTGTCTCTGCACACCTTCCCATGCCTCAAATCATTGACTTTGGTGTTAGGGAAGACCAACCTGTCGTGCAACTACCGCCCGGAAAGCCCCGGGTCCATTTTATAGCTCAAAAACGGTTAAAAAGCGGAAAAAGGCACATTTTTGCTTAAATCGGCTGGTAGCCCAACGAAGATGGTGTCCGATCGCAAAATCGAAGTCATATCCGGAATCAGCATTAAAAAACGAAACTTTTGAGTGCTATTACGATGTCGAAATCGAAAAGTGCCGAATGACGACGGCCCCTACTGCGCACGCAGATCGCCGAGCGCGCCACCTAGCGGCAAGCCATGGAACCACAATGCCAACTGGTTTTCTAGTGGGGAAAGGCCTTTGACATCAACAAGTGGGTCACCTTGGTGCCGGCGGGCGAGCGAGGCTCCCACCACGACGTCGACGACGACCTTGCCCTGCTGCGGGAACCCCCTGCACTGCAGCGCAAGTTTAAATCAATTGATCTAATTCAAAATTAGCGCGAGGAAGTGGCGCGCATCCCTTCCGCTGCGCTGGACGCTGGACGGGGGGGGGAGGTTCTCGAAGCGTCATTTCGTCTTCAGTGTTCATCGTGATCGTCACGCACCATGTCTGACGAATCTTTTATTGACGTGATAAATGTGTCGGGAGACACCATCTCCCTAGATGTTTCAAGTGCCCTCTATGAGGGATTTGAGGTGGAGGAAGAGGAGATGGTGAGTAAATTATCGGCTGGAAAATCCTGACAGCCTAGGCCTAGCCAGTCCGCCATGACACTTTCCCGCGCTTTGTTCTCCTTTCCATCTGAACTGGAGCAATTATTTAATGTCCGCGCTGTGATTTTCACATCGAAATCCTATTTTCGGTGTGCGATGAGCGGTGCGGTGTGTCGATGGTGGGCCGGGCGCCGGCCGTTCTAACCTCACTGATGTCACTATTGAGTCATTATTTCATCTCACATTTCATCCATTTCCGTTTCAGAATTATATTTTGCGACTTAATTATCGATGGCTAAGTACAGTGTGACTTAGTGGATCGATACTAAGTGAGTATGTTCCGATTTTAGCATGGTTTGCCGGCTTGGGGTATATTCTCCTTGACTACTCTGCCTGTCTGGCCCACTTTGCCTTGCCCTTGAAAAGTCTTGTTGCTTTTGTGATGGTATTCAACCTTTTCTTTCGTCTATCATTCTCGCACTTGTGAGGTCTTTGCTTTTTAAAAAAAAAAATGCTTAGTGCTTCATCTTGCACTCACAACTATGCCTTTGTGCTTGGCATGTCGTCTTTCTCGCACACATTTTATCAAGTTGTGACAATCAGAAAGGCTTCTCCCCAGGTGATCCGAGTGTCAACTTACATGATGGGTTTCCAACCAACTATGCTGGGTATTTATTTTGAGTAAGTCAAGCGGGAGAGAGAAAATACTTAGTTGTACAATCATCGAACTAGAGGTAATCACACTGTATTGGTGTTGTTCTGGTCTCGTAAAATACTTAACAACAGAATATTTTGTGAATATCTCACCATTCAAAACCTTGCTCATTTATCAAGTCTTCTTTTTATTGAAGAATAAAAAAAGCAATACGATAAGTGAGGAAGGTTAGTCATTTAAAAAATTTCTGTACACTCAACTAACATTATATTGTGTTTTTTCAGCCAAAATGTTCTACACCTGTGGAAGATGGAATGGGTGACCACGCCCAAGTCAACTCTCCAACACTCACTCCTCCAATGTCTCCAATACCAATAGACGAACTTATGGATGGCTTAGATTGGAGTTGGGGGACGACATCTATCGAGGATAGAGCGTACGATGCTATGCAGGTGAGAACACTAAATGTAAAACGAATAAATTATGTTGTATTTTTCTGGATTTATTTAATAATAAAATATTTTTTCTAGGCGATTTACAACGCGTCGTTTGAGACTGATAATGCAGTCGATTTGAGGGCACCACTGCCAGTTGAATGCTCTACTCGTGAAAGTTACTCATTTCATTATTTCTTCTTCGGTTTAGTATGAGACTGAGACATGAGTATGTCAACTTATTTTCCCGTTACAGGACTCCAAAGTAGGATCAGTGCCGCCAACCTCCAACACTCACCAACTCACTTCACCACCCCCTTCACCCATTCAGGAATCGTTCACCACTCACCAACCCCCTCTACCACCCATTCAGGAATCCTCTCCATCTGTCTTTAGCCGCCTGGGGCCCCGCCCCCACCAAAACCAAACCCCTCCCGTTCCTCTGATGTCACTCAGACCTGCGTTCTACAACCCTCAATGGGAGGCGTGGCCACCGCACCCTTACGTACCAGGGTTTGAAGCAAGGCCCCGTGGACGTCGAGGTCTTCATCATCAGTTTGTTTTGGCGGGTGTGTGTCCTCGCGCTGCGGTCCCTTCAGTTTTCAAGGGTGGCCCTCCTGCATCTCACGGGGTCAGACTCGGGCCTCAGAGAGCCAAGGCGAACAACAGAGGAAGAAGGAGGCCATGTTGTGCCAACCCAAAGGCACCGTGGGAACGGCACAGTGGGCCGCCGCCTCCACCCCCATCAGGTGCGGCAGCTGATGTTGTAGTTTGAGTAAGTATGCATGCATGGTTTCATTTTTCTTGATTTTAATTTTTTTTTAAGTCAGCCTTCAGTCACCACTATGTCAGGTATTTTGGATGTTTTCATCATTAGACTGACTCATTTTCAACTTTTACTTCTATCAAAATGAACATATCTGTCACTCTGAAATTTTATTGAAGTTATTTTTATTGAAGCTCTGCTTCATCTTTTCATTATCATTTTGGCACTAATAAATTCAGTTAGCATGGTTTTAGTAGTGGAGTGAGTGTAGGCTTCAATATTTTATTTTGCTGGGTCCATCTTTGGGCTCAGCAAAGGTTTGAACTTTGTTACCATGTCTAGGACTTTGGAAATTCAAAAGTCATGTTCATCTCATTTAGAGGAAGGTAAATGAGTATCTTTTAGGGCTATTTTACTCATCATAACATTAGTTTTATCAAGGAGTGTGTGGGACTTGTATTATTTTCACTTCAGTTCACTCGTCCAATTCAGCGAAGTTAGTTTTAAGTTGTTTATGTCACTGGGACTCATGTTTCATTGAAAGTCATTAGTTTCATTATCAATTTCACTCAGAATACTAATCTTAACCTCAGTTTTATGTTTTTATGTCTAGTATTATCATAATATTTCTAATCCTTGGTTCGCTCAAGTTGCGGTAACTCAATTTTGTTTTATTTTGGAAAGGGCCCGACCAGTTTCTCCCCTGCACCGGATTTATGTGTCAATTTAGGGGAAAGAAGAAGGATTTTCAGGGGGTAGTGGAACTTAGAATTTTTGTCATTGAAGTAGGAGTGGGGAAGTAGGGCCTTGGGAACTGCTTGACAGTGTACTAATCCTATCTGATTGTCTGTTTCAGGAGCTGAACTACTGGCCTTGGCCACAAAAGCCTGTTTTATTTTAATGTTTTTTTAAAAAAAAAACTTAAGTTTTTTTTTTTAAATGTATTTTTTAAAGTTAATTTTTTTAAATGTTTTTTTATTAAAAAAAGTTAAGGACTATTCTGTTGTTTTGTTGTTTTTTATTTTCCTTTTTCCTTGTATTCATTTTGTATTTGGTTTTTCATTTTATTAGTTTTGTATTTGGTTTTTTCATTTTTTTATTAGAACAATTGAACACTCCTCGCACTTCACACATAGGAACACTTATGAGAAAACTTATAGAAACGAAGCCATAATCCAAGTCGTTTGGCTTGCTTGGAGGCACAAGTGTTGCTTATGTATTTGGTGTGAATTTCATTTTCACAGGGTGCATCAAACAGTGGGAGGTTTTGAAAGGAGGGACATCCCAGGGATTCAATATTTATTACCAAGAGATGGGGCAAATAAGATTGAAGAATTTTAACTTTCTCTGAGCCTTTAGCATACAACACTTTGTATTTGTAAGTCATAGTCCACATAATAGGATGGATATTTTTGTAAGGAAATTCTCCATCGATCCATTCAAGACCATGTATTTTGTTGGCAATAAAATCATTCTGTTTTCTCACTCTCTTTGGTAGCTGTTCTTTTTCATAGGGCGGGGCAAAGGTAACTACTTTGTAAGAATCTACTCTGAACCCCGGCAGATACACTGCAAACTCTTTGATAATGGGGAGATTGTTCTTGTCTCTGACAAACTGAGCATCACAAGTAGTTTCACCAAGTTGAGTTATGATAGGGTCAGGACCATAATGTCCTTCATCATGCCCGGAGGGAGTAGAACTGGACTTGGAAGACATTCTAGCGGTGTGAACGGTTCAAGGGCAAGTGATAGACTATGCCCTGAAGGTCCGAACACTCGAATTTATAGTGGCGACGCGCGCGCCCCCGGGAGGTGCTGCCACCTAGCGGCCGAACTTGGCAACTCTCAGGTGCTTCGCTCTGATTGGCCGAAAATAATAATTAAGAGCCAATCAAAGCACACTGGTGCTGCGCACCACATGCGCGGCAAGTTTGAACTCAATAAAAGCTCTGCTGCTCTCTGATTGGCTAAAATTACTATTTTAGACCAATGAGAAGCGGCGTGGGCCCGCGGCGCTGGCGCCGCATACGCCGCGGCTCGCGGAAACACGGTCTGGTTCAAACATGCCTGGAGTTCTCGGAACTCTCAACCCAAGACACGCTCTGATTGGTCAAAATTATGAATTTAGACCAATGAGGTGACGGCGCGGGGGCTGCGGCGCGGCCGACGCGCTCGCAGCACACTAAAGTGCGTGCATGCTAGAACATGATTGAATCAATGACGTCATCGCGAGGCGAACACCACAGCGCGGTGCGTTTCTATTGGCCAAAATTACTATTTTAGACCAATCAGAGCACAGTGCACCCAGCGCCGCCACCGCCGCGCGCCACCTATGCGGCAAATATCGGAACTACTCGTTTCGTATAAAACGGGGCGCCCTGGCCCGAGAGGTCAGTTCATCGTCATGCATCGCAGAAGAGAGTCCGAGCAGAAGAAAGAAGAGATGTCGCAGCAAGAAGAAAACTGTCTTTCTCAAGACACTTCTCCGCTTTTGGAGATTCTCGACGAGTACGAAGCAGGCTGCTTCTACTCGGACGAGTTGCTCTCTGAGGCCCTGGAGTGCATGCGTTCTGCTTCTCCTGCAGAACGCAGTGACCCCCGCCTCCCCGCATTCCTGCAAAGTGGCTACTTGGCTTTCCTTCGGGAAAAGTCCAAGGCCAACAAGCAGGATGCTTTGATCCACCAGTTGGCTTTGCGCCTCGCCCTCCCCGCCCCTTCTGGCCCCGCCCCGCCCCGCACGGCCCTGGACATGGTCGGGGGTGCCGAAACACGCTCTGCCTCTCGAGCTGTTGAGGCCGAAGTCACCCCGCCCCGCTCCGAGTCGCCCCCGCCACTCCCCCGCGCCGCGCCGCCACGCCGCCGGCCCGCACGTCACCCGCGCACGAGGGGTTGCCAACCTCCCCGGCGCCCGCTCCCCGCGCTGATTCCCCGGCCCGTCCCGCCCCGTCCACTGAAAGCGCTAAGCGGCCACGAGAGGAGGAAGCCGAGCCGGAACCCGAGCCCGAAGTAGAGCCCGTGCTGGAGATCTTGGAGTCCCGCGAGCGCCACCTGACGCGTTTCAAAACGACTTTCCGTGAGGAAGTCGCCCAAATTAAGGGACTTGGCAACGCGCTCCCTTCTGAAGCCTTGATGGAGGGGATGTTTGATGCGATGCTGCAGAGGCAGCGTGACGCCGTCCAAGCCAAGGACGACGACAGGGTGATCCTCGAGATTCAAAATGCAGAGAATGCTGAGAATCCGATTTGGTTCTCTCTCAGACGCACGGACCAGCTCAACGGCCGCGTCGTCCTTGACAAACTGGCGCGAGTCTTAAACTCAAACCAGACTTTTATGGCCAACGGTCAATTCAAAGTGAGCTACATCCACATTCCCACACCTGAGGCCGGTGGTATGAGACCTCTTAGAGTAGCCAATGAGTCCATGGAGCAATGGTTAGACAGAAAAATATCCTCGAAATCCATTTTCTGCCCACAAAATAGGGACAACATGTGCTTAACACGCAGTGTGGCCGTGGCTTTGGCAAGAGGTGGGATGAACGACAGTGCATTCTGTCGCTTCAAAAAGTCTGATTCAGGGCCTCAACGCAAAGAGGCACTCAAACTGTGTGAGATGGCGGGAATCAATCCCGACCAGCCCTGTGGACTTGACGAAGTCCGGAAGCTGCAGGACGCTCTCCCGAATTATAGATTGTGTGTTTACACAGATAAAAAAGGGAAAGAGTGTGTTTTTAAGGGAGAATACAGTGCAGGACGTAAAAATATTTATCTTCTGATGCATAATGCTCATTTCTCGGCCATCCTTTATCCCCTACGCGCATTCGAGTACGATTATCAGTGCGAAAAGTGCGTTGCCTTCTATCACCATAAGGGTGATCACCGCTGTGAAGGCTCTTGCTGGCGATGCTTTGGATCTACTCCCCACACAGCCCCACTACAGCGCTGCGGTGACTGTGGTCACCAGTTCGCCGGTGATGAATGCTTTAATTTACACAAAAACGTTAAGCTGGTCGGCACTGACTACACAAAGTGTCAATCGTTCCACTTCTGCGTGGTTTGCGAAAAAAGCTACTCGACTCGAGGCGGACATCGACATGTGTGTGGTTTTGTCCACTGCCCGTACTGCAAAGAGTATGTTCAAGAGAACCATCTTTGTTACATGCAGCCCTGGGGAGGGAGGGAGAAGAAGGAGGAGTGGTCTTACCATACAATCTATTATGATTTGGAGAGTCGACAGGACATTGAAATTGAAGGCAATCCGGGGACTTTTGAACACATACCTAATCTCCTCGTATCACACACGATCTGTGACCAGTGCCAAGACATCCCCGACAACAATTTTTTCTGCACGGTGTGCAAGACACGCCAGCAAATTTTCCACAACATGGACAACCCTAACCTGAATGTCATGTCCCAATTCCTCGACTATCTGCAATCTTTCCCTGCCAAGTCAGAATTATTGATCATTGCACACAATGCCAAGTCCTACGATGGGGTTTTCATCCTCCAGGAGTTGATCAAACGTAAAATGAAGCCTGATCTCACACTTCAAGGGGCAAAAATCATCTGCATGAAACTCAATACATGGAAGTTCATAGATAGCCTCATGTTCCTTCCCATGCCCCTCTCGGCCATGCCTAAATCTTTTGGTCTTACCGAACTTAAGAAAGGTTATTGGCCATACCTTGCCAACAAACCCGAGTTCTTCCAATATGAAGGGCCCCTTCTCGATCGAGATTACTACTGTGTCTCCAGTCTTAAGTCCAAAGCAGCAGTAGACTTCAACAAATGGTACGACGAACAAGTAGCCAACCATTATCTCTTCAATTTTAGGAGGGCAAGAGATCAGGGCTAATGGATAGGAAACAGAGTGCCTCCGGGACTCTGCATCGTCTCCCGTTGAGACACTTTTAACCACTATGCATGTACCCAGCGATTTGGTTGGGGTCTCAAATTGTTCCTAAGACTCTAACGCATCCACGCGTGGCGATATCGAGTCGAATGAAGTTCCCTAATTTCTTCAAACAATCGTCAAAATGTCCAATCTCCCTAGAAGACGGGCGCCGCCTGGATCGACCACCGCCTTGTCGAAGTTTCGGCGACGTTCCGGACGCGTTTTTGTTCTTCTTCCTCCGCGCGCTACGCTCCGCCACCACCCCGAGGCGCCGGGTTAGAAAGACGGAGGGAGCTCTGTGTTTTCGCACTAAAAGGTAATTACTTCAACTCCGAGCCATTACCAAACAATGATTTTTCGATTCTATAGGCCCTTAAATACCACCCATCCTCAAAAGGGACGGAATCATCTCGAAAAAGGGCAATAACATAGCAATTTCTCGACGTCAACAAACTGCTTGACCTAGGCCAACATTTCCTTATTTTTGTTATCGTGCTGACAAAAAATGCTGATTAAACGGATCTTGTGTATTATTCCATTCTTCTTTCTTAGGTTCTCATGATTGCGATGCAAAGGTAATCATGGCATGCAACCGAAGCACAAGAAGCATTCTTAACGACACTTCTGATACATTGGATGGCACTGCCAATGTATCTACAGTGAGCATTAACTTATTTACTTCCACCCCTTTTAAAGTACCCACCGCAAAGAAAACAAGAGGAAAGAAGAAAACATTTGTGAGGCCAGTTTGTGATGTGTGCAGTATCTGTGGGCAGGAGTACAGATGTCACCGTTCATATGTCAATCATATGCGAAAGCATTCTATTAAAGGTACAGTTTGTGTTGAATTTTGTGAGGTTGTGTCAGTTACTTTTTCTTTCTTTTCACTTAAGGGTGTTATGTTTTTGTTGCAGATGCATCTTCACGCTACCCTTGTACTTCTTTAATCATAGAACACTGCCTGAATACTCTTACTGAAACTTTGGCTGAGATGCGTTTACTCCCAGCTTTTGGTGCCGTGGGAAAGCAGTACAAGGAACTTATTGACTATCTACGATTAATTCCTGACCTTCCTGAAAGTCCAGCAAGCACACCGCAATGGAAGGAATTCTTTCTATTGATTCATGAAGGAATCACTACAAATATAGGAGAGTTCAAGATTCTCTTACCATCAGTATTAGTGGGTGTTCTAATGCAGAATGCTGAAAACATTTTGACCAATACAGAACTCAGGGTCAAACTATGTGCATTACTTCAAGTTTGTGTTGATTTTAACACTAATGTGTGTCATTGTTTTATAGCAGATTATGTGTTGATCCTTGTAACAAAAATTTTTAAGTTTTTTGCTTCTTGTTTGAAAGATGAAGCAGTGAATGCTCCTGAAAATAGTTTTGTGTCAGTTGAAGTGAATTTTGAAGAACTGGAAACCATTCACTACATCAGTGGGTCAGTTGTCAGAGGTTTTTACAAAACTGCAGAGAAGTTTCCTCGTAATGTTGGATGGGACAAGATTGGTAAGCTTATTCTCAATAAGTTATTAGAGAGTGACACTGTCCCTGGCCCACCAGACTCTGTCAAAGGTTGGACTATTGCCAGAAACAGGGGAAGGCTGTTCTTTGTCAGTGGTGCATTGTTTGATTTTTTCACTGGTGTCGCACAAATTTTGAAGAAAACCACTCACAAAAAGGCGAGTGTGGATTCGTCTCTGGTGATTGAGCTAGTGTGCAAAGAACATGTTGTTTTATTGTGGGATGAAGCTGTTGGGAGTGATTACCTGAGTGAAAATGCTTCATATGACTTAATGTGTGGGATGATTAAATCGTTTTGTAACACATATGGTGTTGGTCATATGAAAAAGTTATTGAATGATATTAGGAAAAATAAGGCTGAAGCAAGCCTTGCTCTACGCGCCAGGGTGGCACCAAAGAAATGATTCTATGAAGCCCTAGTCATTGCTCAGTCACAGTAATTTAATTTATTTTTGTGATTCTGTGGATAACAGACAAATATTTTAAAAGTTTGACTGATTTTTATTTTGCAATCTGTTGATAACAGATACATTTCTTAAGTTTGACTGATTTTATTTCATCTTAGTAAAATAATTGGACAACTGTTTGTTATTAAAATAAGTTTATTATGTTTCATTTGTTTGTATTCAAGGAATTATGCTAAATGCATATTACTTCTGAATAATACTGACTTGGTGTTTATTTATTTACAAAACTACCTCTTCCTTTACCTTTTGTACTATACTTAGGCATAATAATTACAGTAATTGACACATTGATGTACACAGTTATATACACACACTGCAAACAGATTAAATATTATTGAATATGAATACATAAGTATGACCCAATCTCAAAAATATTTGAATGACTAAGTAGACCATACAAAATTACACAGGCTACACCTACAAATCTAGCTTCTTTTTCCTAATGCATTTTCTTTTGGGAAGTGGTGCAGCATTGCATTTGTCAATATTTTCTTCCAAAACTTCAGTGTTCCCTCTCTTGTTGGCAGCACTCAATTCACCTATTGTAGAGAAATTTCTTTGCTTGTGCAAAAACTGGTACATATTCGGATTATTGCTGCCACCTCCAGCCATGCGTTGTCTTCCGAAGTTTTGCTCAAGGGGATCTTGGCAGAAAGTACGAGCATTAATAAACGTAATCCCTTCTTTCAAAACAAATGTTGCGCAAGCTATGAATGCTTTACACGACATCTCTATTCCATGTAGAGTCTGATGAGGGAGAAGATTACGGGATGAAATATCTGTATCCTCTTCACATTCTTGTTCTTGACTGTCATCTAAAGCATGGAAACTGCCCTCATCAGGGAGATTTCCTACACCCATATCTTCCATCAATGACATTGACAGGGAAGCATTCACTTTCTGTGCGACTTCTTCCTTCCATAAATCCAAATAATGCAAAAAATGTAGTATTTCTTGAAACCTATTGCCTTCAACTCCATTTGCATAATCTTCGACGTCTTTGATCACATAAGGATTCAATCTCATGTTATTTTTCTTCTTACCATGACTTGAAAAGGCTCCATTTAGAAGATCAAACCAATTGTTCACTTTTAGAATAAAGTCCACAGTTTCTGATGTGCCAGGCCACTGCTGACTTAACAGGTCCGTGCCAACAGTGTGACTCAATACTTCAGCAGCTGGTCTGACCTTCATCCTGCTGTAGCTGTCGGGATACACATTTTGGGCATTGAGTTTAAAAGATTTACGAAGTACATTGTCCTTCTTGGACAAGAACAGTTTGATAATGGTATCCCAAACAATGTATTGCCCATTCTTCTTCAGTAGACGTGGACTTTTCTTCTTGTTTTTGGTGTTCCTCCGTGAGTTGTAGAAAGCGTTCCGAATTGTTTTCAACAGGTGGGGGACATCAGAGAAGAAGTAGATCAGCCTGTCTGGAGCATGTTTGTTGACGGTATCAAAAACTACACCAGAAGGTGAGGGTGTAGCAGGCTTATGAAGCTTAATGAAGGCTCTGTTGGTTGACGCCCCATCACAAACAAATGCAATCACCATGACTCCACTCCTCTCCAAGGCACCGATCACCTCCCATGTCCATACATACATTTGCTTGGGAGAGACATTGCCTACAGGATATGAAGCGACTACATATTTGAGGTTGCTTGAAGCTCCTTTCACCATATACACCAAAACTTTCGTTGCAAGTTCCTTACTACCCAAAGGTTTATCTGGATCTTCAAGGTGGGCTTCAAGAGAGGAAACTTCTTGATCGAGTTTATCAAGGTCTGTGAAACCAATCAGCTCACCAGTACTTTTCAGCCTGACTAGGTTCTTACTAATGTGCATTTCATCACACAATATGACATGGTATTGTTTTTGATTTTGTTTTTCCTTATTGACTTCAGCTTGTTTTTGTACAGTCTCAACAATACTACTGTCAATACCAGCTTTAACTTCTGTAACATGGCTGTAGTCAAAGAGTGTTCTGGCAGTAGGTAACTTAACAAAGCCAGAATCACATAACTCCTTATAAGCACCAGGGGCTTTCAGATACAAAGACAAGGCCATTCTAATTAGTGTCGGATGCCACTTCATTGAAGTCTTCTTCTTGCATTGAGCATATTTAATCTGCTGTTGAAGAAAAAGGGATTGAATCTCATTCAGATCAGCATCCAACAAAATTTCAATTATATCATTAGATAGATTTGAATCAACTTCCTGGCCTTCTTGTTCAATCATAGTTTTCATTTTCTTTTGAAGCCTGTCAATGGTCTGTTTCTGCAGCTTGATTTTTTTCTGTTTCTTGGCAATGACTTTATCCTTTTGTTTGTTGACCATGTACCTCACATTTGTATTTTCATGGGGGGTTTCACATTGCATGGTTTGCATCTTTCGTTTTAACGCAGGCAAAAGTCTAGAACATTCTTTACACCTCCAGTTTTTCGGTTCCACCAAATAAGCACATTTTTTAGATCGGAAAGTCTCTTTATACCTGCATTCTTTGTAAGTATCATTGTCAACTGCACCTAACTGAGAGCATTCACTCCAAGCTTCTTTGAATTCTTTGTGATCTGAACCAGCACAAATTTCAAGAAGGCGAAGCTTTGCCACAATAGCAGCAATCCTGTCCACAAAATAACCGACATTGCTTTCAGATAGTGGTTGTTTACTACAAACACCTTTCAACAGAGAATCAGCAGTCGTAACTACTTGGCCATGAACTTGTATTTTCACATCACCACTTGGGAAAACAGTCACTTGACGTTGAGTAGCTTTCTCTTCTCTGCGCCCAATCATAAGAACATGCAAAGCTTGATTATCCACCAGGGCCACAAAATTCATAGGCAGCAGTAAAAAGAGCTTGTTTCTAGCTTGAAGAAGTAAACTTTGGAAGTCTTGTTGAGGCTCAGCAAGTGGTGAAGGACTTCGTGTAACAGGTTCCTGGAGAAGGAACAATGTTATAAGTCACAATTTAAGAGATAAATTAATTCTTGACAGTATGATATTTTTACCTTCGCATCTGGCAAAGTCGATGGGCTTGAAGGATGTGAAAATGTTGGACTCAACAGGCTGGACATATCTGTGTCCATACTTGTATCCTAAAGGCAATAAGGCAATTTAGATTTAGCACTTTAAATTGCTAATAAATTTATCAGCGAAGTAAAATAATTTTAAAACACATTACCTCACTAAATTCAGACAGAGAGATTGAACTGCTTGGACGGCTGTAGTCATGGTCCAGGAGACTGCTGCTACTGCTGGTCACGCTGGCTGAAGATGGATTAGGAGAGGTAGGTTCAATGTCAACAAAAGACCCATGTTCATGCTGGAAAAATAAGAAACATTCAATAGGTAACTCTTCCACAAACGTATGGAGCAGAAACAAGCTTAAAAATGAAGAATGTAGACTGCCTTACATCACTCGTAACATCAACAGAATTTCCACTGGACAGCAAAACTGATGAATCTGATGAATCACCCAAGACATCAGTGCTTTGGATAAAAGTCTGAAAGATAAATGTTCATATCAATAATCACCATGCCAACAAAACACAAAATACTAAACCAGAGGGAATAATCATTAGATTTGCGTACAGCTGTAAGTGCTTTAGGCTTCACATGCCTTTTGACATGGGTCAACTTTTTTCGAGCCCTGGTCCTATTGGGCCTCCACACCCTGTCTCGCCTTGGGGGTTGTGGGGGCTCCATGGTCCATTCGCACAGGCAACAGACTATTCGTACTCTGAAAACACACCAATCACAAGTAAGCAACACTAGAACTTAGAATGGGTATTTCGGTATTTCTGTAGAATACATTTCGGTAAAATAATTAAAACGATATCTGAGAGAAACAAAATTATAACTCGACGACATCATAAATAGATGCCAATAAGCAAAAATTGTAATTTAAACGGCCAATGATTAAGTAACTTAACCACACCAGTGCAAAGCTGACTTTGTTGACGTCGAGAAATTGCTATGTTATTGCCCTTTTTCGAGATGATTCCGTCCCTTTTGAGGATGGGTGGTATTTAAGGGCCTATAGAATCGAAAAATCATTGTTTGGTAATGGCTCGGAGTTGAAGTAATTACCTTTTAGTGCGAAAACACAGAGCTCCCTCCGTCTTTCTAACCCGGCGCCTCGGGGTGGTGGCGGAGCGTAGCGCGCGGAGGAAGAAGAACAAAAACGCGTCCGGAACGTCGCCGAAACTTCGACAAGGCGGTGGTCGATCCAGGCGGCGCCCGTCTTCTAGGGAGATTGGACATTTTGACGATTGTTTGAAGAAATTAGGGAACTTCATTCGACTCGATATCGCCACGCGTGGATGCGTTAGAGTCTTAGGAACAATTTGAGACCCCAACCAAATCGCTGGGTACATGCATAGTGGTTAAAAGTGTCTCAACGGGAGACGATGCAGAGTCCCGGAGGCACTCTGTTTCCTATCCATTAGCCCTGATCTCTTGAGGAGGGAGTTTATTGAGTACTGCGTCTCTGACGTCACTATCCTTCGTCAGGCTTGTCAAGCTTTCAGAAAGCTTTTCGCTCAGTCAGCGGGCTTTTGTCCTCTCTTCAATAACATAACCCTCTCATCCGCGTGCATGGCGGCTTATCGCTCTAATTTCCTCCCTCCCAACACCATTGGTATTGTCCCCGCAGGCGGGTATCATGGAAGAGGAAAACAAAGCCATGAGGCTCTCAGGTGGCTGGACTATGAGTCTCATAGACTGCGGCAGAAAATTAGCACCATTTACACAGACAGGGAAATCTCAGTCATGGGTCGGCGAGTAGACGGGTATGTTGAGATTCCCCTCCCTGATGGGAGTGTGGATCGCAGGATTTACCAATTTCACGGGGACTATTGGCATTAGGGGCCGTCGTCATTCGGCACTTTTCGATTTCGACATCGTAATAGCACTCAAAAGTTTCGTTTTTTAATGCTGATTCCGGATATGACTTCGATTTTGCGATCGGACACCATCTTCGTTGGGCTACCAGCCGATTTAAGCAAAAATGTGCCTTTTTCCGCTTTTTAACCGTTTTTGAGCTATAAAATGGACCCGGGGCTTTCCGGGCGGTAGTTGCACGACAGGTTGGTCTTCCCTAACACCAAAGTCAATGATTTGAGGCATGGGAAGGTGTGCAGAGACACGCACGTGCGACCCACACTTCAAAATTGACGCATTTAAGGTTAAAAACAGCATTTTTTTGGACCTTTTAACGGTGTTTGACGGGACCTGTAAGGGCCTACAATTTCGGTAACGCGTGTAAAAGTGGCCAAGTAGTGTCCCGGGGTCGGGGCAACCCAGCGCTGGAACCGCCGGTTGCTCATGGAGGCAGGGGAAGGGGTGGGGGAGCCAGTAGCGTACTGCTTTTCGCCCAGAATTTGGCGCGCCGCACGACGACTGTGCGCTGCTGCTTTTAAACTGGCAAATTTTGGGCGGAAAATCAGTACGCTACTGGCTCCCCCACCCTTCCCCTGCCTCCATGAGCAACCGGCGGTTCCAGCGCTGGGTTGCCCCGACCCCGGGACACTACTTGGCCACTTTTACACGCGTTACCGAAATTGTAGGCCCTCACAGGTCCCGTCAAACACCGTTAAAAGGTCAAAAAAAAATGCTGTTTTTAACCTTAAATGCGTCAATTTTGAAGTGTGGGTCGCACGTGCGTGTCTCTGCACACCTTCCCATGCCTCAAATCATTGACTTTGGTGTTAGGGAAGACCAACCTGTCGTGCAACTACCGCCCGGAAAGCCCCGGGTCCATTTTGTAGCTCAAAAACGGTTAAAAAGCGGAAAAAGGCACATTTTTGCTTAAATCGGCTGGGAGCCCAACGAAGATGATGTCCGATCGCAAAATCGAAGTCATATCCGGAATCAGCATTAAAAAACGAAACTTTTGAGTGCTATTACGATGTCGAAATCGAAAAGTGCCGAATGACGACGGCCCCTAATTGGCATCAATGCCCCCAACATTTTCCCCCAAAGGCTGATTCGGGTGACAACCGCTATGAGCAGACAGTAAGGCTAACTTCCATGTTCCGCCGTGCGGGCTACACTGTCATTGAAAAATGGGAATGCCAGTGGCAAAATGACCTTAAAGACCCCGAAGTGAAGGCCCATTTTGAGGCACACCCCACTACACGTTCCCCTCCCCTAAATCTCCGCAACGCCCTCTGTGGTGGGCGCACTAACGGGGGGAGGGGAAGCTTCGGGTGTCTTCGGCAGCCGCCAGCCGCCGGCGAGGGCTAGGCTCCGCCCCCAGCACAGTTGCCAACGTAAAAAGAAAAATGAAGATACGTCCTGTTCGAATTTTACCGTTTATTCTTGAACACGAACGTTTTGTTAGTGTAATTTGAACATCTAAGACATATAATTGTCGAAGAAAGAAGAAACATGTCCAAAATATATTTTTCTGGAATGACTACAGTGCCCGGTAAGTTGGCGAACTTTTCAGAGCATGCAGCTTCCGTCCCTTCCGGCCTCACACAAGACGAGTCCACAACGCTTCTGCACCTGAGTGATCCTTGTGCAAAGTGCAAAGTGATTTTGATCTTGTGTTTTCTTGGTTGTTTTCTTGTTGCGGGCCTTTGGTGTTCCAGTTGAGTTTATCCAGTAGATTTCGGAGAGGTAATTTACGTTTTCGAACTGGAGTTTCGGCTGGAAATCGGCGGAGTGAGTGAGTGTTTGCATCCAAGTCAGCTGACCGGCGGCTTGGACGCCATGTTCTGCTTACCTGTTGCATTTGTAGGTATTCCTAGCCACTTTGGATCATCTGTGCCGACCTCGCGTTGATTCCTGTGATTTATTCTGTTCCTTTTCAATATGTGATAGTTCTTTCTTACTACTAGTGTCGCAAATTCGACCGGTTTAGGCCTTCCGTCTTGCCGGCGTCTTGCGGGCTTCCGCCATCTTGGCACTAATATTTAATATTACTAATTAGCTTTTGCCGGAGTAGATTTTGGTTATCTTAGTTCGTTTCCAACTAGTTTCTCGGTGAAATTAATTGAATTCTGTGTTTTTAATATCACTTCCCCTCCTTCGACGGTATTTTAATTTTCCTATTTTCGAAGCGAGTGGACTTGGAATTTCCGGAGCTCGGCTCTGGACTTAGAATTTCTGAGCTCGGCTCTGATGTGTTTCCCGGTACAAGTGGCGTGCTGTGATACTGCTTATTGTTTCTGTGTTCTTTACTCGTCTCTGAGTACTGGGTACTACCCGATTGTGAGTGCTAACTTATTGTGATTTTTCCCGATTTTTGTCCTAACTGCTTCCCACCATTTTTGAACTCTCACCCTGTTCTAGTAAGAGCTGTGTTTAGCCTGGTGTACTGAAGTGGTAGTATCTGTGCTGTCTTGCTTTTTAGTGAGTTTTGGTGGTTTTGGCATTATGAGTAGATTACTGAGAGGTTGGAGTGAAAATTTGTTTACAATTCTGTCTGATGCTACCTTATAAATCAAAACTGGGATGGCGATGAGCTCATCTCTCCTGGTGTTGGATTGTTTCATAGCGGAATGACATTATTGAGACTTCAGTGTTTCCACTCCATCTTCTATTGAGACTAATATGTTTTCTTTTTGTTTTTAGACCGTAAAGATTTTCATTAGAGGGAAGTTTGCTCAGCTGCGGTGTCGCCTGAATGACAAGATGAAGCCTGGCTGCCGTGCTGTGGTTCTCACACCCCTCTCCCACCCTTCAACCCATAGATAAATGGTACGTCTACAATCCAATTACTTGTGAAGTAATAGAATTCTCGTCACAGTATGATTGTCTGTTCGTGTGATAGTTGACTATTTTATTTTTTTTCTTTTCTTTTCCAGCTTCCATCTTTCTTGCCTCTTCATCTAAATATTGTATAGTTAATAGTAATGTGACTGAAGTTTTTACTGAAACTTCATATTTAATTTTATTTTATTTATTTAATATTTTATTTCTGTTTTGTTGTAGCTCCTAAGTTAATTTATTCTTTGACCAAAGCTTTTCTTTAGCTCGTTGCTTTTCTTATATGTCCAAAGCTTTTGCTTAGCTAGTTAGGCATCTAATGTAACCAATGCCATTATCTTTCTTGTCACGTCATGTAAATATTGTAAAGTGAAGGGTAATTTGACCAGAGTTTTTACTGGAACTTTATATTTTATTTCTGTTTTGTTGTGGCCATTTAGTTTATTGTCTGACCAAAGCTTTGTTTAGCTGTTTACTTTTCTTATGTGACCAGAGCTACTGTTAATCTAATTCTATTCACCTTTTTTCCCTTTTTTTTTTGTTTAAATGCAGTTAGGTTTTTTGTTCTACCATGTCTTTGTGCTCCTGTATTGACCAAGGATTGTTGTGAATTGACTCTTTTCTTCAATATATCCTGTTTAATTGTATACCTGTTTCTCATTCCTACAATGCCTGAACCTGACCTTAAAGAAGCTTTTTGCTCTACACATATACATATCAGTTATCACAAACTAATTGATGAGAGCGCCTTGAAATGGCCATTTAATAGCTTCAATTTGCCGCCAAAAGCGAGCCTGCAACCCACTGGCTACAGAGCCTCGTTTGAATTTCCGCGCCACGCTGAGTCACCGCTCCCTTCCCCCCGCTTCCCCGCTGCCGCCCCGCCGGCTCCCCTCCCGCCGCCTTCCCCTCACCCGGGGAGGATGCAATATGCGCCGCGTCTACCTGCCTTGCATGGAAATCCGGCTGAGTAATCCGGGGGCCGGCGCCTAAATGAGCACAACGGCAGCGGGAGAAAATCTACCATTTGCGCCGCGCAATGTGGGTTGCCTACCCGGCCTGTGACGGGCGGACCGGCGGCGGAGCCGGCCGGCCGGCCCGGCCACCGCCGCGCAGCAGCGCCAGCTGAGCTGGCGTCCGGCTCGCTGCGACACCCTCCTCGCCCCTGGCCCGGCCGCTTGGTTCCGGCCACCTGATTGGTGCTCCGGCGGGTGGTGCCACTGCGCTAGAAGGCTCATCGGCGACCGGGCCGCTCATTGAGCCGTGGTCTTTCCTACTGTGCGTGTAGAGTGGTGGTTTTGTTGTGATCTGTTGTGATGGAATTTGAAATTTCGAAGACATCAAAAGGAGGTGACTGCCTTCTCATTGAAAATTACAAATTCCGACGTGTGCGCCGTGCCCATGCCACAACCGTCACCTGGAGGTACCGTGGCTTTCTTATGATAGTTGTGACTGTGATTGCCGTTTCGATTCGAACTCATTGTCTTGTCTGTGCATATCTGTAGGTGTTGTCAGAAACGGTGTGCGGCCCAACTTGTGACAGATGCCGGGCTAGAGGCGATCATGTCCCGAAGGGGGGAACACGATCACGCGCCACTGACAGATCGGGCTCGCGAAGTTGTGTTGGTGTCTGCGGCTTGCAAGCGTTCTGCTATCGAAACTCTTGACTGCCGGCCACGGAAAATTATCTGCAGGGAAATAAGAAACCGTGACCATATATTGAAACCAGACACAGCTAAGGTGTGTTTTGTTGTTGCTGCTGCTGTTGTTGTTGTTGTTATTAATAATAATAATAATAATAATAATAAAAATAATAATAATAATAATATTTTCTAGATTTACAGGCACATGTACCACGCGAAGAGGAAACTTCTACCGACTCTACCCAAGACAGGAACCGAGGCCGCGACGCAGTTTTCGGAAGAAATTCAAATTGACACTTCAAGAGATGAACGGTTTTCGTTCGTGGGGCCCGAGCGAAATATGATTCTCTTTACGTGTGACACCAATTTGAGGTAAGGCCATCATGTTATTACTTCTGCTACCGTTCTCTATCGCTTTCTTTCTCTCTGTCTAACCTCTCTCTCTCTGATTGCTGCAGGCTTCTTGCGGAGTGTGACACATGGATTTGCGATGGCACATTTGAATTTGCACCAGACAAGTTCGCACAGATGTATTCCATCCATGGATTCGTCAAAGGGTTCAATGTCAGGTTGGCGTATTTTTGCCTGCCCAACAAGAAAACCACCACCTACGTGACGATGTTTGAAATGCTGAAAAACTTAGCGTTAGAGAGGACAGGGCTTAGGCTTCAGCCAAGCACAATTTTGCTTGACTTCGAGGATGCTGCTATGGGGGCTGTGCGCCAATGCTTTCCTGGAGCGACCATCCGCGCTTGCCGTTTTCATTATTCTCAAAATTTGACTAAGGTGATCGCTTGCAACGTCTAATGCAATGTGTGGCGTGCGCGCGTTGTGACAAATAATGTTTTTTTTTGTGTGTTTCAGCGCATTAGAGCAAACAAGAGTCTACTTTCACAATATCGCAAACGCGATACTGAAACAGCCCAATGGCTCAGAGCATTCAACGCCCTGTCCTGTCTCCCTCCAACAATGGTTTCGGATGGATTTGCGGAGTTGATAAGTGAAGCACCAACAACTTCCGGTGCCGTTAATGATTTCACAGATTACGTGCTCAGAACGTACATAGAATCAACTCGGTAGGCGCCTTTT
The DNA here is from genome assembly GCA_030522485.1 of Stenchaetothrips biformis. NCBI lineage: Eukaryota > Metazoa > Arthropoda > Insecta > Thysanoptera > Thripidae > Stenchaetothrips > Stenchaetothrips biformis. The sequence goes on from CM060091.1 coordinate 18,996,512, forward strand.
TTTCTTTTTCTTACCTTCGTGTTCGTGGAATTTTTTTGTTCATTTGATTTAATTGTTTCAGGTATCCACCGTCTCTTTGGGCCAAAGAGCCGTGCATGAATGAACCAACTACCACCAACACAGCCGAGAGCTTCCATAGTCGATACAATTACGACCACACAGCGGCCGTATACAATTTGCGCCGCGTCTACCTGAGGGCACGGATAGTACACGCGTGCGGGGCGAGGGCCGGTCCCTAAGGGACCAGCCAAGGGGCCAGCGCCGGACTATACAATTTGCGCCGCGTCATGTGGGTTGCCTACTCATTCTGGCACAGGCGCTCGGCAGGGACTGTCCTGGCGTTTGTGTTGCCTATCCTAGCATTCACAGGCGCTGAGTAAGGAACAACACTTTCTTTAATATGCAGCATACTTTTATTCATAACCGAGGGGTGCACCTCATTACAGAGGGGTTGTCACAAGAGTTGCGTACTTTTATTCATGCAAAGGACATTTCAAACTTAGCACCACATTACAGAGGGGTTGTCACAAGAGCTCATTTTCAATTTCTTCATCGTCCCCAGTCTTTTTCTGTGAATTTATATTCCCCACAAAAGTTAGATACTCCACAATACTAATTTCCTGGTTTTGCAAACATTCCCACTTCTTAATGATCTGTTCTTGCATTCGGACTCTCTCTGGTCTCAATGAAGCATCTATTCCTGCTCTAATGGTTCGTTCAATCAGGTAAGTTTCTTCCTGCTGATCCAAAAGCGCTTGTGCCGTGACGTGGATGTTGGGGTGAGCAGCTGTGTGGTCGTAATTGTATCGACTATGGAAGCTCTCGGCTGTGTTGGTGGTAGTTGGTTCATTCATGCACGGCTCTTTGGCCCAAAGAGACGGTGGATACCTGAAACAATTAAATCAAATGAACAAAAAAATTCCACGAACACGAAGGTAAGAAAAAGAAAAAAAGGCGCCTACCGAGTTGATTCTATGTACGTTCTGAGCACGTAATCTGTGAAATCATTAACGGCACCGGAAGTTGTTGGTGCTTCACTTATCAACTCCGCAAATCCATCCGAAACCATTGTTGGAGGGAGACAGGACAGGGCGTTGAATGCTCTGAGCCATTGGGCTGTTTCAGTATCGCGTTTGCGATATTGTGAAAGTAGACTCTTGTTTGCTCTAATGCGCTGAAACACACAAAAAAAAACATTATTTGTCACAACGCGCGCACGCCACACATTGCATTAGACGTTGCAAGCGATCACCTTAGTCAAATTTTGAGAATAATGAAAACGGCAAGCGCGGATGGTCGCTCCAGGAAAGCATTGGCGCACAGCCCCCATAGCAGCATCCTCGAAGTCAAGCAAAATTGTGCTTGGCTGAAGCCTAAGCCCTGTCCTCTCTAACGCTAAGTTTTTCAGCATTTCAAACATCGTCACGTAGGTGGTGGTTTTCTTGTTGGGCAGGCAAAAATACGCCAACCTGACATTGAACCCTTTGACGAATCCATGGATGGAATACATCTGTGCGAACTTGTCTGGTGCAAATTCAAATGTGCCATCGCAAATCCATGTGTCACACTCCGCAAGAAGCCTGCAGCAATCAGAGAGAGAGAGGTTAGACAGAGAGAAAGAAAGCGATAGAGAACGGTAGCAGAAGTAATAACATGATGGCCTTACCTCAAATTGGTGTCACACGTAAAGAGAATCATATTTCGCTCGGGCCCCACGAACGAAAACCGTTCATCTCTTGAAGTGTCAATTTGAATTTCTTCCGAAAACTGCGTCGCGGCCTCGGTTCCTGTCTTGGGTAGAGTCGGTAGAAGTTTCCTCTTCGCGTGGTACATGTGCCTGTAAATCTAGAAAATATTATTATTATTATTATTATTATTATTATTATTATTATTATTATTATTATTATTAATAACAACAACAACAGCAGCAGCAACAACAAAACACACCTTAGCTGTGTCTGGTTTCAATATATGGTCACGGTTTCTTATTTCCCTGCAGATAATTTTCCGTGGCCGGCAGTCAAGAGTTTCGATAGCAGAACGCTTGCAAGCCGCAGACACCAACACAACTTCGCGAGCCCGATCTGTCAGTGGCGCGTGATCGTGTTCCCCCCTTCGGGACATGATCGCCTCTAGCCCGGCATCTGTCACAAGTTGGGCCGCACACCGTTTCTGACAACACCTACAGATATGCACAGACAAGACAATGAGTTCGAATCGAAACGGCAATCACAGTCACAACTATCATAAGAAAGCCACGGTACCTCCAGGTGACGGTTGTGGCATGGGCACGGCGCACACGTCGGAATTTGTAATTTTCAATGAGAAGGCAGTCACCTCCTTTTGATGTCTTCGAAATTTCAAATTCCATCACAACAGATCACAACAAAACCACCACTCTACACGCACAGTAGGAAAGACCACGGCTCAATGAGCGGCCCGGTCGCCGATGAGCCTTCTAGCGCAGTGGCACCACCCGCCGGAGCACCAATCAGGTGGCCGGAACCAAGCGGCCGGGCCAGGGGCGAGGAGGGTGTCGCAGCGAGCCGGACGCCAGCTCAGCTGGCGCTGCTGCGCGGCGGTGGCCGGGCCGGCCGGCCGGCTCCGCCGCCGGTCCGCCCGTCACAGGCCGGGTAGGCAACCCACATTGCGCGGCGCAAATGGTAGATTTTCTCCCGCTGCCGTTGTGCTCATTTAGGCGCCGGCCCCCGGATTACTCAGCCGGATTTCCATGCAAGGCAGGTAGACGCGGCGCATATTGCATCCTCCCCACACAGCTGCTCACCCCAACATCCACGTCACGGCACAAGCGCTTTTGGATCAGCAGGAAGAAACTTACCTGATTGAACGAACCATTAGAGCAGGAATAGATGCTTCATTGAGACCAGAGAGAGTCCGAATGCAAGAACAGATCATTAAGAAGTGGGAATGTTTGCAAAACCAGGAAATTAGTATTGTGGAGTATCTAACTTTTGTGGGGAATATAAATTCACAGAAAAAGACTGGGGACGATGAAGAAATTGAAAATGAGCTCTTGTGACAACCCCTCTGTAATGTGGTGCTAAGTTTGAAATGTCCTTTGCATGAATAAAAGTACGCAACTCTTGTGACAACCCCTCTGTAATGAGGTGCACCCCTCGGTTATGAATAAAAGTATGCTGCATATTAAAGAAAGTGTTGTTCCTTACTCAGCGCCTGTGAATGCTAGGATAGGCAACACAAACGCCAGGACAGTCCCTGCCGAGCGCCTGTGCCAGAATGAGTAGGCAACCCACATGACGCGGCGCAAATTGTATAGTCCGGCGCTGGCCCCTTGGCTGGTCCCTTAGGGACCGGCCCTCGCCCCGCACGCGTGTACTATCCGTGCCCTCAGGTAGACGCGGCGCAAATTGTATACGGCCCTCACCCGTACTCCCAAAGGATTAGCGCAGGTAGCGCCCCGGCGGCTAGCATGAGAGTGAGAGCTCTGCGTAAGCTTATGTTCTCTGTGTGACGCCGCTGCGCGGGGCTCCGCTCGGCAGCCGGCTCCCCAGCCAGATGCTACGCCGCCGACGAGTCGGCGGCCCCGACGGCAGAGAAGGCAACCGAGCCGTTTCAAAGACTTTGTCTTAGACTATTTAGTAACTTTCATTTTCTACTGTGTATTGTGTTAGTTTTAAGTTGTTCCTGTGTAAATTTAGCGTTCCTGGCCTTGCGTCCGTTAGTTTTCATAGTCTTCTAGTGCCTTATCCCTAGCTCTAGGGTTTCATTTTTTTCCATTTGTTTGTGTAAACTCACTAGTTTTAATCACAGGGGGGGAGGTGCTGTGTCCGCCTCACCGCCCACTAGCGATCCTTGCTAGCTCCCCGAGTGCGCCACTCCCGAGCTGTATTGCTCACATGCGCTCCGCCGCGCGGCAGTGCTGCCACCTACCAGCTTGCCTACCTCAGTGTTGTATCGGACGCGGCCAGTCCAGACGTGTCTGTTATCCCGGTGTTCCCGTGCCACTGTACTGCTCTTCGTACTACCCTCGGAAATATACTACACTCTGCTTACTTCTGGAATGTTGTGATCAACCCCCCGCCTCACTCGCCTCGGGACACAACAAATACAACAAAAAGAAAAACGCGCATATCACCGAATGACCGGCTGATTCAAGCACTACATCAGCGAGCTATAGCTATGCAAGCGTCAGCGAGCCCAGCCGGCTGCTGTTGTTGATTGTTGTGGTGTGGTGCGGTCATCCGGCGCTCGCTGTGCTGCGCGCTCAGCGCGGCGCGCCGCACTGCCCCTAGTGTTTCAGTTTTCCGGAAAAGTTCAACTCTCCGAAAATTTATAGAAAAATAGGAAAAAAACAAATAGTTCCAGAAAAATTGGAAAAACTGAGATTTATGAGGAGAAAAATACCTGACACATGATAAAACACCTGGATAGACCCAAGACTAGTATTTAACTTCTTACAGATCAGAGGGAGGGGGGTTCGTCCTGAAGGTAATGCAAGACACACTGAGTTCTGATCGCCTACTAAATTTCGAGGAGGCCGAAAAATGGGCTAACGCTACATCTCTACTTCATGGCGGCTCCTTGTAGCGTCATGTTAAAAAAAAAAAAATACGATTTCAAGAAATCCTGGTAGTCACGAAGTTAATTTTATATTTATGTTCTGGTTTAACAAAGATAGCTAAGGCTAGGACTGCGTTGTGTGTAGTTCTGTTTACGTTTGTCAGACCATTATAAATAATACTCAAACTTACGTAAAGACTAGCTGCGTATCAATTTGTGTCAAAAACAGACATTTAAGACAGTCTTATGATACCTGAAGGACAAGTTATTCACAGAAACGTGCAGTAAAATAGTCCAGTTCACCCAGCTTCAAGGTTAGAAAAAAGCACAGCCCCCGTGTCCACATCGTTTCGTCTTAGATTCAGAAGTACCATCAAACCTCGCTACAAGGTGCAGCTACACGCCCACTGTTTTCAAAAGGGACTTATAGTCACACTCAAACTACGTTAGGGATAGTTTTATCACAAATGCATTTGCACAGGCACGCAGTTTAATGTCCTATTTCACTCCGATTCAAAGAGTTTAGAACAATTAGGGTTGGTATTTCTGAAAACAACAGGGCCTGCGCGCAGCGGCGCGGGACACTCTGGCCAACAATCACCGACCGACCGGCCGATCCAAATGGCCACGTTCGAAAACAACGTCTATACCATTGTTGGAGCTCTTCTAGCTGCAGTAAAAGACAATTTTGATTCGAACGCGCTTTTTCAAGGGAGCGAGCGTTTTTGGTGTAAGCTGTACAGAGGCGAAAAGGAGCGCTGCTATTGGTCGGATTCCATTTCCGGTGGCTCGGCTCCCCCCTCTCCCTCTGTTTTTCGCTGACGCGTCGAGTTTTGCCATGGAAACGCCGATTTCAACTCAAAATTTCTCAAAATTGGCCCTACACTTTTCAACCACATTTCACCACTGAAATCAGGGTACAAAGTTCTACCACTCTGCTAAATCTCACCAAAATCGTATAGAAAATTTCGGATTTGCATAAGGGGCCAGACTGACAATAAAAATAAAAAAAACCCAACCCCGGTGAGGCTATAAGGCTACTTCGTGCCTAAAAAAAAACCTCCCGTGGGCCTTGTTATTTAGTTTCGTGTGCGCAGTAGCTTAACTCGCCGTATTGCATATTGCAATCAGTTGTTGAAGGTTTAGAAGACATCTTGGATAAATCAGGACAGTACAGATTGATTTTTCGAATTATTGGGGACATGATGATATTTCAATCTCGTGAATTAAATATCGTGTCGAAATTTTGTTGTATTAAAGTACAAAAGCGGGACCATAAAATGTATACAGCATACGGAATGGCAGCACTGAGAATGAAAGAGTCATGATCATGACTAAAATTTAGGGTGAGGAAGGTTTCCTCGCCCAAATTTGGGTGAGGAAGGTTTCCTCACCCAAATAAGGGTGAGAATACTATATAGCCATATAGGTAGCTGATACCCCTTTCTCACCCAAATTTGGGTGAGGAAGCCTTCCTCACCCAAATTTGGGCGAGGAAACTTCCTCACCCAAATTCGGGCACCCAAATTTGGGCGAGGAAACTTCCTCACCCAAATTCGGGTGATAAAGTGTTCCTCACCCAAAAATGGTTATTGATCAAGACTCTTTCATTCTCAGTGAGTTCCCTGCCCAGTAGAGAAAGGACAAAGTCTGTCGACCGTGAAATGTGATTTTGAAGCTAATTTTGTGAGGTTTACGGACCCGTTCTCTAACTGCTTTCTGCATGGCCAGACCCCAAATATCGATTTCCCCGAGTGACAGTCACTTTTGCAACATACTTTGAATGAGATTTGTGTACAGCTAATGCAAAATTGTGGCAGTAACAAGATTTGACTCAAAAACTTCATTGAAATGTGTCGAAAGTAGTTTTTCGTATTTTTCTTCTTTTCCAAGAGCTTGGGAAAAATACGGAAATTTTCGGAAATTTTCCGTATTTTTCTCGGGACATTTTCCGGCACTAGAATCACTAACTGCCCCCGTCACAATGTATTATTCAGGTTACATTGCCTGGAAAAATAAAAACAGAAAAATTTGAATTTCTTGTTTTCTTTTTCAGTATTTCAAAACTAAAAATGCGCCTAAGAGTAGTCAATCATCAAAACTTGCCCCCCATCCCCTCTTAGGCTCCGGCTGGGTCCGCCCTTGCACGTGAAGGAGTTTATTTTTCAGCTAAATCCGTGTACAAGTACATTGATATGTGTAAGGATTTGAAGCCCGACTGCAGGTGCCGACTTGCAGAGCGCTTACAGTCAGTCACATCGATAGGTATCGATTATCGATAGTCGTTAAGCGCGAATTCTATGGAACAACGTTGAGCCTTCGATGCAATAATGAGTGCTGCCCGTCGGTTCGACGAAGGTAATTTTCGTCTTCCAAACTGCATCTTCCAGAGGGAAGTTAGCCAAAGCGAGTCCCATAGCGTCCAGCCTGACATCCTTCATCCGGTACGTTCCCTGGAAAATAGAAATTTTAATCTTGTTAAGGCTACTTGACCTCAAATGTCAAAGGCATTGGAATATTTGTGGATAGGAGGATGACATTTTGCTTGAAGTTAAATCATATTCCGATCATTTCATTCTCTAAGTACGGAGCCAAATAGTTTTAGAGTTGAACCTCAAATTTTTCGTCGTCCACTAGTTCACTCCCGTGAACAGAAAAAGTTCCCAGGTTCATCTAGGCCACATTGAACATTCAAAAATATAAGAAAAGAATAAGGTTGTCACATTTGCAACTCTTGGCCTTGAACAGACAGTTAAAAACTTGTTAATTGGACTTGCCTTAATTTTTCTTGAAACTGAAAACAACCTGCGACATTTCGTTATCATTATTATATTTATTAATATTATAAGCATTATTATTATTATTACTATTATTATTATTACTATTATTATTACTATTATTATTGGCTGAGCGATTAGCGAAGCCTGTTACTCCACTGGGGTTGGAAAGTTTTGTCTGTCTCAGTGTGTGTCTGTGTGTCAGCACTACTCCTCCTAAACAGCTGGGCCGATCTGTCTGAGATTTTGCAGGGTTAATAGGTATGTCCTTGGCTCACCACACGCAAAAATTCAGCTTTCAATCTCATTCCATTCAGTCGTACTAACGTAAAAACACTTTAAAAAAATGACAGAAAAATTGACCTTTTCGGTGATTTTATATCATTCTAAACGAACGGCTCTGCCGATCGGACTGAGATTTTGCAGAGTTGTTAGATATATCCTTGGCTCGCCACACGCCGAAATTCACCTCTCTATCACAAATTAATCAGTCGTACCAACGATAAGACACAAAAACAAAAACAGCAGAAAAAGTGCAACTTTTTAGTGACTTTATATTTAAAGATATTTTTCAATTGTTTCGTATGTTTTTGAAGGTGCTGATGACGAAAATGAAATCAATTTCGACCCCTGACCGAAGTTGTAACTGCGAATTGGCTACCTCGGCCCGAATTTACTAACATGATCAACTTCGACCCTATGTCTTGAAAAAAGGGGGTCGACCGACTAAAAAATTTTATTGCAGATTTCGATAGGTCTCGGCAAGACCTTTTTAAAGAGGGGTCGGAAGGGGGGTCTAGGAGCCCGACTTCATGTATTGTGAAAATTGGTGCAACGGCCATGTTGTGCACATTAACTATGGCACAGTGGGAACACAAGAGCGGGCCTCAGTCCTGATGTTACATCAATAAGTTTGGGCTTTACCTCCACGGGGTGTGAGGTGCGAGGACCGAAGGCCCGAGACGGCCTCCGATTGGGCCAAGCCAGGTCTGGTACGAGGGCCGAAGAAGGCCCGAGAAGAATCTGCCGGCAGCCCAAGCTGGTATCGGCCCCTGTCGAACTGAATTGCCGGCGCAGCGAAGCGGAGCTGCCTACTCGGTTCGACGGAAGGGGGCGCCCTAGCTTGTATACTTCGACCATTCATCACGTAGTGCACTACTCATTGCCTCAATGAACCCTTAAAACAACTTGCCGAAGGGGGAATGGCTTTCGCCAGGGGGGGAACCCGGTGCTCCCTGGCATTGTGATCGAGGACACTGCTAGCAGCAGTACTAAGCCACAAAAGCATCTCCACGGAGAAAAAAAGCTGGCCCCGCAGTAAAAGCTTCACTGTGAAAGCCAGTGTTAGGGTCTAACATATCCCCTGACTTACTGACTAAGCTGACGCTAGGGCTTAAATAGTAGCTCAGAAGAACTTTGTCAAGAACTTGACTCCCCTGATTTAACCAAACTCAAAAGTGACATAAAAAAAAGTCTGTTACGCCAAGAGGTTGTAACTTTAACCCCCATCGTTAACCTGATTAAGCCCATTAAGCACAAAGTGCATATGGCATAAAGAAGTAACGTGCCCTAATCTTCACTTAACCCAAGAGTAGGCCCCCCTAACTTTCCTCCGAAGGCTCAAGCCCTAAAGAGGATAGGTGCTCAAAAGGTGCCTTAAGCAGCCGTTACGCCAAGCGGGACGAAGTAGAAGAGGAAGTTTGCGTAGACCGAAGGAACGGACACGGGCACACCGTGCCGAACGTGCTCCGCCAAAACCCAAAACCTGAACCCCCTATTAAAGGCGGACGCGCCTGGGGCTCAAAACAACAAAGACAACTCCGGATCCGGGAAAACGCGCCCTGGCCAGGCTAAAGAAGATAGATTCTTCCCACTACCACCCCCAAGGATCGACAAATCCATCAAAGTCTCCCCACCAGTAAACCCCTACGCTGCCTACCTTCCAACCAGCTCTTCGGTCCCCCGACCCTACAACGCAGCACCATCCCACCACCACGAAGACCCCTCTGAAGCAGAGTCAAACCTGTCCAAACAAGACCCAACCAAATACTCCACCCGGCAACAGGAAGACACACCCTCCCAACTTAAGACGATCACTCCATACCACACTCTCTCCTCCTCCGAGTCAGATCTGGACACCAGCCAAGAAGTCATACAACCCACACCCACGGTGGCCATCTCAACCCTCGGTACAACTACCCACACCACCTCCTGGACCTCCTCTGCCACCACCTGGATCACCTACACCGTAGGAATGGGCTGTGCACCAGGCACCACCCTCTCGCGCTCCATCATGAGTCTCTCAGCTTATTGAGTCATACCCAACTCCTGTTGACTCAGGACTAGCCGAGGCACTCCGACAGTTCAAGACTCCAACGAACCCCAATGACGAAACACCTGCTCTCCGGGTCAACCTCCACTCCAGCCAACGAGTCTCCATCGACTCATATGAACCCACCAGGAAAGACGCCTCCGGGGACATCGAAGGCTTCAGCAGCGCGACATCCGCCAACCAGAATACCCAAGCAAGCCCAACTCTGAACTTCGCCCCCGTCGAAAACCCCCGCCACCACAAAGCTATGGAGCCCAAGAAATCCAAACGCTCACGGCCTCTGGAAAAGGACGGAGAAGCACCCCTCAACAAAACGCCACTTCTGAGGGTTTTGGCCGAAGGAGGGAGCGCCGCAGGCCAAGGTAGGTGTAACGCCAGGCGTGGATTGTCGAAACTGGCGCAGCATCGCGAAGCCTCTTACGACAAGACAGGGTCTGGCGTAAACCTACGTTGTTCTTAGAACAAGGTAGGTGTACGCCAGACCCTGTCTTGTCGTAACAGGCTTCACGATGCTGCTCCAGTTATGACAATCCACGCCTGGCGTTAACACCTACCTCGGCCTTCGGCACTCCCTGCTTGCCTTCGGCAAGCTATTTCAAGGTCTCTTAGGAAACGAGTCGGGCACCACGTGGTGAAGGGTTGAAGAAGATTATCTTGGAAAATTTGGATCGAGTTAGCCCCTTCGTAGTTGAAACTTTGGTCGGGGATAGAAATTAATTTTATGTTCGGCATGAGCACCTTCTTTAACAAACGGAACTATGTAAAAAAGTCTAAAATTGTGAAATCGCTAAAAAAAAAAACTGTACTTTTTCTGCCGTTTGTGCTTTTTTGGTGCTTTTTCGCTGGTACGACTAAATGAATTGAGACATAGAAAGCTGAATTTTGGCGTGTGGCGAGCCAAGGACATACCTAACAACCCTGCAAAATCGCGCCCCGATCGGCCGAGCCGTTTGAAAGGAGTAGTGCAGACACACACCTTTCTGGTGTTAAAGAACAAAGTAAAAGAGTTTTCTAGCTTCTTAAGGGAAAATTTCCTTACACATGCTAGAAATATAGCTCTTAAGCACTTTTCAGGCTCAACTACTTCCTCATTTTGCACAGTAGCCTATGACACGTAGAAACACTTTTCGTTTTTCTTGTTGAGAAAAATCCATTCCTATAAGATGATGTTAATTAGGTCAATTTGGAAAAAAAAATATATAGGATCAGGAAAAGCAGGGACCGAGAGTGGGGTTGTATCCCTATGCCAAGTAACCATTTCTGCCCTGCAGTCAAGGAAATGATGCTGGCTGAGCCAAAAGAATGGAATTTAAATCACACTGTCACGTTTTGCTTCAGAAAAAAAGTATGGTGCACTTTGTATTGTATAACCGAAGGTGTCAAGCGATGTACCGTTGTTACGATCGGCGAGCGTAGCGAGCCGCAAGCTGTGGTGTCTATCTAAACATTTAAGTGTTGCTATTGTTGACTTAGGCAGTATTAAATGAAAATGACCAATTAAAAGAATAAAATCCCCACTCACAGCGAGCGAAGCGAGCCGATAGCCACGTTTTTCCTATCTATGAACCCCACATCTATCACCATTTGTGCAGATTCAGACCCGACGGAAATAGAAACTTTCCCTTTTCCTTCTCCTCATTCGCTCTTATTTCTCTTTTTTTTTACCCTTTACCTTTTTCCTTCCATTTTTTTTTGTAATTTAGGTCAGGCTGAGGGGGGGGGGAGGGGGTCGCGACCCCCAGAAAAAACTCAGGGGATGCCCTGGGGTTGCTCGGGGTGGGGTCGGGGCTAGCAAGGCCCGGGCCCGGCCCGAAATGGACCGGGCCTTGCTGGGAATTTCGAAGTCAGGAGAAAGAGCGTATCAGCTACTCATATGGCTGTAAAGTATCATCTGCCCCAACCTTGTGAGGAAACCTTTCTCACCCTAATTTAGACAATAAATTGATTCCCACCCAAATTTGGGTTATAAAGTACGTCACACAAAATTGTAGCACTGATTATGACTGTTATTATTCTCAGTGTACTTTCCAAATACATGCATGCCGACGCTGGTCCATTCTAAGTGTATGCTAGGTAACGCAAATCCGCACGCACAGTTTTACTGTGCTTCAAATGCACAAGGCAAGGAACCTCATAGCGGTTGGTATCCACGTGTATTCTTGGCGTAAGTTCGAATTTCTTTTTTTGGCCTAAAAATGTTTTTAAGGGTCCCACTAATACGGTAGAAGATGACTAAGCACATAATTCGAATTTTCCCGAACATGGCATGCGCTTAAAGTATAAGGTGATAAGGGTAAATCCCTCCCGATAAGAAACTTCAAATGCGTTTATCTCGAAACACCATTTTTGAAATGGCTGGAGTTCTCCAGGCCGGAAATATTGAGATATAAGTCTGAAATTTTTTGGAGACGTTCCTCTGCCTATGCGCTACGCCCTGAACCTCAAAAATCAAATATACCTCTTTTTTAACTTTTCGAAAAAAAATGAAACATAGTGCCAATTTTACACTTTTCCCAAAAACCCATTTATTTTTTTTCGAAATTTTTTTTTTTTTAAGGTTTAGGTCCTGGAGAATTTAGTTGGCCATAACCACCCGCCGGCGATTTTTTTTCTAATGAACCGTTTGGTTTCAGGAACACCAGCCATTTTTTGCGGTCGTCTCCGAAGAGATGGCTTTATTCGGAGACGCCCCATCCAATCAGCATTTCGTCGGGGGGGAAAGAAGCTAAAACCATTTGTGATTAAGGGAAAAACATTTCGATTCAATAAAATTCATAGTTTTGTATACATGAGCCACGGCGCAAACCTCTGTTTTAAATGTCGACACAGGTGGATACCCCCTCAATGTAAATTGTGCAACACTGCGAGAAAAAACTACGGAAAGTCCTGTTACTTTTCTCACAGCCTCTCTCCGTACCCAAACTAACGGAGATCTCCGTCCATTTAATAACGGGGATCCCGTTGATTTTTCTACTCTCGATCTCCGTCCTTTGAGATGCAGAAATCCTCCGTTGTTTTTCAGTTCATGTCTCCGTTGCCGGAGCGGCCAGCCGCTGGGATCCTTTTCAAGAAAATGGATCTTGAAAAAAGAGGATTCACCGTAATTTTTTTTTTTTTAATTTCCTGATTCCAGTAGATCTTTATGAGACCTTTCAAACTAATGGTCAGAACCTTGGTCCAGGATGCTAACATCGCCATGTCGGGGACCCGTGCAAGGTGCCCGTCCACGTCCTCGGGGACCTGAGGTAAACGATACCGTCTCATGTGGCGTTGGCCCGAGCGGGGAGATGAACAAAAAACGGAGGATGTCTGTACCTACACACTAAATGTTTTTGTACGAATTTTGTACGAGACATCACAGTTTATTGTGCAAATGAACTTTTCGTACAATTTTGTACGAGATTTTGTCCAAAAATAGGGAAATTTGTGCAGATTTTCGTACGATAATTGTACGAAAAGTTCATCTGCACCAAAAACTGTGATGTCTCGTCAATATTGTACAGAAGATTTAGTGTGTATGAAGACGCGGAAAAAACAACGGAGGATCTCCATTACTTAAAAGACAGACATCTCCGTTGTTTTGGGTACGGAGACATGCTGTGAGAAAATTAACAGGACTTTCCGTAGTGTTTTCTCGTAGTGAAACCATTTCCCATATCGCAAGTCATTTCTAAGAAACGTCTCACCTCCTGTGTCGGGCACTTATAGCTGCTGGAGAACCCCTTGACCAAACTGGACCACAGAGCTTCTGGGTCCATCCACGTGCGGCAAGCGTTGCGGTTGAATCGCCACGTGTGGAAGTGCTCACACGTGTTGCTCGATACTACGTCCCGGCATCGAGTGAAATCCAACAAGATCTGAGTAAACAATGAATGTATCATGCAATTTTTTCACGTAGGAACGCCGAAATGTAGCAGGAACACGGCAGTTGGCAAGGCTGGCACTGTCAAACCAAGTGTGAACAACCCTCCTGGCATGGAGCTGCCGTTATAAAGCATTGCGGCGCGCCAGCTAGCAACGCCACGCCGCGCCTCCACATCCCGGCTGTGGTCATGGACGGCCCAAGCAATCTTTCTGCCCGTCTGGCCAGCGCACAACGGTATTGTGGAAACCAAGCCGGTTTTTTTATCCGGCGTTTATGTTACCTCTAGAGCTTTGGTGCCGGGGGAACAACTGCCATGCTCGGCTACACGTGCCGCCTGACGCCCCTGCCACCCTCCGCCAAGAGTCGCCTTCATTTTTGGATTACTATTCTTCATTCAACAATTGGTGAGTGCACTCTTTATATTTCTTTTCCTTTGGCCAAAGGTACACTGTTTTGTTTCTGTTTTTGTCTGTGCTATTGTGGTTACGATTGCGCTGTGTATGGCGTGTTTTGCTTGGTAACGTGCAGTGAATTACGGAATTAAATCGCTCAAGGAGATGCGCGAGTTCACGCTAACTGGCTATGTAGCTTTTCGTATTAAATGCGCATTCTGAGTTGTGCATAATTATCGAGGGGTTACCCACTCCGGGAATCCTGTGTACACTCAACCTGGGAATCATTCGAATTGATTCAAAATTTTATTGAAAATCCTTTTAATTTCAATGGTATTTCGTCGTAATCTTGCAATAGTGTCCATAAAAACAAAGGAACAAAGGAATTTCTTTAAAAATCCTCACTTTTCTGGGGGATTTGTTCGAGAATCGTGTGTACACCAAAATAAGAAGTGGGCAACCCCTGGATAATTATGCACGATTTCATGCGCAAACGCACACAAAATCAATCTACATAATAATACGCCGACTTAAGTTCGTAGTTACGCAGACAATTCTGTGCATTGCTTGCGCATGAACACATTGCATAAGATATGCAAAAATTTGTACACTCTAGTGCAGAGTTATTCTCGCAGTGTTGAAATTTTTTAAAGTTACATAACAACCCTTTTGTTGCTAAATTTTTTTAACGACAAGATTGGATTTGGATCAGACAGCTTGTAGCACCAATGTTGAATAGCAACAAACGGATAGTTCCACAAAGGCAAACTTGTATTAACATAACAAGGTAGGTTTACGCCAGACCGTGGCTTGTCGTAACAGGCTTCGCGATGCTGCGCCAGTTACGACAATCCACGCCTGGCGTTACACCTACCTTGGCCTGCGGCGCTTCCTGCTTGCCTTCGGCAAGCTCTTTTAAGGGTTCATTGAGGCAATGAGTAGTGCACTACGTGATGAATGGTCGAAGTATACAAGCTAGGGCCCGACCTTCCGTCGAACGGAGTAGGCAGCTCCGCTTCGCTGCGCCGGCAATTCAGTTCGACAGGGGCCGATACCAGCTTGGCCTGCCGTCAGATTCTTCTCGGGCCTTCTTCGGCCCTCGCATGGCTTGGCCCAATCGGAGGCCGTCTCTCGTGCCTTCGGTCCTCGCACCTCACATCCCGGGGAGGTAAAGCGCAAACTTATTGATGTAACATCAGGACTGAGGCCCGCTCTTGTGTTCCCACTGTGCCAAAGTTAATGTGCAAAACATGGCCGTTGCACCAATTTTCACAATACATGAAGGCGGGCTCACAGACCCCCCTTCCGACCCCTCTTTGCAAAGGTCTTGCCGAGACCTATCGAAATCTGCAATAACATTTTTTAGTCGGTCGATCCCCTTTTTTTCAAGATCCTGATTCGGCCAACTGATGAAGTCGGGCTCCCAGACCTCCCTTCCGACCCCTCTTTGAAAAGGTCTTGCCGAGACCTGTCGAAATCTGCAATAAAAATTTTTAGTCGGTTGACCCCCTTTTTTCAAGATGAAGGGTCGAAGTTGATTATATAGTGAATTCGGGCCGAGGTAGCCAATTCGCAGTCTAAACTTTGGTCAGGGGTCGAAATTGATTTCATTTTCGTCATCAGCACCTTCAAAAACATACGAAACTATGTAAAAATGTCACTTAAATATAAAGTCCCTTAAAAGTTGCACTTTTTCTGCCGTTTTTTTAGTGTTTTTTCGTTGGTACGACTGAATAATTTGAGATGGAGAGCTGAATTTTGGCGTGTGGTGAGCCAAGGATATACCTAACAACCATGCAAAATCTCGTCCCGATCGGCCGAGCCGTTTGGGAGGAGTAGTGCGGACACACAGACAGACAGACAGACAGACAGACAGGAAAAGTTTTTCAACCCCAGTGAAGTAACTGGCTTCGCTAATCGCTCAGCCAATTAACAGCCTACCTTCAAAAACAAGTCGTTGACCAACAACCAATGTTGTTAGTCATCCACAAGTATTTTTAGTCTATAAAAATATTTGTAATGCTTGTGACAAAAAAATGATCGTGAACTTTTGTCGCAAACTTAATTTTCCATGGTTCTTACTCTAAAAATATCACTTTGGAATAACAAAAAAGATTATGAATCCAATAGTACTTATTATCTGTTTAAATTTGGCACATATTGACAAAAGATGTTTTCACAAATTACAGAATTTTGTTCTTCTGCGACAAGTTGTTTTTAGATTCAACCAAGGGGTAGCCGACTCGTGTATTACTCCGTACCCGGCCATGTATTACCTTATATTACCTTGTATTATCTGTATTACCATGTATTACGTATATTATTGTGTATTACACGTGTAATATTGTATTACCATGGGTTTCTTGTATTACTTTGTATTACTTGTATTACTAATATCATTTATATTCCTTGTATTACATGTATTACCTTGTAATAAGGCGTATATTTTGCATGAAATTGACAAATTTCAATCAAAAATTTATGTGGTTCACCTTTATAGCTCATAACTGTTCGCGACGCGACGTAACTAGAGTGCTTTGTGTCTTAAACTCCAATTTAAAGTTCCCGCTACTACGATCGGATGATCGGGACTTGTCGGGGCGCTTCCGGCAGCTTCGGCCTGGCCGTTTTCGAGTGTCGTGAATCTGAATCCGAGCCTGAATCTGAAGCACCATACACACTTCATCCGATTCACATAGGGAATACCCAAAATTCCCCAAAGTCTCCCTAACCGAACCGAGTTATATTTTGGCCTGGGCAGGAAAGTGGGTTGTGTTGACCAAGGTGTTGACCAGGGGGTGGCAACGACCTAGGGAGTGCGTGAAGCCATGCTCGAGCGAGGTGCATGGGTTACGGCCTTTTCTTCGATTGTGAAACCTAGGCCGTTGTTTGCAAAACGCTTTGCACAGATCAAAAGAGCATAAAATTTGGGGTGCATTAGACCTAGTGGCCTGTCCGACACATCCAATTCAACCTAGGACAAGGGCGAGTTCCTTTACATCAACATGGCGCAAACGCGGTTTTTCGTACATTTTTTGATTTCATGTGTTTTTCGGTGTTTTCACTTCAATTTTTTTGGCTGAGCGATTAGCGAAGCCAGTTACTTCACTGGGGTTGAAAAACTTTTTCTGTCTGTCTGTGTGTCCGCACTACTCCTCCCAAACGGCTCGGCCGATCGGGACGAGATTTTGCAGGGTTGTTGGGTATATCCTTGGCTCGCCACACGCCGGAATTCAGCTCTCTATCTCAAATAATTCAGTCGTACCAACGAAAAAACACTAAAAAAACGGCAGAAAAAGGGCAACTTTTTAAGGACTTTATATTTTAGTGACATATTTACATGGTTTCGTATGTTTTTGAAGGTGCTGATGACGAAAATGAAATCAATTTCGACCCCTGACCAACGTTTTGACTGCGAATTGGCTACCTCGGCCCGAATTCACTAACATAATGAACTTCGACCCTTCATCTTGAAAAAAGGGGGTCAACCGACTAAAAATTTTTATTGCAGATTTCGACAGGTCTCGGCAAGACCTTTTCAAAGAGGGGTCGGAAGGGGGGTCTGGGAGCCCGACTTCATCAGTTGGCCGAATCAGGATCTTGAAAAAAGGGGATCGACCGACTAAAAAATTTTATTGCAGATTTCACGTTGTGCATTACTCAATGCCTAAAAAATCCCTGAGACAGCTTGCCGAAGGCAAGCAGGGAAGCGCCGCAGGCCAAGGTAGGTGTAACGCCAGGTGTGGATTGTCGTAACTGGCGCAGCATCGCGAAGCCTGTTACGACAAGACACGGTCTGGCGTAAACCTACCTTGTTTAGGTAAGGTGAGAGTTTCGAGAAAGGCAATAGGCCTAATGCACCCTAAATTTCACGATCTTTTGATCTGTGAAAAGCGTTTTGCAAACAACGGCCCACATCTTACAATCGAAGGGAAGGCCGTAACCTCTGCACTGATGGCGCGAGCATCGCTTCACGCTCTCCCTAGGCTGTTGCCACCCCCTGTGTTGACAGCGACGGCGTTGATTCCCAAGTACGTAAAGAAGAAAATTTGACTAAGAGCCCAGCTGGAATTTAGCTTCGGCATTGACAAAGGCACAAAACTAATCAAAACATTGCAACATGTAAAGTGCAGAAGTTCCATTTCTCAACTTTTGCCTTTTTTCATTCATTGCTTTCATTGCTGTAACTTTTGTGATATATTTCAAAGGGATTAGTGCTGAAACGGGCTTGTTGGTTTCTTTCCTGGATTGAATTCGACAAAATATCTACACAATCCGTAAACTGTCTTGTAGGTTAAGTCGGACTGGCATTTTCTTTGAGCAAATATTGCTTGGCTGACAGAACATAAAATCTGTACACTTACACTGGGGGCCAAAATTAGCGCACCACTTTTTTCTCCGCGCATAGATTTTGTTATAATTAAGGTAGAAACTTGAAATTTGTAGGAGAGATGGTCCAACGTGTTGTGAAATCGCCCCTAAAGTTGCAACAATCCATCCCACCCCCTTGTGCCGTTTTCCACCCCTTGCGTAAAACAATGTCAAATTTTAACACTTTGGCCGCCCTCAAAGTGTCCTTTCGGATGTCACAGAGGTTTGAAACTTGCAGAGCCGTTGCCTGCCTGCCGACAACGCCGCGCAGTTCAAACGCCGGCCGGCCACCGGAACGGGCTATGGCCATGCCGCGCGTTTTGACGCGTCAATTTTCTCACGGTTTTCATTGTTGACGTTTCTGTGGTTTTGAATGAGTCTCATGAATGGCCCGGTGGCCACTGTTGTGGTGAAAATTCGACGCCTTTTAAGTGGGACTGTGTCTTTTTGGAGACGATGTTTGATTGCGGCGCGGCATGGCCATAGCCCGTTCTGGTGGCCGGCCGGCGTTTGAACTGCGCGGCGTTGTCGGCAGGGAGCCTCCGATGTCGCTCTCTGCTCGCAACGCGAGGCTGAGTGGCTGCCTGCCTCCCAGGCGGCGATCCGACCGATCTCCGGGTGGGCTCTGAGTGCGACCCGTTTTGTCAGGACGCTGGCGGCTGACAGGTTGATCGCAGGGGATTGGGCCTTTGCACACTGGTCAGGAAAGGTTTTGCGCTTCTTGGCGCGCCTGAACGGATGTTTTGCCTCTCCTGGTTACGGAGAACCAGGGGTGCAAACTTAGGGGATGAAAGTGACACGGTTTTGCGTTTTTCGGGCTCCGGAAGGTAACGCATTGGCCGATCGATTTCAAAATTGGTGTGGAGGTGCCCGAGAGGCTCCCCTTTCGCGGTGCGGCCGCGATGACCCGCTGGCGGCCCTTCATCCCCTCACTGGTGAAACAAAGGCATTAAAATTATGCCCTTAAAGGGCGTTAACGATTTACGCCCTTAAAGGGCATAAATCGTTAATGCCTTTGGGAAGGGCATTAAAATTTTGCTTGAAATTGCTATACCATTTACGCCCTTTCCAAGGGCATAAAATGAATTATGCCCTTGCAAGGGCGTAAAAGAGTATTTATGCCCTAAAGGGCGTAATTTTTATGCCTTTGTTTTACCAGTGCTTCGAAGGGGGTGGGGGGCGTTAGGGGTTGCACACCCTTACCACAACCTTGTCTACGGACGTTGTGGGGATTTTTCACCTGGAGTCGATCCAGGTGGTCAAGATCAACCGCGCAACGTGCTTTTTGTGCCATTTTCTGACATTTTTGGTGGTTTTAGGGAGAAAACAAGATTTGGGGTGTCAGTCGTTAGAGGCTGGACACCCTCTGGAGGGTGCTACGGACATGGAAACACTTTTGTCATGTCCGGGGGACCTCCTGCTACCGCGCTCACCCCCTGGAAAAAATCCGAAAAAATCACCCCTTCTTAGGGGTGGTTTTTTCTGTGGCTCCGAAACGGTGAGTCGTACGAGGGTGGTTCTGGTCTCAATCGAAAGAGGAGGTCAAAATGAGTCGGCTCTGCAAGTTTCAAACCTCTGTGACATCCGAAAGGACACTTTGAGGGCGGCCAAAGTGTTAAAATTTGACATTGTTTTACGCAAGGGGTGGAAAACGGCACAAGGGGGTGGGATGGATTGTTGCAACTTTAGGGGCGATTTCACAACACGTTGGACCATCTCTCCTACAAATTTCAAGTTTCTACCTTAATTATAACAAAATCTATGCGCGGAGAAAAAAGTGGTGCGCTAATTTTGGCCCCCAGTGTATATTATTATTTTATCGCTTCGCTTTACTGTTACATTGTTCGCGGAATATTCATTATTTTATTTATCTTAATTACCTATACATATGTTCTTTCTGTCCTACAGATGACCAGCTTTGTTTGTTTGTGGCGTTCATCTTCATGTCATCATGACCACAGAAAAGACTTCAGACATGCTGGTAAATTTGAAGAAGTGTTGTTCCCTTCCTTAGTGTGTGAGTGTTTGTTATTTTTAAAATAAAAAAAATTATATTTTCAGACTGGTGAAGGGCTTTGGTGTGCCCTAGAGGGAGAAAGCTGTGTGGTATCCCTATAACTAAGAAGAATTTTGTCTGCTGCAAAATATGACAATTTAATACTTCTGTCCAAACTGAATGAGGATGATATACTATCACAAACTTCATGAAGGAAGATCTGCATACCTTCATTGGTGAGTCAGAGATGAATGATTATTATGGCCGTTTTGTGAAGAAGCCAGAGAACTTCAAATCAATGCCCGGTGACAGGAAAATGTTGTCACAGCTAGCTGATACCAGCAAAAAACTAGTCACTGCCAGCTTGAAGAGACCTCTTCGCCTGAGTTCTGGCCTTGGAAGTAAACGGTGTAAGAGTTCAACATCAAAACCCAGCTCAAGTGACAGTAATGAAACAGTGAACATTGATGATGATGTTAATGAAGATGACAGGAAAAATGCTTCATTTGTGGACAAAGTGCAATCATTACTAGATTATATTCATGCATACATCAAACAAAATGTGAAAAATCTGGCAAATGTTTCTATGGTAATCAATGACGTTTCTCAAGATGATCATGGAGTATTTCATGCCAAAACCAAGTGTCCAGTTGAAACCTGCAAGTATGCAACAACCATCAACACCAATGAGCATGGATCTTGCGTAACATCTAACTTTTACAAACACCTCAGATCCCATGTTAAACTCGACCAAAGTGACTGTACTCTGCAAATCTAAAGATTACATTGTATGCTCTACGTGGAGCATGCCTGCAAGCACGCTCTAGCTAGTGCATGCCTGCCAAGCATGCACGAACAAGTGCATACCTGCCATGTACACACTTACTGGAGCATATATCAAGTGCATAAGAGTTAGGGAGTTGTCGGCTCCAGTAAGCGTGTACATGGCAGGTATGCACTTGTTCGTGCATGCTTGGCAGGCATGCGCTGGCTAGAGCGTGCTTGCAGGCATGCTCCAGGTAGAGCATACAATGTACGCTTTTAGATTTGTAGAGTAGCCTGAAGAGATTTTTTTCAGAAGAAGAGTCTGACGATTTGTCAATAAGATGATGAAGGACTGGATGAGGAAAATTTTCAGGAAAGGAGGAAGTCAACAAGGCGGGACGAGAATTCCTCCTCAAGTCCAGACTCAGTGAATGAGCTCGCTCAAACTTCAGCAAATCGGAACGAAGGAGGAAATTAAATGCAGCTGCTTCAGGAGGTACTCCATTGATAACTGATTTCTTTCCGATTTTTAATGAACTTGAAGTTATGGTACGAGACAATAAGGAACTGAGAAAACAGTTACATGCAGCATTAACATGCAAGGAACCTGCTGTTGCAAAAGGAATTATTAAATCTAGACTACTCCTAGACTTCATCGACTGCGCTGAAAAAAAGGCTCTCACAAAGCCAAGAGGTTTCAACTATCCAGGCCACATAAAGAGTGTGGCAGAACTCGCATACCTCCTCGGTGGAGTTGAACTTTACAAATTTTGGTCCCTGAATCTTCCCGTATTTCCTGCCATCAGCACCATCAAAGAAGGGATATATTCCTCGGTTTTTATAAAAGAGGGTGAGTTTAGAGTAAGTGCATTTAAAGAATATCTTGTAATAAGAGGGTATCCAATGCAAATTGTTCTAGCAGAAGACGCCACTAGAATTGTAGCAAAAATAGCATACCATCCGGCCAGCAATCAAGTAGTTGGCTTTGTCTTACCCTTGGATGAAGACGGTCTCCCTGTCATTCAAAGCTTCCCTGCTACTTCTGCTCTAGTTATGGCAGGATATACTTTGACAAGAATACTGCCAGTAACTCTGCATATGCCATAATGGCTCAGCCACTGGCCTACAAAGCTCCTGCTTTCCTTCTGTGTTTGTTTGGAACCGACAATAAATTCTCAGCTTCTCAAGTTCTGAAGCGGTGCCAGTGGGAAAAAAGGCGTCTTTTGGAAGAAGGAATTGAGGTCCTTGCAAAGGCGACTGATAGCGATTCACGTATGATGAAAGCCATGCTGGCTATTGCTATTCTTCCGTCCCCTTCAACATCATGGGTTTGGTTCCAGAGCAGTCTCAATCCAGACTTGATTTGTTTCCAGGATTTTGTTCATCTGTTGGTTAAGTTTAGAAATAGACTTTTAAAGCCATCTATCCACTCTAAAAAAAAATGCTTCTGAAATTTCATAACCTGGTTTTGGACCTATTTGTAGAACTATTGCTCTTAAATTTCATATCCAAAAAGTTCTTAAGTATCATAAGCAGCTGTTCTGAAATATTATAGGTGGTTTATGAAATCTCACAACCCGCTTTCTTAATTTTCAGAAGTCATGTTTGATAAAAACTTATATCACGTTCTGATTAATCATGATGCTTTTCATTATGTTCTTTAAGTTGTTCTATATTCATCCGTTGATACCGTAGACGTGGTGAAGCCATGCATATAAGGGAACCTTGCCTGTAATACAGCAAACAAGAAAATTGTGACGGGAGAGGGACCATTAGAGGTCTTAGTCCCTGTCACTTGAAAAAGTGGACATCCTTACTGCCACAGAGTGCACAGACCAGACACAATTGTCGGGCGGATCATGCGTGCACCCAACCTAATGGCCGACCGAAGACGCCAGGGAGTGACAACATGGAAATGCGTTTTTCTCGACTTCAGTGTGATATTTCGTTCAAAACTGATAGCTAAAGGCTAGAGCTGATATCTACGACGGCAATAGATGGTATGATTTGCGAAAATTACTTGCTTTAACGACATAAATTGCAAAGACTAATTGAAGAACGGTCACGGCGCTCCAAGCGCCACCTAGCGGCAGATCTGTGAAACCTGACTCGGGCGGCTGTTTTTCTGACCATATGTGGATTGTTCACAGATTGCGTTTTGTTTTTAGAATCACCCACGGAATTTTCGTTTCTCATACCGAAGTTGGCACTTTTACCATACAAAGGTACGGTGGAAATGTGATTATATTTTTTTAGAGGGCAATGATCTGAATCACACACTATTTTGGTAATTTTTGGGTAACTACGTCCAAGGATGCCCTGTCAACCCACTAAGTTTGCAACCCTCACCCAACCCAAGAAATCGGCCTGTCTTGAGGTGCTGTCACCCCATTCTTAAAATTTAGAATTGGTTTATGAATTAAGCTACCGTTTTGAAATATAAGAGCGACAATCTCAATTTTCATAACTTCTGTTCTGAATGTAACTCGTTCTAAACTTTTATAACCGTATTTCTAAAATTTTATAGCCGAAATCTTAAATTTGATAAGGGGCCGTACACAAACCACGTTGACCGTTTTGGGGGAGGGGGGGGGGGTGACTGAAAATTCCACGGAAATCCACGGCGGGGGAGGGGGGGTTCATCTCCGATCCACGTTGACACTTCCGAGTCCTAAAAACTGCCGCGCGGTGTATTTTCGGCCGCGTCGTGTGTCACTACTCCACGCGCTGGCGGGCGGCGGCGCGGGCCGAGTCGCCCGCTCTCGTCCGTCCGTCTGCCGCCTTGCCGTGACGTGCCGTGCCGCGCCTTTGCCGCGACTGTGGGATCTATTATGCTGCAAAAAAGCATAAAGATGACCACCGCCGCATCCACGGAAGCGCCGCCGCGCGCCGTCGAGTCAGGGCCACGGTCATACAGGAGCGGGCCGAGGAGCTCCTCTGTGAGGTGGACCACTTCGAGGGAATGGAGAGAGACGTGGTGTGGCTGCCACGGGATGAGGTCCAGGACGATTCCCTCCACTTGTACGGGGAGGATGAGCTGCCAATTATCAGTGATATCAACCACTGGCTGGCTGAAGCCCAGCCATGGACGCAGGAATGAGATTTAAAACTGTTTTTAATTGTAAAACTGTTGTTAATTATTTTTTATTAAATTGACGTTTTAATCACTATTCCTTGCGTTTTCCTGATTTTCCAACTTTTTTCAGAAATGAACGTGGACAGGGGGGAGGGGGGGGGGAGTCCTTAGAAATTCCACGCCGATACTCAAGGGGGAGGGGGGGTCAAAAATCGGCCAAAATCTGTCAACGTGGTTTGTGTACGGCCCCTTACCAGATCTTAAGTTTTAGAAGAATGTTATGAAAGTTGACTTTTAGAACGTGTTTATGAAAAGTTATACTTTTTTCGATATTAAATTTCAGAACTTTTTTTGGAGTGTCATCCTGCCTCTGGGACCCAAATACGTTGCCAGCAAAGGTCACCTCCAGGAATTAATTTCTGTCCGGTCAAAAGATCAACATGGTGTACTGCCTTCATACCTTAGCAACAAGGACAAGATGAACTTTAAATCTGCCGAAAGAATTTGCTCAGGGGATGTTACATCATTGCTGTCATCATCTGTGGCGTCAAGCTATGGAACAGAAGTTTACCTGACTATGATGAGGGACCTCTACATTTCTTTGGCTGATCCAAGTCTCCCACCATTAGAAAGAATCATGATGAATTGGCAATCGGTGTTTGTTCTTCGTTTCTGGAGAGCCTGGGTCATAAAGAATGCAAACTATGTTCTAGGGAAAAACTTCATAACTAGTTATGTGTATCAGTGCATCGAGTTGAATGCCCACGCTTTAATCCAACTTATCATAAAGTTAAGAGGCTGAATTAGGTCATCTATTCCGACCTTGGCAATTTACCAGCTAGTCTTGTGAGAATCTCTTCTGTCTCCTTAGAGCTCTTGCAACTCACTGAATTTATGACAAAGGGGCGTAAGTCCACATAACCAAATTTTTCAGGACGGACTAAAAACTTACTGTTATTAGTTCCTAAGATCTAAAAACGCCTACAACGCTATGAAATTTTTGTGGCAAATACTCTGAGAAATTGTGAATCTTTTGGTTCAAAAATTAAGTGTGTCACTCTTTTGTAACTCCCACAACGTCAGAAAAACCCTTAAAAATGAGGTGTGATTTTTGACAAAGGGGCTTAAGTCCATCTATTTTGTGACCAAATGGTGTAAGTCCAGGTGAATTTTTGACAAAAAGGCGTAAGTCCAAGGGATTTTTTGACTAAAAGGCGTAAGTCCATGGCTCATTTTGACAAACAGGCGTAAGTCCATGGCTCATTTTGACAAACAGGCGTAAGTCCATGGATCATTTTGACCAACAGGCGTAAGTCCATGGATCATTTTGACAAACAGGCGTACGTCCATGGATCATTTTGACAAACAAGCGTAAGTCCATGGATTATTGTGATAACCCAGAGGTAATCCACCAGAGATGTATGTATGTCAACCGCTAATGTCCACTCATGAGGTCACTGAGTGGTTTGCAACTCTGTTTCCCAACACTGGAATTATTATGAATAAGAGCCTTCTGCATTAGCTTACATTGCATCAAGCTTACAATGCATATCTCAACGGACTCTCTGGAGCTCTTAAATCTTTGCGAGCAGCAGTAGATTTAAAAACCAACATTCCTCCTCACCAGAGTACGACGAAGGTGGAGAACGTTGTGTTCATCTTTTCAGGCAGCATCTGGCCCAAGAGTCATGGGCTGGCTGGAGTTAAGGGGACTGATCCAAGCTGATAACCTCCTTTCGGCACCTTGATAACAGCTACATCACTGTCTTTCCTGGGCCCTCCAGCAGCTGGGAGGAAGAAACACAGCCGGCATTTCGCACACAATTGGTGTCGCTTATTTGATTTCACTGACAACAAATAAATGCCATGGACAAGTTGAAAAGTTGACTATGTCATTGGAAAACCGAATCGTACAACGAGAACCACCAGAAGAGCAGACTACACTATAAACAAACCGCAATTGTATTGCATTTGAATTGCAATGCAATAAATTGTTGATGAGGCAACATGGAGGGGGAAAAGGGGGGGGGGAGCGGGCTGTGGGGGCTGCGTCGTCGTCTGCTGCTATGAGAAACTTTAAAGTGTGGTATTCAAATGTCGATAAATCTTCTGGAGAGAAGAAGCTTAAAAGGGTAAAAGAAATTCCGTCATCTTTATTTCTGCAGAGCGTGCTTTCGTATTGACATAGCTTCGGCTTCGGCATGCTCTTGCTTTTGCAGTTTTGCTGAATTTTTCTTCGTCTTTTCAATGTTTTGATTCACATCCTAGCAGAAAAATGGCTGGGGGCTGTAAACGTAAGTAACTTACTATAAACCAGGCTGCCTTTGAACTCCCCTTTGATTAACTAGCACCTCGCTCCCTAGGCAATGATATTAAATTTCTTCTGTATGAACAAATCTTATCACTCCTCGCATCATCCTAATTTGAGCTGTGGCCGTCTATAGAAAGTTCTATGAGGTCATGCCTAGAGACAGTGCTCCTCCTCTTCTCTTTGAAACACATTGCTCCTAAGTTTCTGAATTTCTATGACTATAGCTAATTATTTTACGGAGGAAAGGTTGCACCTAACTCTGTAGCACTCACTCAACTTAGAATAAATATTCTCCCTCTCGCTCGCAACTGCTTTATTCCATTGATAATAACCTTCACACCAGCGGTTGGCTGACACTGTCCTCTTTCTTTCCCCTGTTGTGTGGACATACATCTCTGGTAGACTACCTCTGGGTTATCAGAATAATCCATGGACTTACGCCTGTTTGTCAAAACGATCCATGGACTGACGCCTGTTGGTCAAAATGATCCATGGACTTACGCCTGTTTGTCAAAATGAGCCATGGACTTACGCCTTTTGGTCAAAAAATCCCTTGGACTTACGCCTCTTTGTCAAAACTTCACCTGGACCTACGCCTTTTGGTCACATAACGGATGGACTTAAGCCCTTTGTCAAAAAAGGGATGGACTTACGCCCTTTGGAGACTTTCTGTATCTTCTAAACTAATTGAGATAATTCAGTTTTACAAAAACCAGTATGCGTTTTATGGCATAACAAATACTCTTATGAAAAAGGTGGATTTTACCAATTTGTGGACTAACGCCCTTTTGTCAAAAAAAAAGTGAACTGTATTAAACACGGTTGTTAACTTTTCTTTCCTTGAGATGTCACACAAAGTGCGAAGAATTGAACGGCTCAGAGATGCATATTTTAAACTCCAAGGCCGATACGAGATTCCAGGAAATGTATGGGCATTTGAAGGCGTCGAGAAGCAAGAGTACGTATGCACCACCCTTCCTGAAAATTGTGACATTGAAAATGCCATTCATACAGCTTTCAAGAAGGCAGTGGACATTGCGGTCAAACTTCAATTAACTAAACAAAAAATAGTTAAAATACCCACTGCATCTCTACCTTTCACTGCCGCTAATTCTAATGATAACAGAGAAGATGCTGAAGACTCGCATGATGAGGAAGATGATGAGCTCATAGATATTGAAGCTGATGGTGTATTGGAACTTCCAGATGACGACCACAGTGATGAAACTGATGATGTAGTTGAAGACCTTGTTGTCAGTACAGGGCCAATAGGCTTAAAGACATTCTCAAATGTTTCCATTACTGTGACAAGCCCATTCGTCGAAGTTAGAGATGGCAGTGGAAAGGATGTCATCATTCGGAAGTCCTCGTACATCTGGCTCCTGTGTTCAGGTGATTCAACACTTAGCAGTGACCGCCTTCAAAGAGTGAAGTGTACTGAAGTTCAACGCCTAGGCAGCAAGAACAATTTTAAAGGTATTGATGTACCTTCCATTGAAGAAGTGGCAGTTGGGAGTTGGTGCGCCTTTTTGTCTGAAGACAGTAGTACTATCGTTGGGAGGATTCTGTCCTTCAGTTATTTGAATGGAGCTTCGTGGAAGCAGCAAGAATATTCTGGATTAAAAGCTGCTGTTGACAACAATACCAACAGAAGAATAGGCTGCATGTGTTCATGGTTTCATATCGGAAAAAAGGGGTTCCTTGATGAAGTGGCTATAGATTCTCACGGTTATTATGATCTAGAAAATTACATTTGTCCACTACCTCGTCCCTTGACTTCAAACAAGAAATTAAAACTTGCATGCAGCTTGAAGTCTATCAACGATCTCAAATTGTGATACTATACTTATCTCTGTGATATGTGTAAACTATATCTTTTGTTGGGTGCAGTGCAAGATTTTTTACTCTGATGTTAATCTGATATATCTTGTAAATAATCTATGATCACAATGTCTATTTATGACTTACAACCTATAATTTAGTCTCGTGTTCCTCCCTGTTTATTCAATGTTTATTTTTCATTTATGTTTTTAAAGACTACTGGTAAGAAAGACTTTTAGTTATAAAATGCTCAATGCCTGCGTTATAATGTGAGGCTCTTAACCACGGCTGTCTTTTAGTGTTACTTAATTTTCTTTTGTATCCTATGTGCTTCATCTCAAATCACTGGTACTTTGACAGAGTGGCGTAAGTCCTCTTCATCACCGAGACTACTATTATTTTGGATGACTTTTGGGTGCGCCCTGCCAAGCAATTTAACTACCTGTGTGAACGATTTTGAGTTTAAGAAGCAGATCAGGACTTACAGGAGAAAATAAATAAATGGTTCGATCCTCCACTCAGTTTCTTAGAGCGCTCGAGCAGGCGTCGACGCATGGTATGTACACCAACGCGCCCTCAACAGAGCGACACAATGGCGCTGTGGCTAGCGAGCTGGCAATGTAGCTCAAAAGTGGGCGATCGATGCTCGTCACCTACGACAATGATCACTTTTGAAGTTCAACATGGAGTTCAGACCGAAAAGTGAGAATAACACGTTCTCATAATCGATCTAAAAAATACTATGGGTGAGAAAAATTAGATTGAATCAAGTAAATTATGATCAAAATATTTCAATAGAAAATTCGGGATTGCCACAAGAATTCCTTTCTCTGGTTGCGGGCCTTCGGCCCTCGGACCACAGACGCCGTGGAGGGGAAACGCAAAGTTACCGATGTAACATCGTGACTGAGGGCTGCCATTATTCCCATTGAGCTACAGTTAAAGTGCAAAACATGCCCGTTGCACTGGTTCCCACAACACATGATGGCGGGCTCACAGACCCCCCGTTCTGACCCCTCGCTGGAAAGGTCTTGCAGAGATCTGTCGATATCTGCAATAAAAAAATTTAGTCGGTGGACCCCCTTTTTTCAAGATCCCGATTCGGGATCGGGACCGGGACCCCGTCGGCCAACCGACGGAGTCGGGCTCCTAGACCCCCCCTCCTGACTCCTCGCTGAAAAGATCTTGCCAAGACCTATCGAAATCTGCAATAAAAAATTTTAGTTGGTCGACCCCTTTTTTTTCCAAGATCGTGATCTGGTCATTCCATGAAAGCGGCTAATTGTGTTGAGACCAGGTCCAATTAACTTATCTCGTCGCCCCGATTCCAAAAATACCCCTATATGCCTTGCTAGCACCAATAATGGCGGAAATCTCACTCCCGCTGATGTAAACCATGATCCACCTGCAGCAGCCCTTCTGCGGCTCGGACAGGATGTGCACCGCCCACTGCAAGAAAAGACCACAACGAAAGTACACAAATTACTGGCAAATTTTTTATCAGGAATTTATTGTACTTTCAAAGTACAACAATTGTTGTACAATTGTTGTACAAAGTACAATGGAACCGGCATGACGAGTGCTGTGCAGTCCAGGCCTCGTTGTGGTTTGTACAATTCTCGTTGTACTTTCTACAATCCCTGTTGTACTTTTATTGTACAGTTTTTGTTGTACTTTTGTTGTACTATCTACACTTTTTCTTGCAGTGCCGTATTGTTTGTTCGGACGGCAATCCTGAAGTACCCTCCAAATCTGGTTGCTCTAGCTCAACAGCGTCCGTGTACACAGACGAAAACGACACACAGACACAAAGGCAAATGCACATGCCCTCCCCCTATTTTTCAATAGAAGGGCGGGCCAAAAGGGGCCGTACTCAAACCACGTTGACCGTTTTGGGGGAGGGGGGGGGGGGGGGGTGACTGAAAATTCCACGGAAATCCACGGCGGGGGAGGGGGGGTTCATCTCCGATCCACGTTGACACTTCCGAGTCCTAAAAACTGCCGCGCGGTGTATTTTCGGCCGCGTCGTGTGTCACTACTCCACGCGCTGGCGGGCGGCGGCGCGGGCCGAGTCGCCCGCTCTCGTCCGTCCGTCTGCCGCCTTGCCGTGACGTGCCGTGCCGCGCCTTTGCCGCGACTGTGGGATCTATTATGCTGCAAAAAAGCATAAAGATGACCACCGCCGCATCCACGGAAGCGCCGCCGCGCGCCGTCGAGTCAGGGCCACGGTCATACAGGAGCGGGCCGAGGAGCTCCTCTGTGAGGTGGACCACTTCGAGGGAATGGAGAGAGACGTGGTGTGGCTGCCACGGGATGAGGTCCAGGACGATTCCCTCCACTTGTACGGGGAGGATGAGCTGCCAATTATCAGTGATATCAACCACTGGCTGGCTGAAGCCCAGCCATGGACGCAGGAATGAGATTTAAAACTGTTTTTAATTGTAAAACTGTTGTTAATTATTTTTAATTAAATTGACGTTTTAATCACTATTCCTTGCGTTTTCCTGATTTTCCAACTTTTTTCAGAAATGAACGTGGGGAGGGGGGGGGGGAGTCCTTAGAAATTCCACGCCGATACTCAAGGGGGAGGGGGGGGTCAAAAATCGGCGAAAATCTGTCAACGTGGTTTGTGTACGGCCCCAAAGGTGTCGAACAGTGAAAACGGCAGTCGGAAGACAAAGTTGTCTTTTCACAATTAAACTGTGGCAAAATGGGTAATGAAATTCAAAAGACTAACCATTCAAATTATGAAAAAGGCTCTTGCACCCTAAAAGACAAAGAACTTAAGTCTAACACTGTAAGAAACCGAAATTCGACTTTTTTGGTCAAAATTACTATTTTTTCACCAGACGGTCGGTTTACCCAGTAGGCTATTTGGTTTGCAGTGTCGTCACTGCACTGGCCGAGGGCAGTGCCTCGGCCTCCTCACCTCCGCGATGTGCTGCGCGCTGCGCGTGATGTTGAAGGCTCCGCTGAACGTGTAATTGCCCCGGCCGTGCATACCCCCGACGATGGGCGCCTCGAAGACGCACGCGTTGCCCTTGACGCCGCTGCATGCCTGGAGGACCGACACTTCTGCCACAAGGCGCGATGGGGCCTGATTGAACAAGGAGTTGAATTTTAGAACAGAGATCGGTCGAAGTACAGAACAGAGCACACCGTGAAGGCACTTGAAACGCGGAGGTGTGAAATGTTCTGTATCCAGATTTGGCAGTGCAGTGTTTGCAGTCTTCACCTACCAAGCGGGGAGTTCGCCACGTTTGCACCATGCCAAGAGATAGGGCTCTGCATTTACATGTATACAGACTTACGGTGGCCCAAGAATGGCCGCTGTTGCGGCGGACATCCAGCGGACATACACTGGACGACACCCTGTATTTAACCCTTTTAGCGGTGCAGAGACCTTGTTTTGCCCTCATTTATTCCAGTTTTGATCCCATATCACCTCTCCGTCACCCAAAAGTTCATATCGACGCGTCCTAACAGAATAATCCTAACTGTTAGTGCAGATCCAAGACAATCCTAACTGTCAGTGTCGATTCAGAACTTTCCCAACTGCACATGCCGTGAAAATCGGTCTTTTCTTGAAGTCCGTGACGCTCATTCACTACATTTAACTTCTTGCCGAAGAGCTTGTTAGAAAGTTTCATCCCTATTTAAAAACGTGGTTAATATATTTCAGATATATTGCGATTCACTGATTTGCAGTGAAGAGAGTGCCTAACCAGTTTTAGCCACCTCTGCAGTTAGGGTTTTGGATCGGCCCTGACAATTAAGATTGTCTTGGATCTGCACTGACAGTTAGGATTGTTCTATTAGGAGGCGTCAAAACGACCGCGCTAATCGCAAACCAAAAGGGGGTGTCAGGTGGATGCTTGGGTGGATGTCCGTCGCAAGAGAAGGCATTGTGGGGCCACACTGGGAGAAAAAATGAAGGTTGCGACTGTTAATCTTAATGCCACTCTTCACCACCCTGGGAACATGCATTCACCGTACGTCGGAAACTGTTCAGACATCGAATTCATCATAAATGTAGAATGAAGGCAAAATTTTAAATTTGCGATAGAAACAATGCGATGGCGGAAATAAATACATCTCAACAAGACGAACAAAATATAAAAAGCATGTTATGACCTCGGACTCGAAGTTTGGCAGCAATCGGCGTCAGAAGTTTCTAAAAGGGTCCAAAATCGTACTGCACCTAACCTTCTTTCGATGTTCAGTGAAGAGTGGCATTAAGATTAACAGTCACAACCTTCATTTTTTTTCCCAGTGCACCTTAACTCCACACTCCGAAGTGAGTTGTTCACACTTAAATGACATTACAGTCGAGTTACAGAACAGAGATTAAATATTTCCATTTTACCTGAAATAATTAATAAAAACGTTTTTCTGGCTAACAAATTTAGCCGGACAATGACGCTTTTTTTATGTTATAAATTGTTTCCACTGGCTTGTGTTTCTTTCTTATCATATAAAGACGTCTAAAGAGGAGCCAAAATAGTTCAAGACAGTTTTTGGTACATTGCTTGTTTGGCCTACGCAAGCAGTTCACAGGTATTGCAACTCTCATCCCCAAAATACTCCACCTTAGATTTGACCGAAATGTGTCTCTTCTGCCCTAACAAACAATTACTATGAAATCCCTGGAGCAACATTTCCATTTAAACCAGAAAAAAATAACTCTTTTCGATCCACTGTTTTGACCTATTTTGTCGATTATGCCCATATTATGGGGCTTAGACATGACCCCAGATGTCTGCAATGGCCCTTCTTACCCCCAATAAAGATATAATCAACACAAATAAGAAGCCTAAGACCAAGGTGCACCAATAAACGGAAATTGGAAAATAATTTTTGAGTTGCTGTTGACAGACATAACTTTAAACCCACATAACTGTAAATCGACATAACTGGTGACACAAATGACAATTTTTTTTCTGAAATACAAAAGCATTTATTATTTTCATTAAAATTATAATAGCTACAGGCATAAACTTATACAGAAATACCAAACCTTTTATCCATATAACTGGTGTCAGACATAACATTTGACAGGCATAATCTTTGACAGGCATAACTGTCGAAAGACATATCTGTATCCTGTCGTAACACGCCGTTTCAAACCATCGCGCCGCGCTGAAATAACAGCAAGGCGCTCTCAGTAGCACGCGCTTCAACAGGCTGCGAATGAGGCACGATGAGGCTAGATCAGTGCCGCCTTTGCTTTGACGCCATGGAGAGTCATGCCGCAGTGCCGTGCGGTCATCGCATATGCTGCAAAACCTGCGCAGGTAGAGTCAATGACACTGCCACATGCCCGCTCTGCAGGAAGGAAATACTCATGATAATCGAGATTTTTGACTGACCTGTATTTTTCCTCTATTTTCTTTTTTGTAAAAAGAAAAATTGTGTAAATTATATAATTATGTAACGTATTTCTGAGTATTTCTGATTAAAGTTATGTGTATTTAAAGGTATGTGTGTTAACAGTTTTCCAACCATAATTAATCCTTTTATATATCTGACACCAGTTATGTCTGTGGCCGGTTATGTCTGTCAACAATTATGTGGATATACAGTTATGTGGGTTTAAAGTTATGTCTGAAGCAGAACTCCCAATTTGATGACATTTATAACATTATTTTTCATTAAACGTCATTATTTTTAATAACACCTACACATTCATTATATTGTAATGAAAATTTCACTACCTAGGTCATAAAATTTCATGACAGCAGCCATGTAGTGAAAGTTTCATAACATCATGTAGCCTGTAATGAAATTTTCATTACATGTCATTAAATTTTCAAAGAAATTTCAAGTATGACATAAAATCATACAATTTGTTTTGGGTTAAATGTAAGTTTCCTCATTCTCTTTTAAAATTGTATTGAACGGCAGCACGTATTTTTTCCGTAATATCGTCCATTCCTGCGTCACATGCCGAACCTGTCATTCGAAGCTCTGCCGCCAGGTGTCGCATGGTACACGGGGATCGCTCTCAAATCCGTATTTTGCATCTAAATTATCTAAATTGAGGAGATATTCTAAAATTTCTTCATGTTTCATGCAGAACGCTTGATTGTTAAAATAATAGCTAAGACTGACAAAATAAGTTTCTCTGATGTTGCTCGATGGCGTCTACGGGCTGCGGTCAGGTAGGGCAGACGCCTGATCTCCCACATTCAAGCAGCATCTGCTTCCGACTCCAGACATTCTGAGTCGTTAATTTTTACCTGTCCTCTGTTGTCAGAGAAGTAGTCCTCACCCAAACCAATCTCAGATCGAAACCAAAATTTATGTAGTTTGCGTCAACTTTCTTCATTTTCATTACGTTATTGTCATTAAATTTTTCATTTCATTCTTTCATTACACTGTAATGAAAGTTTTAATAACATAAATGTAATGAAAACTTTAATTACATTGTAATGATTATAGCTTCACTACAATGTAATGAAAATGTAATTAAATTTTTTTAACAGTGTTGAATCTGACCTATAGCAGCGCTCCTCTTCGCCTCTGTACAGCTTACATAAAAAACGCTCGCACCCCTGACAAAGCGCGTTCGAATCTATATCGTCTTTCACTGCAGCTACAAATGATCCAACAATTGCATTTACGTTGTTTTCGAAGATTTAAACAAAACAGAGAGCGTATGGGCAAATTCTGGGCGCCACAAATCCGAAAAATGATATTTCTATTTCCGGGCCAATTATTGTTCGGATGGCTACTAGAGGTCCCCTAGGTAACCCTTACAGCTTTGACGCGCGTCAAGTTCATTTTCACTTTTCTTTTTACCCCCCATAAAGTATAGCGAAATGATGACGGGTCTTACAGATTAGAGATGACGGAAAATGTCATGTTTCGGTCTGCAGTCCTCGGTTTTTCCCGTGTAGCTCGAGCTTTCAACATTTGACAAAAAATGTCAACACATGTCATAGGTTTGGATATGAAATAAAAACGTTATTGAACTTCAAAAGTTGAAAAATAGCCAAAAAGGCCAACTTTGTATTTTTGAAGTTAAATAAAATTTTAATTTGCCATCCATCCAAACTTATGACTTAGGTTGACATTTTTTGTTTGTCTTGTCGAAACAAATCCATTTCTGTTAAGTAATGTCAATTCGGACAAACTTTGAAAATTCACTCAAACCCCTTGGAAAATAAAAGAAGGCATCCCCTTGGATTTCAAGGCGACACTTTTACCGTGCGGTGCAACGTCGAGCGCACACGCTTACCTGTAAGTGTCTCGGTCGTGGCGCGCTGCTTGCATTCTGGCTTTCGCCGACAAATCCAGTACCTTCTTGTGCCACTTTTGTTCTCTGAGTGGTAGCTGTATTAATATCCTTGGTGGGACAATATGTATCCGCCTCTCTCACTTGGTATTAATTTTGCATCTTCCATGTTCCAAATGTTTTCCTATCGTAAACAGCGCATACCGTGTTTCCAAGGCAAACGGTTTCATTGTTTGGGCGAGAGTGGAAAAACCCCGCCTGCCACGGCTCCTCATGGCAATACTCCTTGTCATGGGTAAATTATTGGGAGTGAGTGAGATGAAGGCAAGGGTATAGTATGGGTGAAAGCACTTTGGATGAATAATCAGGGGTGAAAATGACGTGGGCCTATGGGGTTTGGGCTAGCTGTGCGTTGGGTAAACAGGGCTTGGGTGAATGGGCCGTGTACCAAACAATGCACTACAGCGACCCAGGCAAGCGAGGATATAGAATTCGCCCATACGCACGAAATTAGCCAAGGAGGAAGAGAAGGCTGAAACATTTTGAACCATAATTTGTATGACGCCTACCAATCCTAAAAGCAGAATCCGTCCATACAGATAATAATTGGCAATGGCGACATTGGAGCTAAACCCAACAAATCATCAGTTTAAAGAGTGTCCAAGTGGCATACATTGAAAATCTATCGGCGGGACTTCGTGCCGTTTAAGGGGCGTGAATAAAGTGTCACGCCTTAAAACGGCATGACAGAAAAGTCATGTCAAATATCAGCGTGACTCAGAAATTCACGTCGATTTTTGGCGTGACTTTTCTCATAGAGCGCATAACTAATGACGCCAGATGACGGCGGGCCTCACATGTCATGCCGTTTTTCGGCGTGAATTTCCTGTCCACGCCATTATTTGGCCACGTTCCTGACAGTAACATTTTCAGTGAATTCAGAAGAGATCCAATTTACTTAAGTATGTATTCTTCTGAACTCACCAGAAGATTTCTTGACACAGCTGTCTGCAGCAGGGCCATAGTCAGGAACAGTTGCATGAAGGCCATTTTTCGTGTTGATACCTTCAAATCACGCCAAGTATTGAAACAATCTTTAACGTACTTGAACCTCGTCTACCTTGCTGTTTTACCTCTAAACTCACTGCATGCTTTAAAGAGACTCAACCAAAGTGAGCACTCATTTTCTGACATACCTCTGTACTTCGTCGGCTGCAATGGAAATGCTGTGACCACCGAGTGAGTATCCAAGGACCCAGAATGCACTTCCCGTCCCAGTATATGGTGTCAAACGATGTGATATATACTGTGCGCCATAAACAGACCACAGCTAGGCAATGCAGCATTCGTAAAGGGAATTGCCAAAGTGCACCGCGCAATGCCACTGTTAGGGATTTTTTTTTTTTTGTAAAATAACGACATAGCTCAGCAAGCACAGACTCTGTGGGCTCCATTTCTGCAGTCAGCCAAAAATTACTATACTCAGAACAACATCAAAGACCCCACAGACACTCACAAGGGAAGTGTCCCAGGTGTTACATCCAGATGTTGACCAAATTTTGAGAATCTTTTGTACTATAAAAGAGATTAATTTTCCGCATAAAAGTTCCTGCTGAGATATATTACAACATCCTTTAAAATGGATTCAATTTAAAAAAAAAAACTAGCAAAAACTAAAAAAAAATGATTTTGACCAAAAAGACTCAAAATTATCTAAAACGTCCAGAAAAGTGAAAATTTTAAATATTGGAGCCAAAAAAATTTTGGTCCATAAAATTTAATTCACCTCGAGTAAAATTTAAAAACATAATTTTGACCAAAAAGTCATCTAAAACGTTTAGGAATGTCAAAATTTTCGGTTTTGGAGCCAGGTTGTGTTTTGGTCCTCTAAACTGTTTTCACTCTTAAAAAAACATTGGAGAACATAATTATGATCATAAATTCGCAAAGTACACGTGCAAAACTTCAAAAAAAAAAATAAAAAAAAAATCGAAAAATCTGGTTTTGTTTTAAGATTTAAATGATGAAGCAAAGTTTCTGTCCAAAAACTTTCAAACAGTTTGAAACGTTCCGAAATTTTGTTTTTGGTGAATAAATTGATTTTGACCAGAGTGTGTGTAAAAGTTCTGAAACGTCCAGAAATTTTTTTTGGGGAAAAAATTGAGGTTTTACGGCAAAACAAAAATAATTATTTAACTCGATGTTGTTAGTGACTAAAACGGGAGCAGAAGAAAAAATCATACTCAGGGGGCAAAAAGTTGGTCGTTGTTTATTCTCGAATATTCGTTTGTTTATTGTTAAGTATTTGACTCTCTTTAGATTTAAAGTAAAATTTGACTATTCTGTGTGCACTGTAACGTTATTGGCGGAGTCATGATAAATGTGTGCTAACGGTTTTTGAAAGGAATTCTTTGGTTAGGTTGGGTTCCGTTCTCTGCTACTTTGCCGTTCCATGCGAATGCCAAAAATTGTCAAGCCTTTCCCTAAAACACTCCCCAGCTTGCCAAAATTTGGTACTGCCGGAGACCGAAGCGCCAAACAATAGCAAGCCAATGAAGGTTTAAGGTAAAGGCTTGCCAATTATTGGCATTCAAAGCGGCTAAAGAATCACTGGGAATCCGAGAATGTGACGTCACGTTCGTTTAAACGTGAATCGTGTCACATTCGTTTGATCGTGAATCGGGCGGAATCCGGCCTCATCCGGGCCCGGGAGCAGCCGATTCGCCTTCAAACGAATGTGACACAGTATTCAAACGAACGTGACACAATTCACGTTTAAAGGGACGTGAAGTCACATTCCCGGTTTCCTAGTGATATGTTCATATGACGGAGTGCAGCGCGCGTGAGAAACTGAAGGGACCGTCTTAGAGTAAATTTTATAGACCAAAAATTCGTCTTCTTTAAAATAAAAAATTTCCACATTTCCAGACGTTTGAGACAAGTTTTAGACTTTTTGGTCAAAATTATGTTTTTGAAGTTTTCTCAGAGTGAATTGAATTTGAAAGACCAAAATTTTTCTTGCTCCAAAATCCAAAATTTTCACTTTTCTGGACGTTTCCGATGATTTTGAGACTTTTTGGTCAAAATTGTTTTTTTTTTTTTTTAGTTTTTGCTAGTTTTTTTTTTTAAATCGAATCCATTTTAAAGAGTGATGTAATATATCTCAGCAGGAACTTTTAGGCGGAAAATTAATCTCTTTTATAGTACAAAAGATTCCCAAAATTTGGTCGACATCTGGATGTAACACCTGGGACACTTCCCTTGTCAGGTTGAGCAAGCTTTTAGCCAAGCCTACCCTTTTCCTGAGACACTCAAGTTGGAGCTCATCAACTACCATCTGGCCCACTTGAGCACAAAGTTGAAGGAGTGAAAAGAAAAACACAGGGTACAGATTAAGCATTAAAATAATGCAATATCATTTTTTATAAATTACAAATTTTAAAAAATGATTTAAATTACAAAAATGATTTAAAATACAAAAAAAATAAAAAAAAAGGATTAAAAGTGATAAAAACAAATAAAAAAAATAAAATCCATATAAGCATCTAAATCATCATCGTCATCATCATCCTCTTCTTTCTCCTCTCCTTCTTTCTCCTCCTCCTCTTCTTCCTCCTCCTCTTCTTCCTCCACCTCTTCTTCCTCCTCCTCTTCTTCTTTCTTCAATCCAGACTGAAAACAGAAAACAACAAAAAAACGATTACAATACAAAACCCCAAAAAACTAATATAACCAGACAAAAACACAAAAAAATCAAACAGTGGCGAGCAGGGGAGCCCACTCTAACAAGGCCCCACCCCTTTAAAAATTATTTTGATAGTAAATCTGATGCTTCTTAAATGAGTTGACAGCCACACATAGGCTAAATTATATTCACCAACTACTTAACTAAAAACCCAACTTTTTTGATGAAATTCAAAATTATTTTTTATCAGATTCATGTCAGGAGGACTCAGGCTTGAATAAAAAGACCACAGAAGAATTGTGAGAACTCATTTCAGCCTCCAACTCAATTACATCCTGCCTCGGCTACAGAACTGCCGTAAAACCTCAAAGACAGATTCCAAAGAAAAATGACTGAATGACTTCATATTTTTCGACAAGACTTTGCAGAGAGTGGCTCTGAACTAAAAACAACCCTCATGAATAAGAATTTTGGACATACATCCATTCCATAAGAAAAAAGTTGGCATACCTATAATATTCTATAAAGACTAAAAGCTCAACTATTTTGACAAAACGTTTTCTCTATCTAACTTAAATTTATGCAAGTATGACTCCCTTTTTGATTTAAAAGTAAACTGGAGTGTGTAGAAAGTGTCTGGCAAAAGATATTAGCAAATGAGAATATTCATTTACATCAACTACTAAACTTCAAAAAACTCAACTTTTTTTTATTGAAATTGAAATTATTTTTTATCTAGATTTAGCTTAGAATCACTCAGGCTTTGATGAAAAGACATCAGATGGAATGGGAGAACTGCAGCAGACCTCCAGCATTTCATCGAGCAACTTCGGAAACAAAAACCGCAGAACTTGAATAGTAAAAATTGATGACTTGGACTCAACATGTCACCATGGCATGTTAAAGAGAGTTACTCTGAAGTAAAACAAAGCTATTCCAACAAGAATGGTGATCATACTTTCATTCAATAAGATGAAAAAGTATTCATACCTATACCAGTCTGTTAAAAGTAAAAACTGATTTTTTTCCCAAAATATTTTTGTCTATCTAACTTAAACTCATGCCAGAGTACTTCACACTTGGATTTAAAAGTAAAATGGAGAATGTGGAAGGCCATTGCTTCGGATACAAGTAGATAAAAATATTTCACAACTGCGACTGAGTAAACATGTTTCGCTTACTTAATTTTTAACAAGTTATAATTGATTCTCATAAAAGATTTTTGTTTTGCATAGAGTTAACATCATAATAAAGCTCCCCTCACAAAATTGAAGTCACAAATCATTTTGAATTTAGTTGAAAATGTTGCATTTACTGAAGTACACTGTTATCAATCATAACACCACTTTTTAAAGAAATTCATCATTAATTTAACCAGGGATCATATCAGAGGCAGTAGAACATAGAATGCAAGACAGCAGAAGACATAAGATAACTGAACTCGACCTCTATTTAAACTTAAGTCAAGTTTCCGAACCCATAACAACTAAGAGCTTACACTGCAAAATAAATGACTTGTACTCAAAATTTCTCAACGATACTTAAAAGGGAGCTACTCTTATGTAAAACAAAAGTTGATCCAATGAGTTTCTCAACCACTGATGCATGCAGTGAGACATAATACTTCACTATAGCGTTAGCAGCCACTTGGCAAAAAATACATCTCTCTAATTAAAAATTAAAAATTAATTTTGACAGATACTTTGTCAGAGAAACAAAGACTTGGATTTAAAGTAAAATTTGAGAATGGCAATTAAAGAGGAGGTCTTCAACAAGAACAGACACCGCTTCAGAAACTCGAATCATGGTATCGTTATCTTGACTCACATATTTGCCAGGGTTTACAGGCCTGGTGGGTACTGTGTGCCCAACCCCCAGCTCCACAGGGTGCGGCGGTGTCCTTGGGGGGGGGGGGGGGGGGGGGGGAAAGGCGTGGGGCGGGCGGGGCGGCGTGGGGAGGGGGTGCCCAGGGAGGGGAGGCTCTCCCAAGACTTTTCCTCCGCGACGTAAACCTTAGCGAATGGGCTCACACAACCGATAACAAACTTGAAAAATGAAAAAAGTTAATAATTTTACACGTACTTTTTTGGGGGTGCTCCAGGCAAGAGGAGGGCCCACCAGGGCCTCAACAAGAGCGTCGTTGAGGGGCGGCTGCACTTCATACCCCTCGCCGGGGGCGGGTGAAGGGGGCGGCTCCACTTCATACCCCTCGCCGGGGGCGGGTGAAGGGGGTAAGCCTACGCGGGGTGGCGGGGCGGACGCTTCAGCGCCCTCAACATCATCAGGCTAAGAAAACGAGAGAGAGTTGAAAACAAAAGCATGTGAATTACGGATGGTCCCACCCCGCCGCGCCGCGCACACACGACGCGCGTCAAATAAGTGACGAGGTTAGGATGACCGCGAGTTTTTGACATAAAGCACGATTCTGAGACTTAAGTGACACGAATAACGGTTCGGGGTACGCCGCGGACAAGAAATTGGTTCGTTTTAAACATGGATTTTGAACAAAACCAGCAACAGTCCTCTGGTGTCGAGACGCAACAAGTGGCTGGGCTCACCACTGCTCGGTCGGCGCGGCGCGTCTTCCGAGAACTGACGCGAGCTTCGGGGAACAGGACGACCTGTTGCAGCCTGCCGGCGACGCCAGCGTTAGAACGTTCAAGAAAAACAGGACTCGCCATGAAGTGACGAAAGCCATATCAACCAAACCCTCAAACGCGCACACATTTTTGCGGCCGAAATTGACGCGAACGGAGAATGACAGCAAGCCGAACAAAAGATTGAACATGAAAACTGACAGGACTGCATGAACACTGAATGAAATACATTTTCCTTGAGAACAATGATTTGAACCAGCTGAACCAAAAAAGGAGAAGCGGACGAGAATAGGTTAACCTGACGCACTGTGACTTTTCCGGGGCAAAATTTCACGCAAAATACTTTTGAGACTCGAAGAAAAAAAGGGTACTTACCACAGGGTTTTCTTCTAAGATCGCCCAGGACACGTCCAGGGCGATTTCAGCTGAATCAGAGGAGGAGCGAAGCTCTAAATCTTTGTACAGGAAAGACATGTTTCACTGACGCTGGCCAGAACAGCACTGATGAAAAAACGCAGCCCCTCGCAGGAGGCAACCTAATGCACGGCGAGCTGGCCGCACACATGGCCAGGAAAAGTTGCGCGCGAAAACATTCGTCGTCTGCTAGGCCGAAACATAACGAAAAACATGGTACACGCAGCGTTTCTTGACAGAAAATTATGCGTGACGGACACCTTTTGACGAGGCAGAGTCACTCGAACACACATTCATGTCATGGATTGCGAAAATCATACAATCAATCCATTGACTGAAGGAGGGCGAGTTGCCGAAGTCAGCCGCCTGGGGGCGCGGGGAGCGCCGGCGCGCGGGGTATCGCCAGCGTCGTCTGCAAGCCGCAGTTGTCTCGGCCACCGCAGGGCGAACATAGGCGTCGCTAGTGTCGCGCGGCCTGTGGCATAAATTGAGGCGCGCGGGCCGGAGAGACATCCTTCGTTCACGTAACGCGCTCCGAGCAACACACACGCTTTTTCCAGACACCATGTCGTATGCCTGCTGCGATTTACAGCTCCTCCGAGGGCGACACGGGGAATGGGTGGTGAAGGAGTGGGCAGTCTTCAAGCCAGCAAGCACAGGTGAACACTCTGCAGTGGCCACATTCGGTCCACCCTACCCTATGTCCTTCGTACAGAAAAAATACCAGAAACAAAACATGTTCACTGTGAACAACCTGCATGGATTGGGGTGGGATGAGGGGCAATGCCCGTACGACACGATGAAGGCCACCCTCCAGAGCACTACGGCGCTCTACGCCGCCCTCTACGCCGTCCTCTACGCGAAGGGAGAGGAGAAGGTCAGACTGCTACAGACCCTCCTCCCCGACAAACAGGTTTACAACATTGAGGACTATGGGTGCC
Source organism: Stenchaetothrips biformis (assembly GCA_030522485.1). Lineage (NCBI taxonomy): Eukaryota > Metazoa > Arthropoda > Insecta > Thysanoptera > Thripidae > Stenchaetothrips > Stenchaetothrips biformis. The sequence goes on from CM060091.1 coordinate 19,039,634, forward strand.
CTCCGTTCGCCAAGCTACCAACACTATGGGCTGTCTGTCATAATGACGTACACACACAGTGCCTCGGCTACAAGTGTGCACACGCGAACGCACGCCGCCTAGGACTCTGGCTGGAGTACCATTTTGCAGCCAATAGCCTGGCTTAGACAATAAGACACTCCCTTTCTTTTCTCAAAAAAATCACAAAAAACAAAAAAATAATAATACAAAACCCTAAAAACTAATATAACAAAAAAACACAAAAAAATAAAAAAAATTCAGGGAAGTCCAGAACATTAAAGCAGATGATACGGTCGGGTGAAGTTTTATCAATTAGATAATGTTCATGTTTCCAGTTCACACAGCTTTATCTTTACTGTTATGGCCGATAAGAGCATTTTGCATTAAAAAATAACAAGGTGGGTTGTGTTAATGGAGGAAGAAACGACATAAAAGTAAAACGTACCGCAGCGAGGGGCTTTCCGAAGCCTTCCCGTGTTCGGGAGTGGCGCGGCGGGGTGGGGGCGGCGGGTGGTCGGACGCGGCCGGCGCGGCTGGGTGGAGTGGGGGCAGCGCCTCACGCGAGGCGGCCAGGCAAGCTGGCAGGCGGCCGGCCCGGCCCAGCGGGCTAACGCACGCCCGCGCGAGCACGCGAGCGGAACCGAGCCCCGTAGGAGATATTCTTCTGACTCACACCCGAGCCCCGTATGGGATATTCTTTTGACTCACACCTCTGCGCCTCGCAGCTTGAGAGTACAAGCATGCTGATACATTATCTATCATTATTATTATTATTATTATTATTATTATTATTATTATTATTATTATTATTATTATTATTATTATTATTATTATTATTTCCTTGTCTTTATGTTAAATATGTTAAATGTATCATCTGCTAAAAAGTCACTAAACAGGACTCGAACCGAACGTGAGACCCCCGAAAAAGTGGTGACACTGTGCGAGGGATTCCCTCGGCAGCTATATTTGATCTCGTGCCAGACCTATGAGCGACCTAGCGATATGGGGCTTATAGCGAGGCTACATAGCTGGTATGAGAATTTGGCGTATGGGCATGGGGCCTTTCGCGCGTCCGTTAGTTGCGGTAGCCGCTGCAAGATAGCGTTGTTGTACTCTTGCACGTTATTCCCCAGCCGTGCTCGGCGTTCGCCTTGTTCGCAATTGCTTATAGCGAAACGGTGCTCATTGCACCATGCTGCTTTTGCGAAAATGCAACTAGCCGATACTCGTTTAATGGTTTGCGAAAATGGAACTAGCCGATACTCGTTTAGTGGTTAGTAGCCTTATCGCGATTTTAGCCTTCTCTTAGTGCGCATGTTACCCAATAGCGTCCTTTCGGCTGCAATATTTCATTTCTTATTTTAGCAAACTGTCCCTAGAAGTGAAATTCAAGCGCAAATGGACGAGATTAGCGGGCCTGGCTCTTTAATGCGCGTCCAGCCTACTCAGAAGCTGCTCCTCCGGCCGCTGAACATCAACAGAATCCATGAAAAGGTCTGCTTCATTTTCAATTTCCCAAACTGCTCCCAGTTTGGTTTGTGACTTTCATTAACGGAATCTTGGTTATTAGGTTCCTTATCCGCCTAAAATTAGTTTGGGAACATCTACAACGTTAGCAGCTTTCACGTCGCAAACTGTCCATAAAAGCGGAACTCAAGCACAAATGGATGAGATAAGCAGGCCTGCCCAGAAGCCTACTCAGAAGCTGCCTCTCCGGCCGCTTAACATCAACACAATCCATGAAAAGGTCTGCTTCATTTTCAATTTCCCAAACTGCTCCCAGTTTGGTTTGTGACTTTCATTAACGGAATCTTGGTTATTAGGTTCCTTATCCGCCTAAAATTAGTTTGGGAACATCTACAACGTTAGCAGCTTTCACGTCGCAAACTGTCCATAAAAGTGGAACTCAAGCACAAATGGATGAGATAAGCAGGCCTGCCCAGAAGCCTACTCAGAAGCTGCCTCTCCGGCCGCTTAACATCAACACAATCCATGAAAAGGTCTGCTTCATTTTCAAGTTCCCAAAACTGCTCCCAGTTTGGTTTATGTGACTTTCATTAACGGAATCTTGGTTATTAGGTTTCTTATCCGCCTAAAATTAGTGTGGGAGCATCTGCAACGTTAGCAGCTTTCACGTCTGGAGTTTATGATGCTTTGTCATCTGTCAAAACGGTATTTCAAAGTGCTCTTATATTATTTATATCTGCAATCTATTTTGTGAATAATTACCCATTTCTTCTCATTCTTTAGTTGTGCACTCCCGCTGTTAAAGTCTTCAAAGAGAATGTCAAAAAATCTAACGCTAGCTATCGTGAGAATCCAGAACCCTGCTTCAAGACCTCCAATAATTTGTCGCTTGAGGAAACCTGCCATCCTGCACCTCCTGCAGTTACAAATCAGGTTTGATTTTTTTTCTATTTTTGGTTTGTTTCTTTATTAGAAAAATCTTAACTACCATGTTTTCTTTTGTTTCCCATCATATGTGTCTTCAGGGCAAGCAACAGCATCTGGTTGGTTTTTCAACTATTGTGTACATCCAAAGGTATTTTTGTATCTGATTTTGGCCTTTAACTTATATTACAGGAAATTCTCCAACAAATGCTCCCATCTAATTACACTAACAAAATTACGGACATAGAAGCTATGCAGCCCTATCATACGTCTGCTGAGCGCTATGATCAAAGTGAAATGTTCACAGCTACCATGAGACTAAATGTGCGAACTAAGGGGGAAGCTGAACAATGGCTGGCAGACTTTCAACAGACATCTTCCACAGACTGGAGAGTACGGAGGGTCTTTCCTGAAAACACTAAGTGTATCATATTCAAGGTAAACTAAATGTCATTGAGTATTGCATATGTTTAAACAATTGAATTGAATTTTGTAATTTATATATGTTTGTAATTTATTTCCTACAGAAAGGCTTCCGCTGTCACCACAATACCCAAGCTCAATATAGGAAAGGAAAAAAATCCCATGTGAAACAAACAGAATGTCAGGCATCTCTATACATTACTGTGAAAAATTTTAACATGACCAAGTGTGTGGAATGTTTTTTTCTTTGTTTCTCAATTAATGGCGTAATTCACTTGTGTTTAAATAGTTATGCTCCATAATTTCTGCCCTAGGAGTAAAGATGAGCTGTTGAAAGAGGTGCCATGTGAAGTCGTCCTAAATCACGTCCACAATCATCCCATTGAATCAGCAGATTCATTGCGCCATCGAAGGCCTACTGATAGAGTGGTTGAAATTTTTTCTGAAATGTTCCGTAAGGAGCATTCTCCTTCAAGTGCTCTATCTACACATATGTATGATATTCAAGAAAAACATCCTGAGAACTGGTTTGAGATATTGGCTGATGGGGCGGAGTGTCCCAATCTACAATGGTGTTACCACCTCTATCGGAAGATATTTTCTAAAGAATATGGACCTGCGACAGGTCAAGGGATGGTGGAATCGTTATCTGCTGCTATTGAAAATTATAACAAAGAAGTAGGTTCAGTTTGTGCTGTTTTTAAAGTTTACAAGGACGATTTGATTTTTGCTCTATGCACACCTTTGATGAAGCGAGTACATCAGCACTTGAGATCAAGTGGAGAGATGAATTCCCTTGACTCCGGTGGATCTATGGACCGTCACAACAGTCGAGTATTCACATTTTTAGCACCAAGTGTGGCTGGAGCTTTGCCACTTGGCATGGTCATAACTAGTTCAGAGTCAGAAGATGTGCTTGTGGAGGGCATCAGCATGTTGAAGCAAGTGTTGCCTCCCAATGCCTTCTATGGTAGAGGCCCAACTCGAGGCCCTGCAGTCATCATGACAGATGACTCTAGAAGTGAGAGAAATGCGCTAGAGAGAAGCTTTCCTGGAGTTTTGTTACTTTTGTGCTTTTTTCACATCCTCCAAGCATTCTGGACTTATATTTGGGATTCTAAACACAAAGTTGAAGCAAAACACAAAGAAGAAGTTTTCTTCATGTTCAAGGATTGGGCCTACTCTGGGACAGCAGATGAATTTTTGGAACGCTACAATGAGATGTTATCTCATCCCTTGATCTCCACCAACAACTTTCTTGTGAAACATATACAGGATTTGTATGTGCGTGAATTGGAATGGGCTTTGTGCCATCGGATTGATCTCTTGATACGTGGTAATAATACCAACAATTATTCTGAAATAACTATCAAACAATTCAAAGATCAAGTCTTGCAGCGAGTTAAGGCTTACAGTGTGGTCCAACTATTTCACTTCTTTTGTACTCGCTTGGAGTTTTATTTTGAGAGGCGAATTGCTGCTGTTGTAAATAACCGGAAGGAAAACTACTACAGCTCTAAACACTTCATCAAGCCGTCTAAACTTCAGCCTCTTAAATGTACGGAAGGATGTTTCCCCAATTCTTATGTTGTGAAGAATGTGGAGAAAGGAACTACATACATGATTGACATGCAACTAGAGATTTGCTCCTGCCCAGTTGGCAAAAATGGAGCTCCTTGTAAACACCAATGTGCAGTTGCCAAACAGTTCAACCTGTCCACATCTCAATTCTTGCCATATGAAGATGAGGCTGCCAAAGCTGTACTACATCAGATTATGACTGACATTCCCTCTAAGCCAGGATGGTATGCAGCTCTCAAGGGTGGGCCTGTGACATCAAACACAACTGGTGGTCTTGGTGTGTATTGTTAGTTACTTTGCACAATTTTTTTTTAAATGTTATATTGTATTAAGATATTTACAACTTGGTTAAGGTGAGCAAAGCATTGAAATCAACCAGGATATGGAAAATGCAAACCTTGGAATGGAAACAGATGCCTCCCCTGTGACTCCTGGTAAGTTGAAATACAAATTAAACCATCTTTTTTTTAAAAAAAATAAAAAAATATCTAATTATAGTAATCACATTGTAATTAAAAAATTGTTTTTGTGGCAATTTTTTTTTTCAGCTTCACTTGCTGTAGCAGATCCTGTTACAGTGGCTAAAGCTAAAGAGATTTGGCGGGAAATTGATGCTTACATTTCAAGTGGTTTAGATGACAGGCCTGATACTTTTGTGAGTGCTGTGATGGCATTTGGCTCACAATTTAACAGAAGAAAGAATCTGTCTGAAAATGCAGTGCTATCAGCATTGCATTTGTTAGGCAAGGATTCTGGTTTTGGTTCCAAGACTGTGAGCCGGAAAGGCCGTTATATGAATGTGAACACAGCCGCCATCATTAGGAGAAAATACATGAGATTGGGAGGAAGGAAGGTCACCCGTCAGGGAAGACCTCCAAAATCAGCCTTTACACCAGAGCATGGATATTTACCCAACAATGCTAGGCCTGCTGCGTGGGATCGGCCAGCAGGTGGACAGAGAAGAGGAGCAATACCGCACAGATTGTCATTGAGAGTTTCGCAATTATGTCACAAGAAGTAGAGATCATTTGTGATATTTTATTTGATCTAACTGCACCTGTGCTAAAACAGACACAATGTAGATTTAATTTATGTGATTTATGCAATCTTTTTTTTATTGCCTGAATATTTAATGTCTTTATGTGTGATACAGTTTTATAGCATAATTATTCACACCTAAAATGCTTTTAAGTTTTTCTACTTTCTATTAATATGTGATGCCTTTGATTTTATGTCACCCCCATTGCTTGTGCAAAACACTGTGTACTAAGATGTTTGCCAAAGAGTGTGATTGGTTAATGCTTTTTAGTTTATGGTAAGGATTTAAAATGTAAGTGCTAAAGCATTGTAATTTTCTGTACTTGAGTTTTTAAAGTCTGTTACTTTAATTCGATTTGTTGTGCCATAGCTTTTAAATGAAAGTTAGTTGAAAAAGAACACAAGTTATTGGGTGTATGCTTTATATTTATTAAAACAATGATGGAATACAATGTTTTCCTAGTTAAAAACGGATAATAATCCTAGTCCTCTTCATCATCAATGTAACGACGTTCCCGTTTCTCTTTCTGTATAGACTAAATTTAAACAAATAACATATTAATAACACTTCTAATCTTCTACTCACAGTGAGACTAGTTTCACTGAGATAAAATACAGACCTTCTTAGGACCCGATGCATGCATTCCTGCTGCTGATTGAGATGATGCTTTCTTGCCGTTTGGTTGAGGCTTCATCAATTTATTTCCCTATACAAAAATAATTAATGGCTTTAAAAAGCTGGTAGGTAAGTGATGTAAAAATAAAATGAAAAAAAAAATGCACTTACCTGTTGTGATGCTGTGGTGGATCCTGTGCAATAGGGTGACGCGAAAACCCACTTTTTTCGAAATCGATATCGGCTCACCATGGGAAATGTGCTATGTGGTGAGGGTACTAACGGTGCAAAAGCGTTTTTCGATCGGACTTCATCTTCAGTCTCCGCACGGGCCTCAAAGTTTCGAAAAAACAGTGAAATATGCCCAAAATAGGCAACCCGCAATACAGCCGCGAGGACGTCCCCGCGGGTCGGAGACGACACTAAAGGTAAGTTTTAGCACCACACAACATGCAACAACCATCAAAAGTTACCCCAGGTTACCCCAATAACAGCCCAATGTAAGCTGAAAATCCTTAAAAAGCCGCTATTTTTACCAAATTGTGAACTTTTGTAAAACGATGCTGTGTGGAGTGTTTGTGGCTCTTAAATTATGAAAGGACGACTGAAAACATTCAGATGGACTGTCATAGGCCTTCGGATGACCTGGGTGAGGGGCCGCAAGGGGTAAAGGGGGGGGGGGGGGGGGTTGTGTTGACAGCGGCGGCCGGCCGGCTCACTGCTGTGCTGCGCCAGCTTGACTCGTTCCCGCGCTTGGCATAGACAAGTTCTGTCCTGTCGAGCGGCTGGCTTTCGGTTGAGGCGCTTCGTCGCTGTACACTTCACGCTTTCTTGTCTGCGTTTTATCTTGTCTTCGGATAGGCGCATACTATCACACTCATACTCACTCAAATCCACAATGGCCCTAACGCCGAGATTACATATAGGCAGGGGAGACAGTTTCTGCACTGTCTTGGGGCGGTCTGCTGCTCCTTTGGTCGATCGTTGTCTTCCTACTTATTCAGATGTGATGGCGTACTTCCTTGATATCCGTCTGGATATAATGAAGGAACAAAATAGTCGCAAAAACCCGTCTGTTAATGACATTTCACTTAGAGTTGCTGAAAGGGTTGCTGAAATCTGGGAAAAAGCTTCCATTCCTCATATGCCTCTTAAGAGCATTCAAAATAATTTAAAAAGGTTTAATGCTAGGTATTTGAATGTCAAGAAGTCTTCAAACCGCACAAGTTCAGAGGCATACAAGAAATTGCTTGAATCCTTTCGGAAGGATTTAGATCGCTTGTTTGATATTGCAGCTTGCAAGTGTGATCTAGAGGATTACAAAAGATGTAAATGCCCAGCAGAACACAAAATAAATGCAAGAGAACACAAATTTTTATTAGATCAAAGGACTGAGCGGAAAATGGGGATAGGAAGTGTCGACAGCGTTGTTTCTAAAACTCTGAAAAACGTTGATCTACGGCGCAAAAGGATACTTGATTATCAAACACAAAAAAAATCCAAGAAGCATTGTGTTTCTCTTGCCACAGTGCCTCCTGAATTTGAAGTGGAGGAAACTGAAGGGCCAGTACTTGATCCAGAGTTTGAATTGGAGCCCCGTTCGCGTGTGCTCCGATCTAAGGAGAAAAAACGCGAGGTTTTAAAAGCCACTGCAAAAGTAGCTGACCGATTTAGTCTTTCTAACACTGCTGTGGCAGCAATAACCACAGCAGTTCTTGAGGACAAGGGCCTCGTTACCCCTGTAGACAAATCTCTTGTCATTGACCGACATAAAGTTAGGAGGGACAGGGAAAAAACAAGAGAACAGTCACAAAACAAATCAAAACAAACTGAAGTACAAGGTTTGTATTTTGATGGAAAAACTGACAACACTCTGACACATGTTAAAGATAGTGCCAAGTCTTGCACAGTCGTAGCACCAGAGGAGCACATATCGTTAGCTGCAGAGCCCGGTGGGAAGTATCTTGGCCATTTGTCGTCAGGCAAAAGTGCCAAGAGTACCTCTGAAGCTATATTAAAATACTGCAAAGAACAAGAGATAAATCTTGATAAATTAGAAGTAGTAGGTGCCGACGGAACAGTCACAAACACTGGCCATATAGGAGGTATTATTTTGCTTTTAGAAACTCACCTTGGTCACAGTCTTCAATGGCAGATTTGTCTCCATTTTAATGAACTGCCACTGCGACACTTAATATCTGCAGCAGACGGCGGCACAACTGGCCCCAAATCATTCAGTGGCCCGATTGGTAGCCAGTTAAAAACCTGTGAAACAATGCCAGTCATTAAATTCAAGGCAATACGGACTGAGTTACCTGAGGTAGATGCTGACGTGCTAAGCAACGATCAGCGATACCTGTATGAAATGTGCAAAGCAGTATCATCTGGACAAATATCAAACTCACTTGCTCAGTTGAAACCAGGTCCTCTTAACCATGCTCGGTGGCTCACTGCAGCATGCCGGATTCTGCGTCTGTATGTTGCTACGCAACGTCCCTCCAAAAACCTGCAAACAATCACAGAATTCATAGTGAAGGTCTATGCAAAAGTATGGTTTCAGGTCAAAGTAAAATGGCAATTCTACCATTCTAGTTTACACGTGTGGGAAGAAATCAAACTTTCTCGTTACTTACCAAGAAAATGGAAGGCAGTTATTGATCCTGTCATTGAGAGAAATGCCTTCGCCCTGCATCCTGAAAACCTTTTAATTGCAATGCTTCATGATAGCCGCAAGTCTGTCAGAGAATCAGCAGTGGCTAAATTGAAAGAAGCAAGACTAAAAGATCCTGAAACTACTGTTAGGGTATTTAAACCTCCAAGGGTTAACTTTAATGCGGCTGACTACACCGATCTTGTAGATTGGAACAAGGTCGAAGTAACTTTTCCTCCGGCACTTCGCCGCTTCTCTGACAATGAGTTAGACTTAGCCGTGGAATCTCACACATTCATTCCTGAAAATGTGCCACCATATCCATGTCATACCCAGGCCGTTGAACGGACTGTCCAGCTTGTGACCAAAGCATCACAAGCAGTCTGTGGACAGTCCAGAAGGGACGGTTTCATTCGGAACACACTTGAGTCAAGGCAGCAGTTGCCTAAATTCATGACAAAATCAGACTACAATTGTAGTTCGTAGGGGTTCTACCCCTCATGGTTGGTTGGTTGGGTAGGGTTAGGGCGGGACTCGAAGTGTGGCCACCTTCTCGTGGTGAGTCCTGAGTTTTCTTCCTATTCGGAGATAAGCCAAGAGCCACACAGCATCGTTTTACAAAAGTTCACAATTTGGTAAAAATAGCGGCTTTTTAAGGATTTTCAGCTTACATTGGGCTGTTATTGACAGACCTGGGGTAACTTTTGATGGTTGTTGCATGTTGTGTGGTGCTAAAACTTACCTTTAGTGTCGTCTCCGACCCGCGGGGACGTCCTCGCGGCTGTATTGCGGGTTGCCTATTTTGGGCATATTTCACTGTTTTTTCGAAACTTTGAGGCCCGTGCGGAGACTGAAGATGAAGTCCGATCGAAAAACGCTTTTGCACCGTTAGTACCCTCACCACATAGCACATTTCCCATGGTGAGCCGATATCGATTTCGAAAAAAGTGGGTTTTCGCGTCACCCTACTGTGCAAGTCTTCGAAAGAGATAATTTATTCTTTATAATGTTGCTTGAATTATCAGCATCTTGGAGCTTTCTCTTCAGCACGATATTTTCCTTTGGATACATTATTAAAAAAAGGTCAGGACAGAGATCGGGAACGCAAGATTGCAGACATTAAATTAATACTCACATCAGTCAAAAAATTGTTTTGCCCTTTCAGAGACTTAAAATCAGCTTTAGCCTGCACAAGTTTTCCCTCTAGCTCTTTTGTAACCTAAAAGAGGAAGAAAAGAAGAAAAAAAGTCACATATCAGGACAAAATGTGGAGTACAGGCATTGAACATTTTACATTAGTTGGCTACATTGGGGCAAAAGCCGCCAGAGACTGAGATAAATTATGAAAGATTGCAGGAACACTCACATCAATCGAAAGGTTGTATTGTCCTTCCACGGACTTAAGAGCAGCTTCAGCCTCCATAAGTTTTTCCTCTAGATCCTTGTTCACCTGCAAAGTGAGAAAGAGAGGTGACTCGTCACATACCTGATAATATTATGTGAGGCATATTATTGAACGTCTTACATTTTTCAAGTGGCTACATTGTCCTGCTTCTAGGTCCGCTTGCTGCAGCTTCTGTTTTAGCTCCTCATTTTCCTTAACAACAGAAAGGGTTGGGTGAATAATCAGCAAGCATAGAAAGACAGAGATCTTGGAAGCATATTACTCACATTCCTTAGGAGAGAGTTCAGCCCTTCTACATTAACCAGTTTGTCATTAGACTCATTTAGCTTTAGACTAAGTTCTTTATTTAACTGAAAAGCCAAAAAAGGGGGTTAAAAGCAAATGCATTAAAGATCGACACAGGCGATTTCAAACGCGATACACAAAAGAAACTCACATCAGTCAAGTCACTGTGTTCAATAATGTTACAATCATCCTCCTTGGTTCGCTCATGTTCCTGATTGCTATTTTCCTGAAAGAGTAAAGAGAATATAAGAAGATTGCACGGCAGATAAAACATTCGGACACAAGCGGCAGCAGATAAAATTCTGTGCAGCTGAGATATACGTAAATACATGTATGAATACATGTATATCAAGAGCAATTATTTTTTAAGGAACATTAAAAACAAACTATAAAAATACTTACATTTATTTTGGCTTCCAAAACGGCAATTTGACCAAGGACCTTGTTCTCAAGAGACCGAAATTTGATACATAGTGAGCAGTTGTAATTTTCTAGTTTGCGAACGGCACCAACTTAAGTAAAAGAAAAAAGTGTTATTGGAAATAGTTTTTCAAATATTATACGATTATCAAATAATGACCATGTATTTACCTTGGCTATTCTTAAGCCCTACACACCGAAAATGGAACCATTCGCTACAGCTATCGCAATGAACCATAGGTTGCCTGGCAGGAGAAAAAAGGTATTGATGACAGAATTTTGGGTGAAATAGCTAAATGTAGATGTCGAAGTGGCTTAAACTTACTCATCAGCAGGCTGCCGGCAGAAACAAAAAGCCATTTTGCTAGCATTGATGGGCTACAGCGGGCTAAACAACAGGTTACATTCGTCGTATTCGCGCCCACAGTCCAGGGAGCCAAATTTGCCATCTCGGTGGGCGCTAGCCTCGCCACGGGGCCTATATGGCCCGGTCGCTCACAGGTCTGGCACGAGATCAAATATAGCCCCTCGGCACGCCACGGTCACGGAGGTGCGAGTGGAGGGGGGTTCGACCTGCCGCCGGCAGCGAGCACGTACTTCCCTTATGCAAATGTGGCGGCGACGAAGTACACACACTCACCGAGAGATGGCGCGCACCACAGCGCGGCGCGCGGCTCACCACGGCACGGACGGCTGGCGGCGCGACCACGACAGTGGCGCGAGAATTCAAACAGTGGCGCGCAGGGGAGATGCCCACTCAAACAAGGCCCCATTGAAAAAAGACAAGCCCTGACTTGATATTAAGGTTAGGTTACGTTCCTTCACATCATGTCCGAATGGGGATTCAAGATGGCGACGAGGTGACCTGGGGTATTCATGATGGCGGCGGGTTAGGTTGGGTTGGGTTAGGTGCCCTCATGACATGTGGGTCATTCTTTCCCAAGTCACCTGAGGCCCCGATATCGATGTCTCAGATTTTGACCAAACTTTGTGGGGATGTTCCCTGGGTAACAAAGAACATAAAAAAAATAATTTAATTTTTTTTGGTCGGCTCTAAAAGCTGAAAACACACATTTTGTAAAAAATATTCAAAAAATCTCCAAAATTCTGGTTTTAGCCTAAGGTCGACGTACCCAGTGGATTTCCTTTCATTTTCTCATACTGAAAAAATAGAATCTGAGAGCCGCCTCACAGGTCACATATTTCAGGTGATATGGACCAAAAAATTGGTTTTTCGCGAATACCCAAAAAATGCATCCGAATTTTTTCATGAAAATTTTTTTGAAGAAAGGTCTTATAGTGGTCTACTACCCTGATGTTTTTTTTGGAAACGGCTTTTCAGGCACAGCGGAGATAAAAAATAAAAGGTGTATTTTGGTGCACTTTATGGCCCACAGAATCACCACTTTGAGTCCTACGTCATGACCCCCATTAGACTTTTTGTTCGCCTTTTCAAGACGAATCGATTGATATAAGGCAAAGACAGATCGGAGAACTTTTAACACTTGGCCCATTTGCGCACCCTGCACCTCTTCGATTTTGATCAAATAAAGACCAATTGTTAAAAGTTCTCCGATCTGTCTTTGCCTCATATCAATCGATTCGTCATGAAAAGGCGAACAAAAAGTCTAATGGGGGTCATGACGTAGGACTCAAAGTGGTGATTCTGTGGGCCATAAAGTGCACCAAAATACACCTTTTATTTTTTATCTCCGCTGTGTCTGAAAAGCCGTTTCCAAAAAAAAATCAGGGTAGTAGACCAAGACCTTTCTTCAAAAAAATTTTCATGAAAAAATTCGGATGCATTTTTTGGGTATTCGCGAAAAACCAATTTTTTGGTCCATATCACCTGAAATATGTGACTTGTGAGGCGGCTCTCAGATTCTATTTTTTTCAGTATGAGAAAATGAAAGGAAATCCACTGGGTACGTCGACCTTAGGCTAAAAACAGAATTTTGGAGATTTTTTGAATATTTTTTACAAAATGTGTGTTTTCAGTTTTTAGAGCCGACCAAAAAAATTGAATTATTTTTTTTATGTTCTTTGTTACCCAGGGAACATCCCCACAAAGTTTGGTCAAAATCCGAGACATCGATATCGGGGCCTCAGGTGACTTGGGAAAGAATGACCCATGTAACGATGGGGTTAGGTTGGGTTAGGTTAGGTTGGGTTAGGTTTGGTGCCCTCTCGACATGCAACAATGGGGTTCAAGATGGCGGCGGGTTAGGTTAGGTTAGGCTGGCTTAGGTTAGGTTGGGTTAGGCTCAGCCAAGATGGCGGCATGTCCGAATGGGTATTCATGATGGCGGCGGGTTAGGTTAGGCTCAGCCAAGATGGCGGCATGTCCGAATGGGTTTTCATGATGGCGGCATGTCCGAATGGGTTTTCAAGATGGCGGCATGTCCGGATGGGTATTTCTTACTACTTGCAGTTACTATTGCAATTTCTATTGCAGTATTGCAATTGCTCTTGCAATTCTACCAAGACCCCTGCAGAGTGGCTAACCGGTATAAAGTAGGCCAGCCCCACAAACGTAAACCCAAAAATCTCTTCGTAGGTCGTTTGTAGATCGTAAGTAGATAAAATTAGACATAATAGAACATTAATTGCCCCAACCGCACGGTGCTAATTTAAAAAAAGCTTCGGGGCGGGCTGACTTCACAGCCGCAACCAACAAAATAAACCCAAAATCAAATTTCCTTTCCCCAAAACAATCAGTTTTTAAAGTAGGTGATTGTAGACAACAAAGTAGGTACAAACAACTGACTCAAACAGGTCCTAGGGACTTAAGCTACATCTGGGGCGAGCCAACTTCAGACTTCCCACTATAATTAAAAAAACAACAACTGTGCCTTTTTTTCCTACTTGCCTCTGTAAGTAGGTAATTGTAGACAATAAAGTAGGTACAAACATCTGACTCATACAGGTCCTTGGGACTTTGGCTACATCTAGGGCGAGCCAACTTCCAATTATAGTAGGAAGTCTGAAGTTGGCTCGCCCCAGATGTAGCTTAAGTCCCTAGGACCTGTTTGAGTCAGATTTTTGTACCTACTTTGTTGTCTACAATTACCTACTTACAGAGGCAAGTAGGAAAAAAGGCACGGTTGTTGTTTTTAAAATTATAGTGGGAAGTCTGAAGTTGGCTCGCCCCAGATGTAGCTTAATCTCTAGGATCTGTTTGAGTCAGTTGTTTGTACCTACTTTGTTGTCTACAATTACCTACTTACAGAGGCAAGTAGGAAAAAAGGCATAGTTGTTGTTTTTTGAATGAAAGTAGGAAGTCTGAAGTTGGCTCGCCCCAGATGTAGTCAAAGTCCCTAGGACCTGTTTGAGTCAAATGTTTGTACCTACTTTGTTGTCTACAATGACCTACTTTAAAAACTGATTGTTTTGGGGAAAGGAAATTTGATTTTGGGTTTATTTTGATGGTTGCGGCTGTGAAGTTAGCCCGCCCCGAAGCTTTTTTTAAGTTAGCACCGTGCGAGTGGGGCAATTTATGTTCTATTATGTCTAATTTTATCTACTTACGATCTATTCTTCAGATTCCCTGTTGCTCGGATAGAGCGAACAAGTGCCCCATACTTGTCTAATGGGAAACAAGATACAAGGAATACTGAGATCATGTGTTCACTGAAGTTGATGCCTCCTCTAGCTAACTTGCTGCAGAAATCTTGCACCTTCCTGATGTTACTTGTCATAGACATATCTGAGGTCTTCTCGAACCGGCCTAGCTGTTTGATTAGCATAGCCGTATGCAGCAGGGTCTGCCTTCCATGGATTGTCGCCAGGGCGTCCCACATACCCTTCGCACGAGCATAATCCTTGATGTCGGCAAGTATGTCCTCACTGACGTGCTTGATCAGATAGGCTCTGGCTTTCTGATTTGCCCTGGTTTGTTCGGCATCCAGAGGTCCCTGATAAGGAAAGCCGGTCAGCACAGCGTCCCACACTTCCAGATCAGTCAAGTCCGCTTCAGCCTTCAAAGCCCACGTGTCGTAGTTCTCGTGGTTCAAGATGTTAGACGCGCCTCGTAGAGCCTGCAGAAGCTCATCTGCCTCCGCCATGGTTGGATTTCACGAGCCGAACTAAACACTATTGCGCACTCCGCGACCCTGGGCCCATAACCTGTTGATTTTCAAGTCTCTGCAGGTTCTCAGGGTAGGGCTTTTGACTAATCACACGCACGGTTTGACAGGAGAGGACTTTATTCACCAACGACTGATACAACACGACTGACTCAGAAGACGGGCACATGGGTAACAGGAAGGATCGAAGAAGAACAAGAATGACAGATAGGAAATGCGTTGCCAACTTAAATCTTACAAATACAAAATTCCTACAAATATCTCAGGTGTTAATTGAGCTATCCAATTTTCCTTTGAGGGTTGATAGGTCCTAGTGGTACCCTTCCAACCCACAAAGTTTGAACCGATTCCGTAACCCAATCCTAGATTTCGGTCCACCTTGGGGTGGAGTTACTCAGATGTGGGTAACCTGTTACCCCAGAAACCATGTTCATGATGTGGGTAACCTGTTACCCCAGAAACCATGTTCATGGTTTCTGGGGTAACAGGTTACCCACATCTGCTCGTCTTGAGACCTGGACTTCTTCGGATCGTCGGGTGGGTCGGCGGCCGCTTTTCGGCGACGGCCCGCTTTGTTGCTGTTTTTGTTGTTTGCCATCGCACACACAGAACCTGCCCGCGCGGCAGTGAGCAGTCGAGTCTCCACACCGCCACCATAAGGGCTTCAACTTGAGTGCAGTGCAGAAAACACGACGTTTTAAAATTTTTATCCGAACTTAGTGAATAAACCGAGCACCTTTCTCAAACAATATCAAATAATTTTTTAAAGTCATTTGTTTCTAGTTTTAAGCTTTAATTTGCTTTAATTTAAAATATTATACATTATCGAGGGCTTTTAGTGATCTAGGGTTGCCCCCCCTGCTCCTCCAGTTTTCGTTTGCGCCATTTCCCCCCCTCCTATCCCCACTGCTGGGAGTTACTGGCACGAGTCTGGCAACCAAGGCGGGACTTCTTAACTGCTCATTCGTCTCGTCCAACTTGAGCCTCTAGGCGCCGAGGCCAACAAACCCACATAGAAGCCTCTCTCTGTTCGTCTCGTCGGAAATGTCGCCGAACGCGGTACGTGAATGTTTGGTGAATCTCTAAGGGAGGGTGGGGCGATTCGTAACATTTGTACGATTCGAAATTTCTATATTCTTCCTATCAGTGCAAAACTTGTGCCAGGTGGGCAGTCGCATAGCACCGTGTGATTACTTCTAGGCGATGTAAAATTTCACGTAGAATCGTATTCTGCACTCACTTTTCCAAAAAAGTGAACGAATGCGGAAATAAATGCGAATTTTGAGTGCGCCACGACGCCCGCTTTGCCCGCCGCACATTTCCCTTTTGTTAACGCAAAGAAACCATAACATTTAGAGGCAAACGGGCACTTGAAATCGGAAGATCAAACATTTTTGCTTGGATTTTTCACTATGGAATGAATGCGAGTTCGCTAAAAGAATCAAATAAGGCGAGAAGACGCTGGGAAGAAGAGGTTATGTCGCCCTTTATCAATCTAGTTTATTGAGTTCACGTGAGTGTTTCAGCGAACTCGCATTCATTCCATAGTGAAAACTCCAAGAAAAAATGTGTGCTCTTTCGATTTGTGGTCCCCTATCAAGACGTAAAGGTGGCCCTTCTTGCGACCGTTACAAATACCCCCTCCACAGGGCCGGGAGGAGCGCGGGGGCTGGTTCGGGTGGACTTTCGAGGTGGAGGGAGGGGGTAATGGGGAAGGCCCATAAACTAATCTATTTGGTCGAGCTCTGAAACCAGACTAGACTAGAACTAAACTAGCTCGGCCATCATGTACTTTTTTCGCGTGCCAGTCGGCCCCCCCAGCCGAGCCTGCCGCTCAGGGGAGCAGAAAAGAGAACCCGTGATACTGCCAACATTCCACCGTTGAAAAAATGTGTGTGTTGTAAAGCAATAAAGTGTTATGAAACTCAAAATCAACTAGAAAATGTGTTTGTTATATGTTTGAAGAACCCGTATATGAAAATTTTGTTGGGAACGACCGTGAATTTCAATCCAAAAGCCAACGTTTATGTGACATACTGTGGACCTTATGTTGCCATGCGGCAGCCATATTGAATGTCCAGTTAACCTAACCTCCCTTAAACGATGATGGCCCGCAAGGGCGAGCTCGACCATTCAGTCCTAGACTGGAGCTAGTCTAATATTCCTTCTCAGTTTTTAGAACATTGTTGAACGATCCTTCAGGCCAGGCCTGACCAAAAAGACACAGTCTTGAGCTAGTTTTAACCAGATTTTAACGGTCGCCTTTGACCGACTCGACCATATTTCGCTGGATCCACAGGGGTGGGAACCTATGTAAATTTGTTGGCCGTCGCCGCTAGGGCTTGTTAGCCAGGGTAATCACTGCCTTGTGGCAAACTAAAAATTTCAAGAGGGGGGTTGCCGCCAGGAGGGCTTTAAAGGCTTGCGCAGTGGCGGCGACTTCCTTGGGTGTACTGCGGCGTAGCATGTCTTGATAATTTGTTTCAATGTCGTAGTATCTCTTGAAATCGGGTTCTGTCAGTAAATTGGCAATCATTAATCAGGTGGATGTTGGACCCCGCTTCGCCACATCTGGGACATAACGGTGAATCTATGGCTCGAATACGGTTCAGGTGCTCAGGGGCGTGCGTGTGGCCGATTCTGAGCCTGACCAGGGCGGCTGAAATTTTCCTGCTTAGACTGGATCCACATCGATGCCTCGATTTGTTTTTCCGAGGCATCGATGTGGATCCAGCGAAATAGTCTATCAGAGAATACCGCATTCAAAGGTATTTTGTGCTGTGTACATGTATTTGCTTATGGCAGCGAGTAATTGGAGAAATAATTCAAGCATTCAATTACATTAACTAATCTCATACTTTGAAAAGAACGTAGTCTGTAACCAATCACCCCCGCATGCATGTGCGCAAACAGCACGAGCACGTCCCCAACCATCACTGGGCAAAGTTATGGCAACTAATTTCACGTGGTTACATTGTAAAAGAAGGGCCGCGCTTCAAGGCTCCGGTGTGCCCAAAATTTCAAACTCCCTTCAAAACCAAACCTGAGCTCCGATCGCAGCTGTCTCAATTGCTGAAGGGCCTTCTACTTCTGGCGGAAGAGGGGTCGCGGTTTTTTCCTAAGGGTAAATTAACTAAGCCAAGAAGCGTTCTTTTATTTTCAGGACAATACCTTGGAACGCATGCTCTGTGCGAAAGCCATGTTGGAGTCGAAAGTTACGAAATTAAGATATGTATTCATGACTAGATTTATTTGTTAATTTGTACAGGAGTTCATTGTACTTCAAGAGCTCTAACCCATTGGGCGTTTTTTTTTTTCTTTCTATAAAAAGGGGCACCCACAACATTGTTATGAATCCTGTATCATTCGCTGAAAGTTATGAGAAAGTACTTCAGTATTTAATTTGTTTAAGAAGCACATGAGTGTTAAATTAGGCAGAAGAAGGCGCCACGGCTGCCACAGTAGTCCGGCTAAAACATGCGGGACACTGTGGTGGTCATGCCATTTGCAGTTATGATTATCATTTAGCAGTGTGCACATATTGTTCAATTTTGCAAAGTTTCCAGTCTATGGATTTCAGTTTTCGCCCTCAGAGTAGCATGGCTCAGACATACTTGTGGGACGTACAATGTGCAGTTATTGTTTTGTTTTAGTAAATAATAAATAATTTTTCTATGACATGTGAAGCGCTATGAGAGGGTCCTCTGATACATTTCCCTACAGAAACGTCCACCTCCTTTTCAAAAGGTAAAAAAACTTCATGAAAAGAAGTCTTCTGTGTATAGAATGTAAATGATAATAATTTTTCAATTTTTCATGATTTTCCCAGTAACTCTAGTGGGGTTATAAAACTTTTTCTGTCTATCTGTCGGCAATACTCCTCCTGCACATAGCCCACTTCAGCTAAATTTCTGTGTAACCAATTGATTCAGTAGTTTTCCACTGGGGTTGAAAAACTTTTCCTGTCTGTCTGTCTGTCTGTCTGGGTGTCCGCACTACTCCTCCTGAACGGCTCGGCCGATCTGGCTGAGATTTTGCAGGGTTATTAGGTATGTCCTTGGCTCGCCACACGCCCAATTGCAGCTTTCTATCACAATCCAATCAGTCGTACCAACGAAAAAACACTGAAAAAAAGGCAGAAAAAGTGCAACTTTTATGTGAGTTTTCATTTTAGAGACATTTTGACATGGTTGCGCATGGTGTGGAAGGTGCTGATGACGGAAATGAAATCCATTATGACCCCTGGCCAAAGCGTCAACCACGTAGGGGCTGCCCCGTCTAGAATATTCTAATATAATATACTTCGACGATTCATCACGTAGTGCACTACTCATTGCCTCAATGAACCTTAAAACAGCTTGCCGAAGGCAAGCAGGAAGCGCCGCAGGCCAAGATAGGTGTAACGCCAGGCGTGGATTGTCGAAAGTGGCGCAGCATCGCGAAGCCTGTAACGACAAGACACGGTCTGGCGTAAACCTACCTTGTTATTGGCTAAGCGATTAGCGAAGCCAGTTACTCCAGTGGGGTTGAAAAGCTTTGTCTGTCTGTCTGTCTGTCCGCACTACTCCTCCTAAACGGCTCGGCCGATCGAGACGAGATTTTGCAGGGTTGTTAGGTATATCCTTGGCTCGCCACACGCTTTCTATCTCATTCCATTCAGTCGTACTAACGAAAAAACACTAAAATAACAGGAAAAGTGGCGATACAGATCGGCAACTTTGGCCCGTCCCGTACATTTTTAATTTAACGAGTGTCGCCATTGTTCAACTCATACAAGCTTTAAACGTGGGTCTGGGTCAAAATGGACGTTAATTTCGTCATCAGCACCCTCAAAAACATAAGAAACAACGTTAAACTAAAAAAAAAAAAAATTGGTCCCCCCGGGATTTAAACCTGGGTCCAAACTTCTCAGATTTGCACGAAACCAGCACCGTTGGCTTTGTCTCGTCGCCCCGATTCCAAAAATACCCCTACATGCCCTTCTAGCAGTACCCGTTGCCAAAATCCTCATCAACCCCATACAGACCATGATGCACCTGCAGCGTCGCCCTCGCGGCGTTTTAGGTCAAAATGGATATTATTTTCGTCATCAGCTCAAAAACATAAGAAACAACGTTAAACTCAAAAAAAAAAAATTGGTCCCCCCGGGATTTGAACCTGGGTCCAAACTTCTCAAATTTGTTCGAAACCAGCACCGTTGGCTTTGTCTTGTCGCCCCGATTCCAAAAATACCCCTACATGCCCTTCTAGCTGTACCCGTTGCCGAGATCCTCCTCCAGCCCATGTAGACCATGATGCACCTGCAGCAGCCCCCGGGCCTCGGATCGGATTTGCTGCCACCGGGCGAATCAAGGGGTCACTCAAGGAGGCTGCATACCAAATTTGGTGAAGATCGGACCACGGGAAGCCCTCGGACGGACGGACGAACGCACAGCAAGCATCATACTATATGCCCGTCCTTCGTATCTTTTAAATACGGGACGGGCCAAACACGGGAGAAAAAGTGCAACTTTTTAGTGACTTTATATTTTAGAGACATTTTTACCTAGTTTCTTATGATTTTGAAGTTCCTGATGACGAAAATGAAATCAATTTCGACCCCTAAACATACTTTTAACTGCGTATTGGCTACCTCGGCCCGAACTTACTAACATAATCAACTTCGACCCTTCATCTTGAAAAAAGGAGGTCGACCGACTAAAATTTTTCAATTGCAGATTTCGATAGGTCTCGGCAAGACCTTTTCAAAGAGGGGTCGGAAGGGGGGTCTAGGAGCCCGACTTCATTAGTTGGCCGAATTAGGATCTTGAAAAATAGGGATCGACCGACTAAAAAATTTTATGGCGGATTTCGACAGGTCTCGGCAAGACCTTTTCAGAGAGGGGTCGGAAGAGGGGTCTAGGAGCCCGACTTCATTAGTTGGCCGAATCAGGATCTTGGAAAACGGAGATCGACCGACTAAAAAATTTTATTGCAGATTTCACGTGGTGCATTACTCAATGCCTCAAAAATCCTTGAGAATGCTCTCCGAAGGCAAGCAGGGAAGCGCCGCAGGCCAAGGTAGGTGTAACGCCAGGCGTGGATTGTCGTAACTGGCGCAGCATCGCGAAGCCTGTTATGATAAGACACGGTCTGACGTAAACCTACCTTGTAGTTAATTGTGTTTGCACATTTCTCGCTCGTACTTCTTCTTTTGTACGAGATGTAAAGAAGTCAGAGTTGCCTCACAGATTATTGTAGGTAGTCATTTGTCTGTCACAGGCAAATTTGTCCTAAAGTATAGCAACTGCCATTCCTAAAATAGTTCACCTGAAACGATTCAGTCGTACCAACGAAAAAAACGATGCAAATTTTTAGTGACTATACGTTTTAGAGACATTTTTACATGTTTCGTATGTTTTTGAAGGTGCTAATGACGAAAATGAAATCAATTTCTACCCCTGACATTAGTTTTAACTGCAAATTGGCTACCTTGACCCGAATTTACTAACATAATCAATTAGACTTTTTGGCTGAGCGATTGGCAAAGCCAGTTACTCCGATGGGGTTGAAAAGTTTTGTCTGTCTGTGTGTCCGCACTACTCCTCCAGAACGGCCGATCGAGACGAGATTTTGCAGGGATGTTAGGTATATCCTTGGCTTCGTTGGTACGACCCTTTATCTTGAAAAAAGAGGGTCGACCAAAAAAATTTATTGCAGATTTCAATAGGTGTCCGCAAGACTTTTTCAGGGATGGGTCGGAAGGGGGGTCTAGGAGCCCAACTTCATCAGTGGGCCGAATCTGGATCTTGAAAAAAGGGGGTCGACCGACTTAAAATTTTTTATTGTAGATTTCGATAGGTCTCAGCAAGACCTTTTCATTGAAGGGTCGGAAGGGGGGCCAAGGAGCCCGATTTCATCAGTTGGCCGAATCAGGATCTTGAAAAAAGGGGATCGAAGACCTTTACAAAGAGGGGTCGGAACGGGGTTCTGTGAGCCCGCCTTCATGTATTGTGAACATTGGTGCAACGGCCAAGTTTTGCACATAAACTTTGGCACAGTGGGAACACAAGAGAGGGCCTCAGTCATGATGTTACATCAATAAGTTTGCGCTTTACCTCCACGGGGTATGAGGTGCGAGGACCGAAGGCCCGAGAGACGGCCTCCGATAGAGCATTCTAGTCGTCGCCGACCGAAGAATAAGAGGAAGAACATAACCGAAAATGGCACCGGCTACATAACCTCACAGACCTGTACGAGTGCATTAGTTTGCAGAGTTTGGCAAAGCGTACCTCTTTCAAAAGCAATTTCAGTCTCTTCCAAACGCTTTTTGGCAAAGGAACAAAACATATTTCTCAATATTTCCCCCTTAAACCGGGCTCGCTACTTACTCTCTTTCCACCCGGCTTCCGGTTTTATTCTTCCTCTTGTTCTTCGATCGGCAACGACTGGAATGCTCTATTGGGCCAAGCCAGGTCTGGTGCGAGGGCCGATGCGAAGGCCCGAGAAGAATCCGCCGGCAGGCCAAGCTGGTATCGGCCGCTGTCAAACTGAATTGCCGGCGCAGCGAAGCGGAGCTGCCTACTCGGTCCGACGGAAGGGCGCGCCCCAGCTTGTATACTACAACCATTTATCACGTAGTGCACTACTCATTGCCTCAATGAACCCTTAAAACAGGTTGCTGAAGGCAAGCAGGGAGCGCCGCAGGCCAAGGTAGGTGTAACGCAAGGCGTGGTATGTCGAAACTGGCGCAGCATCGCGAAGCCTGTTACGACAAGACACGGTCTTGCGTAAACCTACCTTGTTATTTGAAGGAACGGAATCTATTACAAGGTAGGTTTACGCCAGACCATGTCATGTCGTAACAGGCTTCGCGATGCTGCGCCAGTTTCGACAAACCACGCCTTGCGTTACACCTACCTTGGCCTGCGGCGCTCCCTGCTTGCCTTCAGCAACCTGTTTTAAGGGTTCATTGAGGCAATGAGTAGTGCACTACGTGATAAATGGTTGTAGTATACAAGCTGGGGCGCGCCCTTCCGTCGGACCGAGTAGGCAGCTCCGCTTCGCTGCGCCGGCAATTCAGTTTGACAGCGGCCGATACCAGCTTGGCCTGCCGGCGGATTCTTCTCGGGCCTTCGCATCGGCCCTCGCACCAGACCTGGCTTGGCCCAATAGAGCATTCCAGTCGTTGCCGATCGAAGAACAAGAGGAAGAATAAAACCGGAAGCCGGGTGGAAAGAGAGTAAGTAGCGAGCCCGGTTTAAGGGGGAAATATTGAGAAATATGTTTTGTTCCTTTGCCAAAAAGCGTTTGGAAGAGACTGAAATTGCTTTTGAAAGAGGTACGCTTTGCCAAACTCTGCAAACTAATGCACTCGTACAGGTCTGTGAGGTTATGTAGCCGGTGCCATTTTCGGTTATGTTCTTCCTCTTATTCTTCGGTCGGCGACGACTAGAATGCTCTATCGGAGGCCGTCTCTCGGGCCTTCGGTCCTCGCACCTCATACCCCGTGGAGGTAAAGCGCAAACTTATTGATGTAACATCATGACTGAGGCCCTCTCTTGTGTTCCCACTGTGCCAAAGTTTATGTGCAAAACTTGGCCGTTGCACCAATGTTCACAATACATGAAGGCGGGCTCACAGAACCCCGTTCCGACCCCTCTTTGTAAAGGTCTTCGATCCCCTTTTTTCAAGATCCTGATTCGGCCAACTGATGAAATCGGGCTCCTTGGCCCCCCTTCCGACCCTTCAATGAAAAGGTCTTGCTGAGACCTATCGAAATCTACAATAAAAAATTTTAAGTCGGTCGACCCCCTTTTTTCAAGATCCAGATTCGGCCCACTGATGAAGTTGGGCTCCTAGACCCCCCTTCCGACCCATCCCTGAAAAAGTCTTGCGGACACCTATTGAAATCTGCAATAAATTTTTTTGGTCGACCCTCTTTTTTCAAGATAAAGGGTCGTACCAACGAAGCCAAGGATATACCTAACATCCCTGCAAAATCTCGTCTCGATCGGCCGTTCTGGAGGAGTAGTGCGGACACACAGACAGACAAAACTTTTCAACCCCATCGGAGTAACTGGCTTTGCCAATCGCTCAGCCAAAAAGTCTAATTGATTATGTTAGTAAATTCGGGTCAAGGTAGCCAATTTGCAGTTAAAACTAATGTCAGGGGTAGAAATTGATTTCATTTTCGTCATTAGCACCTTCAAAAACATACGAAACATGTAAAAATGTCTCTAAAACGTATAGTCACTAAAAATTTGCATCGTTTTTTTCGTTGGTACGACTGAATCGTTTCAGGTGAACTATTTTAGGAATGGCAGTTGCTATACTTTAGGACAAATTTGCCTGTGACAGACAAATGACTACCTACAATAATCTGTGAGGCAACTCTGACTTCTTTACATCTCGTACAAAAGAAGAAGTACGAGCGAGAAATGTGCAAACACAATTAACTACAAGGTAGGTTTACGTCAGACCGTGTCTTATCATAACAGGCTTCGCGATGCTGCGCCAGTTACGACAATCCACGCCTGGCGTTACACCTACCTTGGCCTGCGGCGCTTCCCTGCTTGCCTTCGGAGAGCATTCTCAAGGATTTTTGAGGCATTGAGTAATGCACCACGTGAAATCTGCAATAAAATTTTTTAGTCGGTCGATCTCCGTTTTCCAAGATCCTGATTCGGCCAACTAATGAAGTCGGGCTCCTAGACCCCTCTTCCGACCCCTCTCTGAAAAGGTCTTGCCGAGACCTGTCGAAATCCGCCATAAAATTTTTTAGTCGGTCGATCCCTATTTTTCAAGATCCTAATTCGGCCAACTAATGAAGTCGGGCTCCTAGACCCCCCTTCCGACCCCTCTTTGAAAAGGTCTTGCCGAGACCTATCGAAATCTGCAATTGAAAAATTTTAGTCGGTCGACCTCCTTTTTTCAAGATGAAGGGTCGAAGTTGATTATGTTAGTAAGTTCGGGCCGAGGTAGCCAATACGCAGTTAAAAGTATGTTTAGGGGTCGAAATTGATTTCATTTTCGTCATCAGGAACTTCAAAATCATAAGAAACTAGGTAAAAATGTCTCTAAAATATAAAGTCACTAAAAAGTTGCACTTTTTCTCCCGTGTTTGGCCCGTCCCGTATTTAAAAGATACGAAGGACGGGCATATAGTATGATGCTTGCTGTGCGTTCGTCCGTCCGTCCGAGGGCTTCCCGTGGTCCGATCTTCACCAAATTTGGTATGCAGCCTCCTTGAGTGACCCCTTGATTCGCCCGGTGGCAGCAAATCCGATCCGAGGCCCGGGGGCTGCTGCAGGTGCATCATGGTCTACATGGGCTGGAGGAGGATCTCGGCAACGGGTACAGCTAGAAGGGCATGTAGGGGTATTTTTGGAATCAGGGCGACAAGACAAAGCCAACGGTGCTGGTTTCGAACAAATTTGAGAAGTTTGGACCCAGGTTCAAATCCCGGGGGGACCAATTTTTTTTTTTTGAGTTTAACGTTGTTTCTTATGTTTTTGAGCTGATGACGAAAATAATATCCATTTTGACCTAAAACGCCGCGAGGGCGACGCTGCAGGTGCATCATGGTCTGTATGGGGTTGATGAGGATTTTGGCAACGGGTACTGCTAGAAGGGCATGTAGGGGTATTTTTGGAATCGGGGCGACGAGACAAAGCCAACGGTGCTGGTTTCGTGCAAATCTGAGAAGTTTGGACCCAGGTTTAAATCCCGGGGGGACCAATTTTTTTTTTTTTTAGTTTAACGTTGTTTCTTATGTTTTTGAGGGTGCTGATGACGAAATTAACGTCCATTTTGACCCAGACCCACGTTTAAAGCTTGTATGAGTTGAACAATGGCGACACTCGTTAAATTAAAAATGTACGGGACGGGCCAAAGTTGCCGATCTGTATCGCCACTTTTCCTGTTATTTTAGTGTTTTTTCGTTAGTACGACTGAATGGAATGAGATAGAAAGCGTGTGGCGAGCCAAGGATATACCTAACAACCCTGCAAAATCTCGTCTCGATCGGCCGAGCCGTTTAGGAGGAGTAGTGCGGACAGACAGACAGACAGACAAAGCTTTTCAACCCCACTGGAGTAACTGGCTTCGCTAATCGCTTAGCCAATAACAAGGTAGGTTTACGCCAGACCGTGTCTTGTCGTTACAGGCTTCGCGATGCTGCGCCACTTTCGACAATCCACGCCTGGCGTTACACCTATCTTGGCCTGCGGCGCTTCCTGCTTGCCTTCGGCAAGCTGTTTTAAGGTTCATTGAGGCAATGAGTAGTGCACTACGTGATGAATCGTCGAAGTATATTATATTAGAATATTCTAGACGGGGCAGCCCCTACGTGGTTGACGCTTTGGCCAGGGGTCATAATGGATTTCATTTCCGTCATCAGCACCTTCCACACCATGCGCAACCATGTCAAAATGTCTCTAAAATGAAAACTCACATAAAAGTTGCACTTTTTCTGCCTTTTTTTCAGTGTTTTTTCGTTGGTACGACTGATTGGATTGTGATAGAAAGCTGCAAGTGGGCGTGTGGCGAGCCAAGGACATACCTAATAACCCTGCAAAATCTCAGCCAGATCGGCCGAGCCGTTCAGGAGGAGTAGTGCGGACACCCAGACAGACAGACAGACAGACAGGAAAAGTTTTTCAACCCCAGTGGAAAACTACTGAATCAATTGGTTACACAGAAATTTAGCTGAAGTGGGCTATGTGCAGGAGGAGTATTGCCGACAGATAGACAGAAAAAGTTTTATAACCCCACTAGAGTTACTGGGAAAATCATGAAAAATTGAAAAATTATTATCATTTACATTCTATACACAGAAGACTTCTTTTCATGAAGTTTTTTTACCTTTTGAAAAGGAGGTGGACGTTTCTGTAGGGAAATGTATCAGAGGACCCTCTCATAGCGCTTCACATGTCATAGAAAAATTATTTATTATTTACTAAAACAAAACAATAACTGCACATTGTACGTCCCACAAGTATGTCTGAGCCATGCTACTCTGAGGGCGAAAACTGAAATCCATAGACTGGAAACTTTGCAAAATTGAACAATATGTGCACACTGCTAAATGATAATCATAACTGCAAATGGCATGACCACCACAGTGTCCCGCATGTTTTAGCCGGACTACTGTGGCAGCCGTGGCGCCTTCTTCTGCCTAATTTAACACTCATGTGCTTCTTAAACAAATTAAATACTGAAGTACTTTCTCATAACTTTCAGCGAATGATACAGGATTCATAACAATGTTGTGGGTGCCCCTTTTTATAGAAAGAAAAAAAAAAAACGCCCAATGGGTTAGAGCTCTTGAAGTACAATGAACTCCTGTACAAATTAACAAATAAATCTAGTCATGAATACATATCTTAATTTCGTAACTTTCGACTCCAACATGGCTTTCGCACAGAGCATGCGTTCCAAGGTATTGTCCTGAAAATAAAAGAACGCTTCTTGGCTTAGTTAATTTACCCTTAGGAAAAAACCGCGACCCCTCTTCCGCCAGAAGTAGAAGGCCCTTCAGCAATTGAGACAGCTGCGATCGGAGCTCAGGTTTGGTTTTGAAGGGAGTTTGAAATTTTGGGCACACCGGAGCCTTGAAGCGCGGCCCTTCTTTTACAATGTAACCACGTGAAATTAGTTGCCATAACTTTGCCCAGTGATGGTTGGGGACGTGCTCGTGCTGTTTGCGCACATGCATGCGGGGGTGATTGGTTACAGACTACGTTCTTTTCAAAGTATGAGATTAGTTAATGTAATTGAATGCTTGAATTATTTCTCCAATTACTCGCTGCCATAAGCAAATACATGTACACAGCACAAAATACCTTTGAATGCGGTATTCTCTGATAGACTATTTCGCTGGATCCACATCGATGCCTCGGAAAAACAAATCGAGGCATCGATGTGGATCCAGTCTAAGCAGGAAAATTTCAGCCGCCCTGGTCAGGCTCAGAATCGGCCACACGCACGCCCCTGAGCACCTGAACCGTATTCGAGCCATAGATTCACCGTTATGTCCCAGATGTGGCGAAGCGGGGTCCAACATCCACCTGATTAATGATTGCCAATTTACTGACAGAACCCGATTTCAAGAGATACTACGACATTGAAACAAATTATCAAGACATGCTACGCCGCAGTACACCCAAGGAAGTCGCCGCCACTGCGCAAGCCTTTAAAGCCCTCCTGGCGGCAACCCCCCTCTTGAAATTTTTAGTTTGCCACAAGGCAGTGATTACCCTGGCTAACAAGCCCTAGCGGCGACGGCCAACAAATTTACATAGGTTCCCACCCCTGTGGATCCAGCGAAATATGGTCGAGTCGGTCAAAGGCGACCGTTAAAATCTGGTTAAAACTAGCTCAAGACTGTGTCTTTTTGGTCAGGCCTGGCCTGAAGGATCGTTCAACAATGTTCTAAAAACTGAGAAGGAATATTAGACTAGCTCCAGTCTAGGACTGAATGGTCGAGCTCGCCCTTGCGGGCCATCATCGTTTAAGGGAGGTTAGGTTAACTGGACATTCAATATGGCTGCCGCATGGCAACATAAGGTCCACAGTATGTCACATAAACGTTGGCTTTTGGATTGAAATTCACGGTCGCTCCCAACAAAATTTTCATATACGGGTTCTTCAAACATATAACAAACACATTTTCTAGTTGATTTTGAGTTTCATAACACTTTATTGCTTTACAACACACACATTTTTTCAACGGTGGAATGTTGGCAGTATCACGGGTTCTCTTTTCTGCTCCCCTGAGCGGCAGGCTCGGCTGGGGGGGCCGACTGGCACGCGAAAAAAGTACATGATGGCCGAGCTAGTTTAGTTCTAGTCTAGTCTGGTTTCAGAGCTCGACCAAATAGATTAGTTTATGGGCCTTCCCCATTACCCCCTCCCTCCACCTCGAAAGTCCACCCGAACCAGCCCCCGCGCTCCTCCCGGCCCTGTGGAGGGGGTATTTGTAACGGTCGCAAGAAGGGCCACCTTTACGTCTTGATAGGGGACCACAAATCGAAAGAGCACACATTTTTTCTTGGAGTTTTCACTATGGAATGAATGCGAGTTCGCTGAAACACTCACGTGAACTCAATAAACTAGATTGATAAAGGGCGACATAACCTCTTCTTCCCAGCGTCTTCTCGCCTTATTTGATTCTTTTAGCGAACTCGCATTCATTCCATAGTGAAAAATCCAAGCAAAAATGTTTGATCTTCCGATTTCAAGTGCCCGTTTGCCTCTAAATGTTATGGTTTCTTTGCGTTAACAAAAGGGAAATGTGCGGCGGGCAAAGCGGGCGTCGTGGCGCACTCAAAATTCGCATTTATTTCCGCATTCGTTCACTTTTTTGGAAAAGTGAGTGCAGAATACGATTCTACGTGAAATTTTACATCGCCTAGAAGTAATCACACGGTGCTATGCGACTGCCCACCTGGCACAAGTTTTGCACTGATAGGAAGAATATAGAAATTTCGAATCGTACAAATGTTACGAATCGCCCCACCCTCCCTTAGAGATTCACCAAACATTCACGTACCGCGTTCGGCGACATTTCCGACGAGACGAACAGAGAGAGGCTTCTATGTGGGTTTGTTGGCCTCGGCGCCTAGAGGCTCAAGTTGGACGAGACGAATGAGCAGTTAAGAAGTCCCGCCTTGGTTGCCAGACTCGTGCCAGTAACCCCAGGGTGGCCGCCACCACCGTCTCCGCGACAGCCAACGTCCCCATCACTAGAAGAAGGAAAAAAACATTGTCAGACTTGTTGACTGCAGCCACCTGTGGCCCATTCTTTGATCGTCGTCCAGTTATGCTGCGTCATGTTTAGGGCTGCCAGTGAACTGCAGGCATCCTCGAACCTAGCGGGGGACTACCATTACGGCAAGGGACTTGGTGAGGTCTACTTACTGATGTTTTTGGACTCAGATGGCACGGGGCGCTGGGGGCGGCTCCCATGGCCCTCCTCCTTCCGTGCCTCCTTCCCTGCCTCCATTTTTCTCCGGTAGGTGGTCTTACTTTCTTGCGGCTGGGCGGCTTTCCTCATAGAGCAATATCATACAAGAAAAGCCACACCTCTCCATGACCTCCGATTCTCCTGATATTTTGTGGGCTTGTTAGAAACCTAAAGGGAAGTATTTTGCCAAATTTCCAGGTCCTGAAAAAAATTATTGGCTTAGTTGCGGGTAATTTTAGTTCAACTTTTGGAGTAAAAACACGGATTTGGGTATTTTGCGCTACATGGACAACTTTCATCTCTGGGGGTTAGGTTAGGTTAGGTTAGGCCGCAGGCGGGGCGCCGAGAGCGGCCGGTCGGTTGGGGAGGGGCCCGGGGCCTCAAGCTTCGGGCGTGCCCCCCGACGGCGTGTTCGTGCCCCGGTGTGTGTGTGTGTGTGTGTGTCGGATTCTAGACGGTTTCTCGAACCCTTGCCGAACCGTTACGGTTCGGCAAGGGTTCGGCACGGTAACCGGAACTTGGGGCGCCCCAACGTTGGGGACCGGGGAGGGCTTGTCCGTGAGTGGTAAGTGCCTTCCGGGCAGGCGCGGATGCACGGGGGAGGGGGGGGGGCGCAAAGGGTGTGTTGCCCCCCCCCCCCCACAGGCCGCCTCTGGATCCGCGCCTGCTTCCGGGCCCTGGTCGGGCACGGGGGGATAGAGCCCCAAACCTGGGGCTGCGCGCGGTAGTGGAATGACATGGGGGGAATGACCAACAGCAACACGCGATAATTATCAGGTTGTAGAGAGTCAATTTAATAGTATTATAATAATAATAATAATACAAAAGACACATGCAACCGGTCAGGTCACTATATAAAAATATTATAATGATAATAATAATAATAATAATACTACAAAAAACTTAAAAAACTTATGCAACCGGTCAGTGTGTATCCCCCTCCTCCTTCTTCTTTCTTTGACTGTGTTTGGCCAACCCACACCTTTCACAGGGGTATGGGTGACCACAAAACCTAACACAGTTCATGAAGGCAAAAGCAGTCGCCGCGCCGTCGCCGATCAGCTCTGCCTCCCGCTGGTTGGAGGCAAGAGGTTTCTTCGCCCTCTTCTTGCCTGCTTCTGAGAAGACGGGGGTGATGGCGGGCCGGACTGCCGGCACATGGTTGACAGGATACCTCACCACGTCTAGTCCATTAAGGAAACAGGTGCGGAACTGAATTCCCGTGTTCAAAGTGTCCCTCCTGTCCGCCGCCCAATTACGGACTTGGAAGAGAGACATAACTTTGACATCTGAGAAACTCAGCGTGTCAATGAGAGCAGCAACAAACGTTGCTCTCTCCAGGGCGTGGTCTACATTATTACCTTCCATAAATAATTCTAAGTGATAGGACATGAAATGCCTCCGTCTATTGGCATTTAGGTACGGGTCCTTCCGGTCGTCGAACAGCGGGGGACAGAACGGGCAGGGTGTTGGGAGGGCCAGCAAGGACTTGGGATGGAAAATAGTCCTGTCGCCTATTGATGGGAGGTGAACTTCTCTCCGTACCACATCACGGATGTACACCTCGCCATCAGCCACTTCCTCCTGATGTTCAACGACCTCAGATGGCGGAGAGTTCGCAACCTTGTCGCCTTGCGTCGGGACGTCCTGCAGGTCGGCGACCGGTTCTTGCCAACGTTACCCTCATCTTAGGATTCTGTGCCTTTCGAGGACTCGTCCTGCTGGTAGACAGCAGCAGTTTTGGGTACCCACGTTTGACAGGACTCTGCGGAAGGACCAATAACAGGTAAGTATCCAGGTATGTATAAACATTTTAAAAAATTTCATAACTATTTATTTACCTTTGCCGAAGGCCTCGCGGAATCGGGACCAGACCCGAACTTCAACCTCTTCTTCGGCGACTGGGCGTCAGGGACGTCCTGAAAATCAAGAACAGGTATGATAACAGGTGCCGTGGCGGTGGTCTTAGGGGCGTACGAGGCGCCCCAACCCTTAGGTGTCCCCAACGTTGAGGCCGCCCCGAGTGCCCCGAGGCCCACGGCGCCCCGCCTGCGGCCTGCGTCTCGGCCAGGACGTCCCCAAGGACGCCTGAGTGTGGCCGGCACGGAAACGCGAGCCCGGGGCGGCCTCAACGTTGGGGACACCTGAGACTGCCAAGTCGGGACTTCGGACGAACGGGGTCGGCGTCCATCGGGCTCGCGTTTCCGTGCCGGCCACACTCAGGCGTCCTTGGGGACGTCCTGGCCGAGACGCAGGCCGCAGGCGGGGCGCCGTGGGCCTCGGGGGAGGGGAGTTACAGGCGTTACTACCCACGGACAGGCCTCTCTCCGGCCGACACCACACCCTTGGCGGTGTGCGCGCCGGACCGGAGCGGTCCAGCAGCTTCGCCGCTCGTGGGGTCACGTCCGGGACGCCCTCCGAGGGCGTCCCCAGCGAGTGCCGAAGCTGCTGTCTTGCGCGCACACCGCCAAGGGCGTGGTGTCGGCCGGGGAGAGGCCTGTCCGTGGGTAGTAACGCCTGTAACTCCCCTCCCCCGAGGCCCACGGCGCCCCGCCTGCGGCCTGCGTCTCGGCCAGGACGTCCCCAAGGACGCCTGAGTGTGGCCGGCACGGAAACGCGAGCCCGAGAGGGAATGCCGCGAGCGCCTGCAGAACGGACAATAGGCCGCACGCCACGCTGCCATGCACGCTGTGTGGCCTATCCCCCGGAGTGCAGGCGGCCCCAGACTTGGCTTCAAAGGCTAGACCAGGCGGGCAAGGCAGGTCCTGGCGCCGGCCTCGGCCCGAGGCTGGGGCCAGGCTGGGGGGTGGGGGCGTGGCCCTTGTGTCGGCCCGGGGACCACCGCCCGGCGTCTGGGCCCCTTACAATGGCATGGAAGTAAGACGCCCCGACGTAGAGCCGAGTCAGAAAGGCGGTCCGGAGGTACTTACTAGGTGACCCGGCTCCCCGCGCCTCAGTCGCATGCCCAGCCCTCGCAGCATGGTCGGCGTCTCAGGGGAGGGTGGCGGAACAGTGTCTTTCGGCGCGAGCAACTGCATCAGCTCCGCTGGCGTCAAGGCAGTCCCCGCGCAGCAGGAGTGCGCCGTCCAGCGCCTCGTCACCTCCTCAACTGTGAGACTGCCTCCGTAGTCCCATTCATAGGGATGTCCTGAAAAACGAAACCACGATTATGATCTTGTCAGCTCACAAGCGCACTGCTGCATTCTTGGACCACAATTGCCTACCGTTTTCAATTTTCGATCCCTTAGACGCGTGCACACTCTGAACAAGAAATGGCTCCGTCAGAGCCTCACCCACGTTCGAGAAGAACTTCTGCTGAGGGTCCTTCTGGTTCAGGTTTGCGACACGCAGGGGGCCGCACAGGTACCCGGAGCCGCCCTTCTTCCTCCCCGGATTCATCTCCGAAAAGAAGGTGAAGTGCGGCAGCACGTCGCAGGCCACCAGGAGACCCACCCGGGTGTCTCGGTTTCTCTCATCGTACACCCTGAAAGACAAACAAGTGGTGAGAATCCGAAAGCGGCGTTGGGGGGTGCCGCGGAGGTAGTCTGAGCGGCTTACGAGGCAGCGACGCCCCCAGCCCGGTAGAGATGTGGAATGGGCCGGCCCAGTGAAAGCGCCGCCATGACGCCTGAACGTTGGGGCGGTTCCTGGCGCCGGCCTCGGCCCGAGGCTGGGGCCAGGCTGGGGGGTGGGGGCGCGCGCTGCCTCGTAAACCCCTCAGACCTGCGCCAGGACCCGCCCCAACCTCGAGGCTCGCGTGCGCGCACACACACACACACGCGCGCACGCACGCACACGCACGCCTCGCTGCTGCAGCGCGGCCCGGGAACCCGGGGAGGGTGTTCGTCGGAGTACTAACCTTTTTTCCTTGATTCTGAGGCCATATCCTTTGATCGGATCGTAGTAGATCTCCAGCCCATGCATGCCCTCCTGCCACACTTCTTGAAATAAGTCACACAATCTTTTGTAGTTCTGCATTGTGGTTATTTTCCGCACTTGGTCCTGGAGCTGGGTGCACACAGGCCTTGTGTACCCGTAGGTGGTGGAGGCGAACAAGTCGGCCAGGAATACTGCGCTGAACGCCTCCTTCTCAGATGTGAAGTCGCTCATGTCTGTACCACACAAGGCCCATGATTGACGCGTTGTAGCCGTCGCGCGCCTAGGACGCTGCATGCTCACAGCACGCACACACCACGCGACGCCAAACGAAACAATAACGCACGTGCTCGCTCGACCACTCCGCAGCCCCAACTGGCGGGCTTCGCCGTGCCGGTTGCCGGCCCGCTAGCTACCGTCTGGCCCTCCCAGCTCCTGTCCATAACGTGGGCTTCTGCTGCGAGCACAGAGGCCCCAACTGGGGACACCATGGTTTTGTCCTCGAGTTGGAGCGGTCTCTGTGCACAACCTGCCAGGCAGCGCACTGATAGTTTTATTATTTCATGCACTTAAAGAATGATTAGAATTGTTATGATAATTTTTTGACTGTTCTTAATTGTATTGGTTTTAAACGCATTTACATACGGACTGATTAGAGATGCTAATTTTCCGGAAACTTTTAAAGTGTCCGAAAGAAACCGGAACAATTGGAAAATGTTGGGAAATGTACAGTGGAATATGAGCGTGAAACCCACTACTTTTTTGTTTCGTTGGACTTTTACTTCCACTGGCAACCCTTTATTCACAAGTTGGACCATAAAAAACGCACAAAAAGGAAACATAAAAAGGTATAAATTGTATAAGTGCATTGAGAATCGTCCTCACACAGAGATAAAGATATGCTTTTAGCCTACTTACAGGCGAAACGTTGGGCTTTTTGCCTACTTTTCAGGATGAATCTTTCCAATTTTTCCGAGGCCAGGGAAAGAAACAGAAAAATGCACTGTTTTTTTCCAATGTTTCCGGAAACTTTCCGGGCATTTTCATGTCTAGAAAATGAAAGTCAAAGAAGTGTAATGAATTACGAGTTTGAAAAGCTGCATCAACAAGTGTCAGTTCATCTTTTTATTTATCCTCTTCTTCCTTTCTCTGGCATAGAGCTACTACCTTGGCGAAGGTTCCACTATTGATGCTCCCACCTCAGTTCCCCTTCCACTTCCCTCACCATTGTTGCCAAACCTATAAATTGAGCCTCGCCTTTTGCCCGGCCAACAGTCTGTAGCCTGGTCTCGATCTGTTCGAATCTCCTAATAAACCAGTGAAACCTCTACTCTCTGTCGTCCTGTTCGCCCTTTACCACTCTTAGTGCCAAACACTACAAGTGGTGACAGCGGTCAAACTAGCGACATTGCGTAGTTGTTCACTACGTTATTGAAGGAGGACGAGAGTGTAGAGTGTGCGAGTAGACAGGTCAATTAGTGACCTAGTAGGAATTGTAGAAGGGAGCTGCCTGGTTGAATAGTCGTCCTGCTTCTTTACGGAGCGAAAGCCACTACCAATCTGTGCAATCCACACTTCTCTGAAACACTTAGGTCAGTTGATCGAAAGCCTTTTTGGCTGAGCGATTAGCGAAGCCAGTTACTTCACTGGGGTTGAAAAACTTTTCCTGTCTGTCTGTCCGTCTGTCTGTCTGTCTGTCCGTCTGTCTGTGTGTCCGCACTACTCCTCCCAAACGGCTTAGCCGATCGGGACGAGATTTTGCAGGGTTGTTAGGTATATCCTTGGCTCGCCACACGCCAAAATTCAGCTCTCTATCTCAAATAATTCAGTCGTACCAACGAAAAAACACTAAAAAAACGGCAGAAAAAGTGCAACTTTTTGGGGACTTTATATTTTAGAGACATTTTTACATAGTTTCGTATGTTTTTGAAGGTGCTGATGACGAAAATGAAATCAATTTCGACCCCTGACCAAAGTTTTGACTGCGAATTGGCTACCTCGGCCCGAATTCACTATATAATCAACTTCGACCCTTCATCTTGAAAAAAGGGGGTCAACCGACTAAAATTTTTTTTTGCAGATTTCGACAGGTCTCGGCAAGACCTTTTCAAAGAGAGGTCGGAAGGGGGGTCTGGGAGCCCGACTTCATCAGTTGGCCGAATCAGAATATTGGAAAAAGGGGATCGACCGACTAAAAAATTTTATTGCAGATTTCGATAGGTCTCGGCAAGACCTTTGCAAAGAAGGGTCGGAAGGGGGGTCTGTGAGCCCGCCTTCATGTATTGTGAAAATTTGTGCAACGGCCATGTTTTGCACATTAACTTTGGCTCAGTGGGAATACAAGAGCGGCCCTCAGTCCTGATGATACATTAATAAGTTTGCGCTTTACCTCCACGGGGTGTGAGGTGCGAGGACTGAAGGCCCGAGAGACGCCCTCCGGTTAGGCCAAGCCATGCGAGGGCCGAAGAAGGCCCGAGAAGAATCCGCCGGCAGGCCAAGCTGGTATCGGCCCCTGTCGAACTGAATTGCCGGCGAAGCGAAGCGGAGCTGCCTACTCCGTTCGACGGAATGTCGGGCCCTAGCTTGTATACTTCGACCATTCATCACGTAGTGCACTACTCATTGCCTCAATGAACCCTTAAAACAGCTTGCCGAAGGCAAGCAGGAAGCGCCGCAGGCCAAGGTAGGTGTAACGCCAGGCGTGGATTGTCGTAACTGGCGCAGCATCGCGAAGCCTGTTACGACAAGACACGGTCTGGCGTAAACCTACCTTGTAAGTGCTGATTGACTGGCAGTGCGAAAGGGTTGTTAGAGTGAAAGCCTTGTGCCGCAAAGAGTGAAAGCCGATTTCGTGCTCCTTGACGTGAAAGCCCATTTGGTGCAACAGACAGGGAAAGCCGATCGAACAACTCTAGGCGAAAGCCTGCTACTCTAACAAGGCGAGAAAGAAGTGAATTAACGAAAGCCGGAAGAACGTGCTGTTAATTCAGTGAGTGTTTGAACGGTGACTGAAAGCCGAGGTCAATCGAGCTAGAAACCGTTCATAGGTACAGGGAGTACACGAAATAACCACACCAGATTCAAGAAAAGTCACTGTATTATGCATCCTTTTCGTCGCCGAGCACGTGATTTCTTTGACCCTCACGTCGGTGCGCTCGTTCATCCAATGAAGCCAAGTGATGATGAAGCAGGCCCTGCCGGAGCGAAGCAGGCCCTGCCGGAGCACAGCAGCCCCAGCAAGCGGACGTAGTGGTCCGCCTAGTCTTACCTCGCGCAGGACAAGCTGGTTTACCAGACTTCAAAGGGTTCGACGTGGCAGAGGTGCTACAACCTGAATCATAGAGAGAGCCCAACGAGCCAGCAGCTAGAGGTCGAGGGCGAGGCAGAGGACGTGGGCGTGGCAGAGGTAGAGGTCAAGGCAGGGGTCGCGGTGCAGCTGCAGGTCAAGCACGTGTGCTGCGACCAGGGGGCAGAAACGGCCTAGGGAGCGCGTGAGCGGATGATGAACCTATTCTATTTGCCACTGGAAACTTGAACACCACATCGCTCTAAAGCAGTTAGTAGTAGTCAGTCAATCAGTCACATGAAGCAATGCTCTGACATAATTAACAATTTACAATCTTCTTTCAGGTACTCTTCCGTCTGAGACTTTTTATGTTAAAAATGTGAACTTGAATTCCACTCCTGAGAATGAAAATAATGAGGATGTCATTCGCTCTCCTGCCAGGAAAAAAACAGTTCATAGGGAAGGTATGGCAATTTTTAAATAATATGTTTGCGGCTAGTGGTGGTTGTATCAGTTCGGTTATATAAACTTGAACCTTTAAACTTCCAGCTGCAATCCGAACACCAGAAACACTAAGATCCACACCTCGAAGGAAGAAGAGGTATCAAACAGAAACTTGGCTGCCAGGCATCACCCATGCGCTGCTGAAAGAACGCCTGAAAAGAAAAGAAGAATTACTGAAATGCAATCCTAAGAGTAGCCTTTGGAAAAAAGAAACTGAAGATCTTGTTAAGTTGGGCTTCAAATGTGAATGGCAGGCATGCCGTGAAAAATTTGAAAGCATGAATACGGTTTTTGAAAGAAGCCTGCTTAAAGTAAACGGTTTTATAGGGAAAACCAGGTGGCCGTATTATGGTTCCTTCTTGGAATTTCACGATTTGCCTCCCAATTATATTCAACCAGAGGCTGAGCCTGTAATTGATAATTATTATGAGAATGAAGAAGAAGGTACTATAACACCCAGCTGCACACATTTTTCGTAGGTCTGACCAGTCCATCGGGAAAAATGTTAAAAAAAAAAATCGAATTCATTTTGCGCTTAATTAATGCATGTGTACCGCCTGCGCAGGTATTCCGAATACTTCGACGACGTGGAGCGCCGAGCCGGCGTCTTCGCCGACATCGAGGAGTTGGTGAACCTCTGCGAGGACCCGAGCTTGTGGTTCAAGCAGAACGGGCGGTACGGCAAGAAAGTGTCCCAGCTTTACAACCGCGCCGCCCAGTATGTGGCCTGCACTATGATATTCTATACGGAGCAGCGCCACTGCAAAACCAAAGGCGATACTCATGGCCACATTTTGGCGATACACTTAAGTATTGCCCTTTTTTGGCGATACATGTCAGTATCGCCAAAGCTGTGGCAATATCCAAATGTATCGCCAAAGGTGTGGCAATATCCAAATGTATCGCCAAATGTAGGGCCAGACTTAAAAGTATCGCCACCAAAGTGGCGATATTCACAAGTATCGCCAAAATTTGATTGGGATGTATGAAATGGTCACAAGATGCTAGAAAATCACTCCAGAGTCAATGAAACAAAATAGATTTGATACACGGTGTGGATGTCCTTGTGTCAGAGTGCATGTGTGTTAAAATTTAAATGACTGTCATGCAGTTCACATTCCTTGATGGCTGCCATAGCAAATCATGTCTGAATTGAGAAAATTTGCTGCTGTGCATTGATCCTTAATTATCTCTGCTGGTTTAACTTACAGGGAAGATAGCCCTCCGTCAGTCCAGGTTGATGAGGGTGTGGATCTCTGTCTTTCCACCTCAAACATAGCATAAAAGCTCCCTGTTGTTTACATTCCATAGGATGCTCTTGTCTTGTTGATTTGCAGTGGGTTGGAGCCTGGCTTGTATCAAAAGAGTCTGATTTCACCTCACTAACGGGCTGACAATTGAACTGAAACATTTTGCCAAAGTCTAAAACTTGAAAACTACGTCTGGATGCTTCAAGACTGTCCGACACACTCAAATTTGAACCCAAATTGCTTGAAAGAACGTGCCCAAAACTAACGCGACGATACGGCAGCAGCGGCTCCATCTTAAACTGGGAAAGAATAAAAAAACAAAAGACTGTTCGACTGTTCACCCTCCGGTCGCTCCGGTCGTGCGTTTAAAGAAAGTTATCGTGCCGATAGAGCACTTGTTTTGATTCGAGAAGGCATCAGGGAGAGGGGAGAGGGAGAGGGGAAAAGGGGTTGGTTGTGTCGCCGTCACTCAAGTGAGTCTCGAAATTTTGCGACAATTGCGCTTTACATATTACGTTTTGTGATTCAGTTTTCCGATTTGCACAATTCTACTCACCCTTCTCGTTTTCTATAATTTTTTTGCACTGTTGATTTTGCTATTTTATTTCCCTGCTGGTTTCGATTTGCTTTCGACCTATGGCTAACCTTAGCTCTGCACTGAAGCAAGCTTGTTCGTTCTTGTTTCGTTTGTTGTGGTGTGTTTTCCTAATCTCTTGCATTGTTTTGTTGAAGGGACGAATAAGCCAGAACTCAGTGGACATCTGCGAGGGGTGTCCGAGCTGAAGCAGAGCTCAGAGCCGTTGATTTGGGATGAGACGTGAAGGTGTTGGCCTGAATCAAGCATGTGAACATTGGAAGTCTTCTGCTGGTCTTCTGCTTTCACCACTGGCAAGTTATTTTTCCACCTTAGAAAGGTTTGGTAAGATGAGAGAGAGGACTTTGTCTATGGGTAGCTATTGAAGTGTATTAGCAGTGCTTCTTATTGCCTTTGTTGTCACCAAGCTGAAATGGCGACTTAAAGAAATATCTCAAGTTAACTTTGCGCCCAGCCAAGGCTGTTAGCGATGCTGTTGGGTGTCTAATTATTGTAGGCGGTCTGTTGGTTGAGGAGACACTCTTTAAATTTTAGCTGTTAATACATTCAGCAATCAAAGACTGAAATAAATTTCACTAGCATTTATTCATCTTATTTTAAATTTTGTTCCCCTAATATTAAAAGCTTCTTAATTCCTTTACAACAACCCTTGAATATGGTTGTAAGCTTATCTAGTTTGGTGCCTGTTGAATTGATAGACCATTTTATTTTATTATGACTGTATCTAATGACTGTCTGTTGTCTGTTTGTAGGCTCAAGGCGTTCGGGTCCTGTAAACTATATCTCACTGTCTGGATTGCTGAAGCTCCGTCTGTTTGTCTGCGTACTTCAGTTGTTCTACATTCTCAACCACTACTCTGCTGTACATGCATTGGCTTCCATTGCCCTGGCTCCAGCTGAGCTCATTCATCTAGCTGCTTATAAACAGGTATAAAGCTGTTTTTTAATTTTATTTGATGCATTTGTAGGAAAAATGGCTGACAGTTTGGAATGAAAGTCTCACATTTTTAATGTGTCATGGTTTTGTTTTGGCTGTTTGGCTCAATGTAAATCTAGTAGGTACTAAGTTTAAAAACATTAGAAAAACCAAAGCATTGAATAAATATTATAATGGCACAATGTGGTGATAAGTTTTAAACAAATGACTATCTTCATGGTCAACAAGATTTCTTTTAAACTCCATTAGCTTAGCAACAGTAATAAAAATACTTCCCTTGAGGTGATTTTGGTCACCTTAATTTGTAATAATAACAACAATAATAATGAATAACTTAACATTAATTGGCACCAACTATTAGATATATATAACATTTGTTTGTCTTGGTTCCTTGGGATGTCCATCAATAAAATGAATCTTAAAATTTCCTTTATGTTACAATAGACTAGACTGGTGATTGATGAGCTCCAGGGAAAGCCAAGTTGAAAAGAAAGTATGGCGCTATGCTTAAAATTAGGATTGTTGCAGAATCTGTCCGTGTACATGAAGCGATGCAGTTGGTTGTCAACTTGGAAACCGTTCCAACTGGCACCCTGTCTCCAACCTCATCGTAATCAGTGGTGACATGTGGAGTCCGCTCTTCATAGTTGTCATCCAATACTCCAGGATCTCCATCAGCAATGACAGCCTGGGAAGAAGACAATATTAGTGTCTGTTCAGCCCATCTTATTATGAATAAGATGGTTAAGATGCATGAAAACTACACTTACTTCAATTACAGAAACCAGTGGTTTCATTTTGTCATCCTTGAATTCATTAGGAGTGAGCTTTTCCTGCAGTGATGTTATGCAGGCCAAAGTGTCTTCCTCATTGAAGTGTCTTTTCAGTGCAATTAAA
Organism: Stenchaetothrips biformis; assembly: GCA_030522485.1. Lineage (NCBI taxonomy): Eukaryota > Metazoa > Arthropoda > Insecta > Thysanoptera > Thripidae > Stenchaetothrips > Stenchaetothrips biformis. The sequence continues at coordinate 19,080,820 of CM060091.1, forward strand.
AGTGAACTTGCATTTCTATTTAGCTGTTCTAATTTGATGTTCTCCCTTAGTGAATATTCATAGATAAGCTGAAACATTCATAAGAGAAGTAAAGTTTTAGTTTGAGAAGGCTTGGTTTTCCGTGTCCCTAAAAAAATAAGTTTGTTTTAGAATGTGAAAAGATTGCCAGTTCCTCATTTTTTTAATGCGGCCACATTGACACAAAGTCATCCAGCTCTCCTACTTTCACCTGAGTGTTTCTTTGTTTAAAAGTTTTGTTGAAGTTCAGTGTACTCTAAGCCCTTTACTATCTTTTGTGCTGCAGCTTTTATTTGTTCGTTGAATGAAGATTGCCAGTTGATACATGTGTAAATTACCAAATTAGTGTGATCATACTATCTTGAAAGTATATGGAGGTGTCTTTTCATTGGGCAATAATGCATTTAGACAAACAGTTCAATAGGTCTGAAATATTTACTTGTCAACAGCAGTAAAAAGTCGGCTACTTAAAACAACTTTTGTTATTTAATGTTTCTTCATTTCAGCGGTAGAAAGCACTGTCTAACATAATCAGATATTCAAATACTTTTGTGAAATTTAATTATTAAATTGGAATAGATTGCACAAGACAATACAAACTAAGACAGGGAGAAGGGATGTGCTAAAAGATTTGTCGAGACAAACTTGGTATCTGTCATTTATGGCTTACAACTAACTGTATGAAGCTCCTGCGTGGGACTACAACATAAGAGCTTGAAATCAAGGGCATATAGTACAGAGTGTGGTTGTAAGCCATTTCATTTGCAGCTTTCAGTTTAAAGTGACTAGTATGTTTCACTTTGAATGCATTCAAGTCTTTATCATACAACTCCGTTTGCAACTCCTGGAACACAAAGTATAACTGATTTTGTATTTTCAAAATGGCATTCACTTTTCCAAACTCGCGAGGTCCATTGTGGGGAATCAAGTTGTTTGGAATAATAACACTTCCGTTCCTATAAGTCACCCCATTAACAGAAACCACTTTGAATTGTTGGACTGTTTCATTTGAGGACAGTTGGGGGAAAACTCTACAAATGTCATCTTTCCGTTGGAGAGAGTGCAGTGGCTTTGAGACAGAGGCTCCGCAGAAGTCTGAGCTGGCGAGGAAAGGACCTCTACTTCCTCTTTTACTTAGCAGCATCAATCCACACTGATTCCGCTGGTGGGCCATTGATAATGTCCCAGCATGGTCCTTCAGATTTCGGTACAGCCTCCACCGCCGTTTGAAGAATGCATGCTTTGCTTCAAACCTGGGAAAAAGTAAAATAAAGTCAACAATTAAAATTGGCAAAAAGTTAATAAAAACAAGTGAAGGATTGCAAGATTGACCTACCTAGAACACCAGTATTGGCAGGGTGGTCCATACAATAAAATATGGGTTCCAAAGTGCAGTTCGTAATGCATCTTTGGGATTTTCTTGTCAGGGTATAACTCATCAAACAGAGCGTGATGCATTTCAGTCAGATGACGAAGTCGGGGAAGATCATTAGTTTTAAATTCTTCTGAGAAAAGAAGATCTGTGATGTTCAGTCTGAGAATCAAAAGCTGAAGGTTCTTTTCATCACAAACTGATTCTAGCTTGTTAGTTCCAGGCTTCCTCTTCCTCAACACAAAGGGTAAAATGTATGCCAGGTTCAAGGTTTCTGCAGCAGTCAGCCTTAGTTTGCCTTTGTGGATGTGATCTATGTCAATTCTGGCAGGTTTGTTAACTCCAATAAACTTGGAGTACATTTTGATCCTACTGTTGAGAACTTTGATTGACATGCTCTTCTTTTCAATCAAGACATGGTGAAGTGTACAACAGATGTCCAGTTTCAGAGTTCCTTCCAAAACATCATGAAGAAAATCTTGAGGGAGCACTTTAGTAATATCGCACCCATGAATTGCCATCAAAGCACTACGACCATTGATACCATGGCGTACTGATGGACTGTGCCCATTTACATCAGTTTGTGAACCATCCTGGAACATTTTGTTTTCCACTTCTTGCAATTCTAATAGGTGGCAGTTCTTGGATCTCAAAGTATAATGAGACTCATTGAAAGAACGATACAAGTCACTTTGGGATGCATAGCACTGCCTGCATGGTTTGTTGGAGAAGGCTGCAGATTCCTTGAATCTGCCAATATTGGCAGACCCAGGATTGTCACCAGAGCAGGTCAAAAACAATCCATGAAACCGTTCCTCCACACCATTTATGTTAAACACAACACCAGTGGAAGAGAGCTGATTGATGCTGTTCACAAAATCTGCCAGAATTTTTTCAAATCCATACTTCTTGATGTAAATTGCCTTTGCAGCACCCAACATAAAGACTGAGCGAATGGATGATCTCAGTTCGGGATGTATATTGTACAAAGTCCAGTAAATAAAATTCAGTCCGTGCAAACCACTTTTACTGCTTGCACTATCAGTCATTTCAGCTGCATCAGTGTAGATACCCACTCCAAGCGTGTGAGGATCTTGTAAAACAATTGGATGGTTCTGATAAACAGCACCATGAAGGGCAGTTTTGTAAACCCCAGGAGTGTGGGGCACAGGGTTTTTCACACAGTGCAGAACTTCAGGACACGATAGTATTTGTTGCAAAGAGGGTAGAAATGGTATATAGTAGCCCCATTCCACTGGTACCTCCTTAATCGTACTTCCTTGCATGACCTTCTTTTCAAGAAACGGCACTCGAACGGGCTTTATAAGACCTTGGAAAAGGTCTATGTAATCATCTAATTTTTGCCTTGAGTCCAAACCCTCAAATATATTTTGGCCACACATACTATTTAGGACATTACTTATTTCTGAATATGATAGAGCATCATGGGGCCCACATGCAGATCTAAACTTATCCTGCAAGAAAAAACACAAAGAAATCAACAGTTATTTAAGAATATTCATTTGAGCACTTGAAAATCATTATCAAAAATTGTCTATAAACTAAGAGAGACTAACAGCACTTACAGAAACTATGCTCAAGAAAGTTTCAAACATTCCATTGACTTTGCGAATGATATTGTCTGTCACCTTTTGAGTCACGCCTTGTACATCTTGGATTTCGATCAAAAGGGCAGCAGCGTCGCATTGCAGCTTGTCAATTAAGTCCATGGCTCAATCTAAAACAAAACTTTGAAAGTGAAAACTTTGCAGTGCTGTCCGTTGCACGTGATGCCATTCCCATGATTTGAAACAGAATATATTTACCATGTGTCAGGCAAGAAAGAGAGATAAGATGAATTATCGTCTATGAATGGGATCACATAGCCTGTCGTCTATCTGGAGCTTTCATCGCTCTGTCCTGTCTCCTGAGTGTGAGCCCGCTCTGGTACCAAGTCCAAAACAACAAGTGGTCTTGCCCCCCCCCCTCTCTCCTCCACCGCCCCGCACCTATTGCCAACTGCCAATGTACCGCGAATCTAGATTTTTTTTCTCCGATGGGTTTACCTAAGACCTGATGATCAGAGGAAAATGAAAAATAAATAAAGTAAGAATAAAAGAATTAAGCAAAAATGAGATTAAAACCGATCGAAATTTTTTTTGATGAAGAAGCGTTTAGTATTGTGTGTTTGTTGTGCTGTACAGCGGCAAATATCATCGGGCGCGAAACGTTTCAAGATGGCTGGAACAGTTGTGTCGTTGAGTGTTGAAGACCGCAAATTCCATCTAATATTGCCCTCAAATAACCTTTCTGGTTTACGAGCTGAATTTGATTTGCTTTGCAAAGATTTTCCGGATCTTGTGAACCGTCTAGGCCAGTACTTGCCTCGATTTTCGTGGAAAAAAGTCCAGTTTGCAGGAACGCCATTTGAAAATGATTTTTTTGAGATCCTTCCAAGTGATAAGATTCCCAATTATGCTGTCATCTCGGTCCTGTGGATCAAGAGGCACGGGGTGAGTGTACACACAGCACACAACTTACAGGATTTAGGCTATATCAAGTTAAGGAAATTCAAAATCCACAGATGTGGCCAGGGGTGAGGTAGGGAACTGTGAAGAACTCCCCACCTCACCCCTCACCCTATCTGTGAACTGTAAAGTGTAAATTTCCATAACTTGATATAGCCCTACTAAAACCTCATTTTTGTAATTTTGCAGACTTTCCTGACTTCATTCATATATATTGACTGGTCCTATGCTTTAATTAGTTTATACTTGTCCTTTTATCATCCTTTTCTTTTTCTAGGAGGAAAGTACTGAGACCCATAGCAACAATATTGGAGAGTCAAATGAAAGTCAAATACTCCAAGGTCAAATCGACACATCAGACCCTCCAATGGTGAGTTTAAGTATCTCTCTTTTGTTTTAAAAAACAGAAGATATTATATATTATATTTATTATTTTATTTATGAAATTAATGTGTGCCACTTTGTTTCTAGCAACAGGCCGGCATTGGAAAAGCTTATGACAAAGAAAAACTGTCAAAGTTTTATACCCAGGCTGTGTGGGAGTCTCTAAGTCCTGCTGAGCAGGACAATGAACTTGTGCGCCTTGAGCAACACATTCTTCTCAAATCAATGGGTAAGAAAATTTTAGAGCCATGTAGGGCCCATAAATAAAAAATTCATTTGACTGGTTCTACTCTGGTTTGTGGTTGTCAACACAACCACAGGAGTAAGAAAATCAAAAGAAGACTATCTTCTGAAGAAAGATTCTGTTTCGTTTATCTGTTATTCGCTCACTTAAACTTGTATGTACATTCTACAGACATCAACTCAACGTTCCGCCCAGTAGTTGTCACTGCTCGTGGGGCACGGAAACGAACAGCAACAACAGAGAAAAGGCCACAGAGTAAAAGTTCAGGGAGCACAAATGATGGCAGGAGGAGTTCAAGCAGAGCACACACGGAAACAAGGGCAGAGCCCCAGCCATCATCGTGCAGCAACAAAGTATATTGACACAAATATTTTGTTGTAAAATTAATTCGAAGAGTTTAAGTATGTTAATACGTTTAGACTGTACTCCCTCCACCCTTCTGTCTCTCTCTCTCCAGGAAAACCAGCCCCCAATAATTGTTGTCCCAGATCATTTCTTGGATTCGGAGGACGAAGAGGAAATTGCTCAATTGATAAACACATCAAGTCCAGTGGTTGAGGCAAGCACATCTTCTGGGATGACACAGAAGCAGGCTAAAGCCCCAAAGGTAAAGTCAAATATTTACCACAATAAGTCTTAGGAAGTTAAGTCTAACATTTACTTGTATTTGTTTACTACAGCTTCACCTACGGAAATGGGGAAGCCGTTTCAATCAACACAATGCACTGCCAAGCTTTAGTGAAATCTTGAAGCAGAAATTGGAATCAGGAGATCCTGATAAAATACCTACCCATATGCTGCTTTACGAAATTAAAGCTCACATCATTGCTGGAATAAACCCAGGGGCAAAGGTTCAGCCTAAAGATTATAACACTGTCTGCCAACGAATAGTACAAGAGTATCCCATTTTAGGCGACATAGATAATCACACAAGCTTTGTAAGTAAGATAAAAATAATGAAAAATTTATTGATTAAACAAAATCATAATTTGCTCGGCTATAAACTGTAAAATGACAATGTCTTTACAGAACGGATTAAAACTATCAGTCAGGAAATCATTTTCTCAAGAAAAGTACTACAATTCAAAAGGGAAAGAAAAAAGAAAGGCCAAAAGGCTCTCCTTTCAGCAACAACCAAGGTAATCAAAAAAAGGCATTCACAAATAAATCTAACCAGCATAGTAACAACATATTGGTTTCAGGAATGAAGCTTATACATCTGAAAAACAAACGGATCCAGCTGAGTTTGTAACTGAACTAAAAGAAAACTCGTCAACTGAGGCAAGAAAGAGATTCCTTATCCGTTCGACAATCAGCATAAGGAACACTCAGGTGCAAGTAGCAGAGCTGGATGACTTTGTGTCAATGTGGCCTCATTACGAAAATGGAGAACTGGTAATCTTTTCACATTCTAAAACAAACTTATTTTTTTAAGGACACGGAAAACCAAGCCTTCTCAAACTAAAACTTTACTTCTCTTGTGAATGTTTCAGCTTATCTATGAATATTCACTAAGGGAGAACATCAAATTAGAACAGCTATATAGAAATGCAAGTTCACTTTTAATTGCACTGAAAAGACACTTCAATGAGGAAGACACTTTGGCCTGCATAACATCACTGCAGGAAAAGCTCACTCCTAATAAATTCAAGGATGACAAAGTGAAACCACTGGTTTCTGTAATTGAAGTAAGTATAGTTTTCATGCATCTTAACCATCTTATTCATGATAAGATGGGCTGAACAGACACTAATATTGTCTTCTTCCCAGGCTGTCATTGCTGATGGAGATACTGGAGTATTGGATGACAACTATGAAGAGCGGTCTCCACATGTGATTGTCACCACTGATTACGATGAGGTTGGAGACAGGGTGCCAGTTGGAACGGTTTCCAAGTTGACAACCAACTGCATCGCTTCATGTACACGGACAGATTCTGCAACAATCCTAATTTTAAGCATAGCGCCATACTTTCTTTTCAACTTGGCTTTCCCTGGAGCTTATGAAAGCACTCTAAGATTCTTAGAAAGATATATTCATGGCAGCCTATCAGAATACTCAAGGAAAAAAACAGGCAGAAGAGAATACAAAAGTTTCATGGCAAAATTTAAAATAGATTAAGAGTATCATTTAAACATTCAGTAGACTTAAGTTTGACAACAGTAAACTTAAAATGTCATTAAGATCAAGCAACAGTCTAAAGTCTATTGTAATATAAAGAAAATTTTAAGATTCATTTTATTGATGGAAAACCTAAGGAACCAAGCAGTACATACAAACAAATGTTATATCTAATAGTTGGTGCCAATTAATGTTAAGTTATTCATTATTATTGTTGTTATTATTTCAAATTAAGGTGACCAAGATCACCTCAAGGGAATTAGTTTTATTATTGTTGCTAAGCGCCATACTTTCTTTTCAACTTGGCTTTCCCTGGAGCTGATTAATCACCAGTCTAGTCTATTGTAACATAAAGGAAATTTTAAGATTCATTTTATTGATGGACATCCCAAGGAACCAAGACAAACAAATGTTATATATATCTAATAGTTGGTGCCAATTAATGTTAAGTTATTCATTATTATTGTTGTTATTATTACAAATTAAGGTGACCAAAATCACCTCAAGGGAAGTATTTTTATTACTGTTGCTAAGCTAATGGAGTTTAAAAGAAATCTTGTTGACCATGAAGATAGTCATTTGTTTAAAACTTATCACCACATTGTGCCATTATAATATTTATTCAATGCTTTGGTTTTTCTAATGTTTTTAAACTTAGTACCTACTAGATTTACATTGAGCCAAACAGCCAAAACAAAACCATGACACATTAAAAATGTGAGACTTTCATTCCAAACTGTCAGCCATTTTTCCTACAAATGCATCAAATAAAATTAAAAAACAGCTTTATACCTGTTTATAAGCAGCTAGATGAATGAGCTCAGCTGGAGCCAGGGCAATGGAAGCCAATGCATGTACAGCAGAGTAGTGGTTGAGAATGTAGAACAACTGAAGTACGCAGACAAACAGACGGAGCTTCAGCAATCCAGACAGTGAGATATAGTTTACAGGACCCGAACGCCTTGAGCCTACAAACAGACAACAGACAGTCATTAGATACAGTCATAATAAAATAAAATGGTCTATCAATTCAACAGGCACCAAACTAGATAAGCTTACAACCATATTCAAGGGTTGTTGTAAAGGAATTAAGAAGCTTTTAATATTAGGGGAACAAAATTTAAAATAAGATGAATAAATGCTAGTGAAATTTATTTCAGTCTTTGATTGCTGAATGTATTAACAGCTAAAATTTAAAGAGTGTCTCCTCAACCAACAGACCGCCTACAATAATTAGACACCCAACAGCATCGCTAACAGCCTTGGCTGGGCGCAAAGTTAACTTGAGATATTTCTTTAAGTCGCCATTTCAGCTTGGTGACAACAAAGGCAATAAGAAGCACTGCTAATACACTTCAATAGCTACCCATAGACAAAGTCCTCTCTCTCATCTTACCAAACCTTTCTAAGGTGGAAAAATAACTTGCCAGTGGTGAAAGCAGAAGACCAGCAGAAGACTTCCAATGTTCACATGCTTGATTCAGGCCAACACCTTCACGTCTCATCCCAAATCAACGGCTCTGAGCTCTGCTTCAGCTCGGACACCCCTCGCAGATGTCCACTGAGTTCTGGCTTATTCGTCCCTTCAACAAAACAATGCAAGAGATTAGGAAAACACACCACAACAAACGAAACAAGAACGAACAAGCTTGCTTCAGTGCAGAGCTAAGGTTAGCCATAGGTCGAAAGCAAATCGAAACCAGCAGGGAAATAAAATAGCAAAATCAACAGTGCAAAAAAATTATAGAAAACGAGAAGGGTGAGTAGAATTGTGCAAATCGGAAAACTGAATCACAAAACGTAATATGTAAAGCGCAATTGTCGCAAAATTTCGAGACTCACTTGAGTGACGGCGACACAACCAACCCCTTTTCCCCTCCCTCTCCCTCTCCCCTCTCCCTGATGCCTTCTCGAATCAAAACAAGTGCTCTATCGGCACGATAACTTTCTTTAAACGCACGACCGGAGCGACCGGAGGGTGAACAGTCGAACAGTCTTTTGTTTTTTTATTCTTTCCCAGTTTAAGATGGAGCCGCTGCTGCCGTATCGTCGCGTTAGTTTTGGGCACGTTCTTTCAAGCAATTTGGGTTCAAATTTGAGTGTGTCGGACAGTCTTGAAGCATCCAGACGTAGTTTTCAAGTTTTAGACTTTGGCAAAATGTTTCAGTTCAATTGTCAGCCCGTTAGTGAGGTGAAATCAGACTCTTTTGATACAAGCCAGGCTCCAACCCACTGCAAATCAACAAGACAAGAGCATCCTATGGAATGTAAACAACAGGGAGCTTTTATGCTATGTTTGAGGTGGAAAGACAGAGATCCACACCCTCATCAACCTGGACTGACGGAGGGCTATCTTCCCTGTAAGTTAAACCAGCAGAGATAATTAAGGATCAATGCACAGCAGCAAATTTTCTCAATTCAGACATGATTTGCTATGGCAGCCATCAAGGAATGTGAACTGCATGACAGTCATTTAAATTTTAACACACATGCACTCTGACACAAGGACATCCACACCGTGTATCAAATCTATTTTGTTTCATTGACTCTGGAGTGATTTTCTAGCATCTTGTGACCATTTCATACATCCCAATCAAATTTTGGCGATACTTGTGAATATCGCCACTTTGGTGGCGATACTTTTAAGTCTGGCCCTACATTTGGCGATACATTTGGATATTGCCACAGCTTTGGCGATACTGACATGTATCGCCAAAAAAGGGAAATACTTAAGTGTATCGCCAAAATTTGTACTAAAAGTATCGCCTTTGGTTTTGGAGTGGCGGCGGGGTGCCGACAACGGCCTTGCTAAGTGAGGTGGACAAGGCGGTGCATGACCATCTCCACGACAAGTGGGTCATCTCGGTGAAGAACCACAAAAACAAGAGCAAGAAGGGCATTCTGCGTATCGCCGTAAGCCAGGAAGACATGGATCTTATCACCGCCTTTGCCAACCTTCGCAAGAGGATGAAGGAAATTCCCGGATTTCCCCAGACTGAACAGCTAGTCATCGATCTGAACGGTGAACCGCAGGCCAAGCACTATACCCATATTCAAGAATGGGCGGCAAAGAGGCCTAAGAGTGATGACGCTGGAGCTAAGTACAGCAGCCGGGCTATGCGCCGCACGACGCAGTCGGCGGCAAGGCACTACCACGAGGAGCCGGTGTTCAAAGCGGTGTGTCGGAACCAGGACCATCTGCCTGAGACCGCAAACAAGAACTATGTGACCACCAACAGGAAGAAGGCCGCGGAGGACGCCAGCGTCTCGACCAATGTGCTGGCCAACTCCGTGCTCGTCGAGGAGGCCAAGAAAGACAGCTTGTAAATCTTCACCTAAGCACACGGAAGCCGTTCCCTGACCTCGAGGAGACCCAGAAGATGATCAAGGACTACTCGAAAAACAGCCTCAAGAAGAAATTCGTGCTTTCGGAAAAACGGTATCAGGAACTGAAAAACTCCCACATCGCAAAGGTGAAAGGAGAAGTTGTGTCTTTTTTGAGAGATAGCTTCCACAAGAATGATCAAGAATCAATTGATACTATCATGAGGAAGCTACAAAAGGCCGAATTATTTGAAGGGGATATTAAGTTTGCATATTTAGAACATGCTAAGCTGCAAAAGCTGAGGGATAGAGTGTAGATTTTTGGTATACTGACTTTGTACCAAACTTTATTTTATTATGTGAGTGCTGTGCAGCACTTAATGTTTTTTTGTTTTGTAACACTGTTTTTTTTTATTTTCATGTTTAGAAAATATATTTTCTTTTGTTACTGTGTACCTGATCGCAGTTTAAGACTGATAATTTGTTGACTTGTTTTGTTTTATGACAGTTTATGTCGTAGTTGATTATTTTTAAAACAGTGTTTTTCGTATGAAAATGATTGGTTTAGAATAAAACCACAATAGCGTATCCATGCCTAATTCTTCTTTATTTTTCCTTCCGAAAAAACACACCATTTGGAGAAAATACAAAACACTTCTTGGCAGTCAGTCACTTTTCTTAAGGGGAAGGTCAGACCTGCGAAAAATGTCAGGCAAGCCTTGACGTCCCGAACGATTTGGGCACCAAAACGGGGACAAAAAGCTAGGAATTTGTGATTTGGCAGGAATCCACGCGATTCGGCACGGCAGGCAGCGAGTCGGCAGGGCTTGGCAGGCTCTCGTCACTCAAACGGTGACATGTCAAACGATTTGGTCACTAAACAAGTGACAAACAGACAAAGATGTGCTTAATCTTAAGCGCACCCTCTTGATAAAGCTTCTATGGACTACTAAAGCGGTTTTATCGATTGTTTTTCCAGTGTATGCCCGGCGTGCGGCCCTGTGACGCAAGGATTGGCTCGACACCTGAACCGGAGCCACGGACAGCGCCTCAGAGAGCTGGCGGTCAGCGCAAAGGAGCTGAGTGGGAGGATAAGGCAACTCTTGTTTGTCACGGAGCTAGAGCTGTCGAGTGCCTTTTCCTGCTACACCACGCACCGCGTGGAGATCATCGAGGGCCTGCTGCAGCTCGGAATCTGCACTCTCAACGACTTGAACCTGAAGCCTCTTCGTGAGTTGCGGCAGATCTCGAAGCAGGTCCCGAAGCTGAGGTCGCGGCCGGCCGTGTCTGAACAGCACGCTCCTTCTTCTCCTCCTACTTCTCGGCCTTGTTCTCCGGAGCTCGTGCAGCCCGAGGAGGCACAGCCGGAGGAAGCCCCACAGCAAGCTGCTCGGAGGAAAAAGAAGAAGACTCTGGCGAAGGACAACAGCATCTTCGATAAGGTCTTGGTGCCGCCCAGCATGCACAATCAGCTGAGACGTATCCTGGGTGAACTCGCAGCGCTGGCGCAGCAAGAGCCCGATCAAGACCACCTGCTTGATTGTGCATTGCTGTCTCGGTTCTTGGACTCTCGGGTGAACATGTCCGTCCTCACAGTGCATCGAGATGTGGCCGTGCTGCTCTCGGCGCTGTCCCACAGTCCGGGCTTGGACCCAACCGCAAAGCGAAGTGCTGAAGCCTACCTGAAAGAATTTAGACTCAATTTGGGAGTCCGGCCGCAGGAGCGCACAGAACCGAGGGCCCGCTCCCAAAATGTGGCAAGATTTCTAGTGTTTGGAAAGGGACAGGCATCGGGGTGGTTCGAGACGCTGGAGTCAGCCACGAAAAACGACAATCTTGTGCTCTACAGAAGAGACAAAATTTCAAGTGCCTGGTTAAGATTGTCGGCTTATCTTTTCCACCGTGTCAAGCCGTGCTGGGTACGGAGCATGCCAGAGGCTGACCCTCAATGAAATGACCGCGTCCAGGAACTGCGTGCTGTTGGGGCAGAAATTGCCAAGAGAACTCTGGGATGACCTTGTCCGGTATGCCAGGCTGAGGGTAAAAGTCCGGTCTAATTCTGTTTTATTATTTGTAAACACTAAAGGGGTACAACTCGACCCAAATGCAAACATCATAAAGCTGTTTAAATAAAATTGTTTTTGTTGAATTGACCAGATAAAATAAATAAGGGTCTCATAAAGTTTAAACATTGTGTGTAAAAGGTAGAAATGAACCTTAAATTGAATTTAAAAAAAATATTTTTTGGGGGGATTTTTTTTATTTTTATTTTTGTTTGGATAGTTTGGTCCTTATTAAGACCCTCAAACAGTGACGCGTGACCGTCACCCAAACCGGACGCCGTTCAGTGGTTTGGCGGAAAGGTTAGGTCGGGTTTGGAGTCCGGTTCGGAACGTCGCGTTTGAATGACGGGGAAAAAATGAACAAGTGCCGTTTGAAAGGAAACTTAAAGCTGAATTGAAAGTTAAACCACCAAACCTTACAGCGCAAAGTATTAACCTACATTTTACTTAAGGCTTTTGTTAAAAAAACGTGACGGTGACAAAAAAGCCAGTAACGTGACGGTCACGTTATTCGGCTCGTCACAATTTGAGGCTCCAAATGTCCGATTTGTTGGCACGAAGAGGAACCTGTAGTATTTGCGTCTAATCTTTCAAAATAGGGTGTGCTCACAATCTTTTCAGTCGAATTGCATCAATGTCGTTGATGTGTTTCCGCGTTAGTATTGCAGTGTTGTATTGTTGCACCGATGCCAGAGTTGATCGTTTCAAAGTTTCGAGGAGTGAAAACATTGTTTTGACTTCCGTTTGTTTTGTATGACTTTGGAGATGCCCATGTGGAAAAAGACACTCAATTATTTCTCTCTCTCTCTCTCTCTCTCTCTCTCTCTCTCTCTCTCTCTCTCTCTCTCTCTCTCTCTCTGTCTCTCGCTCTCTCTCTCGCGGCAGGGCGGGGCGGGGCGTTGCTTGGTGGGCAGTGTCTAACTGAGGTCGCACTGCGTTTTGTCACTTTGTCTATACTGCACCTCAATAGAAGTCCCTATGAGAGTGAGAGAGACAGAGCGACAGGGTGGCTTCACCGCCGAGCCCGAGAAAGAGAGAGAGTTAGAAAGAGAGAGAGAGAGAGAGAGAGAGAGAGCACTGTTCAATTCAATTCAACGAATTTGACGTCATATTCATTGGAATGTGAATTTTGTCACGTTCGTTTGAATACGATGTCACATTCGTTCGAACGTGACACGGCCGTCTAATTTTGGTGTCACATTCGTTTGAACGTGGATCAACATTCAAACGAATGTGACATCATATTCAAATGAACGTGACAAAACTCACATTCTAACGAATATGACGTCACATTCGTTGAATAACAGTGAGAGAGAGAGAGAGAGAGAGAGAGAGAGAGAGATACCTGGCGCGCTTTGGTATTCCTTTATCATTGGGTCATTGATGCAAAGTCCGCATGGAAGATGCATTGTTTGCGCGTTTGTACTTAGCTCCGTCTTGCCTTGACCGGGACGTCCTGGAGTCACGCGCCCTGGTGCGCGTCTGATGCGCGCGGCACGGTCCGAAGACCCGAACGCGCCAGCCAATGGGAACGCTAGGATGCTTTCTGCCTAGCTGTGGCTGCCGCCACAAGCTGCGCTCTCAGCACACTTAGAATCTATATAAAGCGCCCCACAGTCGCATGCTAGCACAGTCGGGCAGTTTAGTTACGCAGAGAGAGTCGAGAGGGACCTTGGACGCGGAAAAGGGGGAAAGGTTGCGAGAAAATACCAGCGAAGTTCGTCCCAGCTCCACGCATCATGTTGCCTGAGACTTCTTCGGCGGCCAGGACACGACCATATCAGCGTGGTCCCATGGGAGTTGCTGTTCATGCATATGCTATGGAGGTGATAGGCGAACTGCCCGAGCCACCAGCCACCGTGTCTTCGCCTTCTTCAGCTGCCAGGACTAGAATTTATCAGCGTGGTCCCTTGGGAGTTGGTGTTCATGCATATGCTATGGAGATGATGCGCTGACGGTAGACTGACTGCATCTAGCAGGCAGTTTCCCTATTAAAAAGGTCCTTTTAAGGGCCACCACATTTTTCCCGAGAGGATAATTCGATCAAAGACTAAAATAACCGATGCCTTTTTTCGTCAAGGCTCGCAGTGGGCCGTGACACACATTTTGCCTGCTCGCAGGCTGAGTGTCCGTCAGACTTATTGCCTACGCGCGCGCCCCTCGGGTGCCGGACGGGGCACCACAGCCCTCACGGCCCCCCAAGGCCCTCCACGCCCCTGCGCGTCGTCGCTCTGTCTCTTTCGCACCCCCACGGGACGTCCCGTGAGTTACAGAGAGACGGTGCGACGCACATATTTACTTACTTCTGCAACAGGGTACGCTACGCCACAGCACTTGCTACGGCCGTAGCTCAGTAAACGAGGACGACAGACGGGGCTGCAAAACGAAGGCAAGGGATCATATTTCAACGCCTCAAATCTACTTTGGCTACTTGTTCTAAATTTATACTGTACGTATGCATTTTTCGAAACAATCGATTTTATACCTTACATTTGGCCGTTTTATTTTATTATTTAGGTAAAAATTGTTACCAGTCATTCGTTGGTAAATGCTGTACGCCTCAAGAAGAAAAGACGTTTTAAAACTCCTTATGGTACGGAATAGACTTTTGTGCTGTATAAGTAGTCATGAAGTAATCCATGTTTGTTTATGATTATTCTCTCTGGTTCTTAGGCAAACTATGGCGAATTGCTGCATTAATTCTGGTCGAAGGTGCAAGAGAGAACGTGCGGAAGTGGTGGGTCCGACTAGAGACCCTCTGTGTCAGAGATGCGCACGCTCGACTGCTGGAGTAAACAGGGTGATTTTCGCCCCGTGCGAGACTAGCACTGCGAGGCTCCCGGCCGGGCGGCTTCCCCCCTCCACCTCCACTCTGGCCTCGCACCGGGCGGTTTTTCGCCCAGTTTACTCTCGACCAATCAGAAGGCCGGATTCGCGGCCAGCCTGCGCATCTCTGACACAGAGGGTCCCTAGGTCCAACCATTGTTTAGGGACCATGACAGCCATTGGGGGGTGGGCCACTCTCATTCCTACGCTGTTAGAGACCCTGCAGGGTTCTATAATTTTATGAGGATGTGGCCTGCACATTGTGATAAAATTTTGGAGAGGGTGAGTCCCTTCATCAATGAGAACTCGCGGAGGAAGTCCATTAGTCCTGGTGAAAGGCTTGACATTGACATTACTCTGAGGTATGCTATCAAATGGTTAAGTAGTGTATGAAACCAATGTTACAGGAGATTTATTCATAAAAACAGCTCCTCTCTCTTTGAGTACCAGGTGTTTCAAAACCCCCGTAGTATTTTGAAGTTATGCAACGCGCTCGACACCGTGCGGACGGGCTTGCCTATGCGCTGGTCGGCGGGCGCCGGAGCCGTCATGGGTTGCCACTCGTCCACTCGAGCAGCTGGGTGACGTTCCCCTGCCCCTCCCCGTTCCGGTTGCGCTCGGCTGGCCCGGTCACCCGTCACAGGTGGCGCCAGCGTCATCTATCGGCCGTCAATGATACCATCTCGGAAGATGTCGCTACCGTCGCCGGTCAGTTTGATTTGAATTTCTTGCCTTGTGCCAGAGTGTCATTGCGTTTCCCCTTCTCCTTGATTTAAACCCTAAGGCTTGACTTTACCTCCCCCCCGGCCGATAGATGACGCTGGCGCCACCTGTGACGGGTGACCGGGCCAGCCGAGCGCAACCGGAACGGGGAGGGGCAGGGGAACGTCACCCAGCTGCTCGAGTGGACGAGTGGCAACCCATGACGGCTCCGGCGCCCGCCGACCAGCGCATAGGCAAGCCCGTCCGCACGGTGTCGAGCGCGTTGCATAACTTCAAAATACTACGGGGGTTTTGAAACACCTGGTACAGAAAGTTTGCCACTTAGGAAACATGTCATTGCATCGCTTCTCGGCCTTTTGGCTAAGATCATATTTAAGAGTGTGTGAGGAAGGTTCCTGACGACATCCCTGCCCTGTCGGCAGGTCGAGTCCTCCACACTCTGGGGCGTGTGCGCTGCGGAGCCGTCCCCTTCCTAATTATCCGTATCCGTTTCTTAGCCAGAAGTTATTCGCGCCCGCGTCGCGTCCGCGTCCTTTTAACCTTTTAACTTATTAACCTACTTTTTAATCATTTTAACCCCTTTTAACCGAGAAGCGATTGAGTAATCCCCCCTGCAACATGAGGCAGAGGAAGGGCTCTGCTCGCCCCTAAGTGAGAACGGGATAGCGCAAGCGCCGCCGCTGCTGACCCAACCTACGCGGCAGAACGGCGACGCAGACGCCAAGTTAATGCACGCCGGGACCATTAAGCACCATGAAGCATCATGGCCTACCAGCTATTTGTGAATGTCCCTATCGGCTGCCCTCTCTCGTGTCCTCCGTGCCGTCGTGAAGGCGTTCTCGCAGAGTACGCGAGTAAAGATGTCTCAACCCGTGTGGGCTGCATAAAGCGCCACGTGTCCTCCAAGCACCATCCGGAGACAAATGTTGTCTTTGTCTGCTTGGCCTGCAACGAAGAGTTCTCCGAGGCTAACAGTGGAAAATACCCGATCAAAGCACCTAAACTCCACCATGCCCGGGCCCACCCAGGCGTCCCCTTTGATGTGCCGGAGGAGGACGGCCTCGTGGAGGGGAGTTATGAGGACCTGCAAGCAGCCGCCCTGCGCGTCGCAAGCCAAGCCGCGCCGCCCAGGGCAGTCCTTACTCCGCCACTGCGGGCCTCGCCGCCGTCGCCAGACGCCAGCCCCGTCGGCCGCCTCCTGGTGACGGCCCGACAGCGTGCAGCGACCCTGCGGAACCGGCGTCGCTGCTCACGCCGCGTCGGCGCACCCACGAGCCCTGCAACACCCCGGTGAGTCCGAACGTTTCTCCTGATCCTGCCGCTGGCTCGCCCACCCCGTCATCCACCACCCCCTCACCCACCGCGGGACCTGGCCCTGCAGCCGCGTCGCGAGTAAGCCCCGTGCCAGTTAGGCCGCCCTCGCCGCGTGCCTCGCAAACCGTCCTACCCAGGGCCGAAGCTGGTCGCTCCCCGCCTTCCGCGGACCCCGAGGCACCCCCTCAAGGCTCTCCGCGGCGCCCGAAGCTATCCGGATGGCAACGGGATTGGCTCGGCCGCCTGCAGACTGCAGACGATTGGGACGCCCTAGTGAACATTGCTGGCTGCATGTCAGAGTCCCTACCCACCAGAGCGAAACGCCGAACCTCGGCCCGCTCCCACCGCACGCTCACCACCCAAGGGCTGTACCGCGACCACCCCAAGGACGCCCAGCGTCTCCCTCCAGCAGCTGTTCCGGAAGCAGCCCAAGCGGGCCGTGGAGCAAGTGCTCTTACAAACCCCCTCTGTGTGTGCTGTGCCAGCTGCCGACCTTCAGGCGTACTTCGAGCACTCTTACGCTCCCCGCCCAGGTTGCGTTGGCCCCGCCCCATTCCCGGACTGCGCTCCAGCCAGTCTACAGGGCCCTGACCTGCAAAGGCCCATCACCAGGGATGAGGCCCTCCTTGTCCTGCGCCGCGCCGACAACACAGCCCCCGGCGACGACGGCATCACTTACGCCGCCTGGCGTAAGGCCGACCCGGGTGCTTATGTGCTTACTGAACTGTTTAACAAGTGCCTGGCCTTTAAGCGCATTCCCCCCACCTGGAAGAGCTCCCTCACCGTACTCCTCTTCAAGAAGGGCGACCCAGATGACCCCTCGAACTGGCGTCCCATCGCACTCTCACCCACCATCGGCAAGCTCTACTGCTCTATCCTTGCCGATAGAATAGGACTCTGGTGCCGTGCTGAGAGTGTACTTAGCTGGGAGCAGAAGGGGTTTCTCCCCTTCGAAGGCTGCTCCGAACATAACTTCGTCCTCCAGGAAGTGCTACAAGATGCCCGCAGAAGTGGCGGGGAAGTGTGTGTGGCGTTTTTGGACCTCACAAATGCCTTCGGTTCTATCCCCCACCCCACCCTCCTGCACTGCCTTAAAGCCGCCGGCTTCAATGATAGCGATCTCCAAGTCTTCCAAGACCTGTACACTGGCAGCACCACCCGCGTATTGCACGCGGAGGGCTCAACCGAGCCCCTGCTGCTGCAGTCTGGCGTCAAACAGGGTTGCCCAGCTAGCCCCCCCCACCTTCAATATCGCCATTGAATTCCTGCTCCGTGCGCTTAAAGGCAACCCCGAGGCTGCCTATGTCCTCCGCGGCCGGCCCATCACGGGTCTTGGCTACGCCGATGACATCGCAGTAATCGCAAGATCCCCTGCAGCGCTCCAGGAACAGCTAGACCGCATAAGCGCCACTGCAGACTGGCTCGGCCTCCAATTCAACCCTGTGAAGTGTGCCAGCCTCCACATTAAGGGACGCCGCGTCCTGGACTCCCCCTTCGTGGTGCAGGCAGGCCGCATCCCCACTATGAAGGATGGCGACGCATACGCCCACCTTGGCGTCCCCACGGGATACAACGTCGACCAGACCCCCCACGAGGCACTCAACAGGGTGCTTAAGGAAGCTAGGCTGGTCGCTGGCTCGCTTCTTGCGCCCTGGCAGAAGCTTTGAGCAGAAGCCTTGAGAACTTTCATCCTGCCCAAACTAGACTTTGCCTTACGCACAGCACTTGTGGCTCGCGGACCCTTGGACCGCTTTGACACCGAGCTGAGGAAGATTTTGAAAAGTGTGCTTAACCTCCCCCAGCGCGCCGCAGTGCAACTGCTGTCCCTCCCCCCTTCCTGGGGCGGGGCCGGCGTCCTCCCGCTTACAGTGCTTAGTGATGTGTGCTTACAAGGGAACGTTTTTAGGTCATACACTCCGATTTCGACCAAACTTTGGGAAATCGTTCGTTTTTACACTAGATTAAGATGGGCCATCAAAGTTGGTGCAACAATACATATCTAGAGGGTCAAATGGGGCTTCAAAGTTGAGATTTTTACACTTGTTTTCGCGCTTTTTGGGCCTGAAAAGGCGAGTTTTGGAGTGGACTCTCCGTGTCAAGATCTACATCATTTCCGATGCGTTTTGGGTCGCTGATGCCGAAAATCACCTTTATTTGAACGTCCGATCAAGTTTTCGACCAATTCCGACCAAGTTCCGACCAAATTTAGGCCTTTTTCGACGTAAAATTTGCAGTATGAGTTATATATTGATTCCTATGTTTTTCGGGTCGCTGAAACCAGAAATCGCTATCATTGGAACGCCCGACCAAGTTTTTACCCGATTCCGATCAATTTCCGACCAATTCTGGGGTAAAAACTTGGTCGGGCGTTCCAATGATAGCGATTTTTCGTTTCAGCGACCCGAAAAAAAAGCGACCGGCTAAAAAAATCCAAAATGAGTGTGACTTGTAGAGAAAAGTCTGGCCTTTCCAACGAGCCTAGGCAGAAGATTGTGCGATTTTTAGTTTAGGCGCTACAGCAGTTCAAAGTGTGTTAATGATGTAAGTTTCCCTAGAAAACAGTGCTATGGCATTTGTAAGACGAAGAAAATGGTCAAAATACAGGTACACAGTGAAAAGTAACTTGGTCTCCTAACCATGGCCAGACTCTGGATTTTTTTTGGCTGAGCGATTAGCGAAGCCAGTTACTTCACTGGGGTTGAAAAACTTTTTCTGTCTGTCTGTCTGTCTGTCTGTCTGTGTGTGTGTCCGCACTACTCCTCCCAAACGGCTCGGCCGATCAAGACGAGATTTTGCAGGGTTGTCAGGTATATCCTTGGCTCGCCACACGCAAAAATTCAGCTTTCTATCTCATTCCATTCAGTCGTACTAACGAAAAAACACTAAAAAAACGGCAGAAAAAGTGCAACTTTTTAGTGACTTTATATTTTAGAGACATTTTTGCATGGTTTCTTATGTTTTTGAAGTGCCTGATGACGAAGATGAAATCAATTTCAACCCCTGACCAAACTTTTAACTGCGGATTGGCTACATTGGCCCGAATTTACTAACATAATCAACTTCAACCCTTCATCTTGAAAAAAGGGGGTCGACCGACTAAAAATTTTTATTGCAGATTTCTATAGGTCTCGGCAAGACATTTTCAAAGAGGGGTCGGAAGGGGGGTCTAGGAGCCCGACTTCATTAGTTGGCCGATTTAGGATCTTGAAAAAAGGGGATCGACCGACTTAAAAATTTTATTGCGGATTTCGACAGGTCTCGGAAGGCCTTTTCAAAGAGGGGTCGGAAGGGGGGTCTAGGAGCCCAACTTCATCAGTTTGCCGAATCAGGATCTTGAAACAAGGGGATCGACCGACTAAAAAATTTTATTGCAGATTTCACGTGGTGCATTACTCAATGCCTCAAAAATCCTTGAGACAGCTTGCCGAAGGCAAGCTGTGAAGCGCCGCAGGCCAAGGTAGGTGTAACGCCAGGCGTGGATTGTCGTAACTGGCGCAGCATCGCGAAGCCTGTTACGACAAGACACGGTCTGGCGTAAACCTACCTTGTTAACCGGTCGCTTTTTTTTCGGGTCGCTGAAACGAAAAATCGCTATCATTGGAACGCCCGACCAAGTTTTTACCCCAGAATTGGTCGGAAATTGATCGGAATCGGGTAAAAACTTGGTCGGGCGTTCCAATGATAGCGATTTCTGGTTTCAGCGACCCGAAAAACATAGGAATCAATATATAACTCATACTGCAAATTTTACGTCGAAAAAGGCCTAAATTTGGTCGGAACTTGGTCGGAATTGGTCGAAAACTTGATCGGACGTTCAAATAAAGGTGATTTTCGGCATCAGCGACCCAAAACGCATCGGAAATGATGTAGATCTTGACACGGAGAGTCCACTCCAAAACTCGCCTTTTCAGGCCCAAAAAGCGCGAAAACAAGTGTAAAAATCTCAACTTTGAAGCCCCATTTGACCCTCTAGATATGTATTGTTGCACCAACTTTGATGGCCCATCTTAATCTAGTGTAAAAACGAACGATTTCCCAAAGTTTGGTCGAAATCGGAGTGTATGACCTAAAAACGTTCCCTTGTTAATAAAACATACCTTTAGACTGCTTACGAGCCCCGACCCCGTCGTCCGCGAAGTCGCCGCCGCATCGCTTAAGGCCACTGTTCATCGCCATGTGCTTAACCCACCCCCCGAGTTGCAGGCTGCCTACCTCTCAGGCTGTAAGGCCGCCCCCCTCCACCGCGACTCCGGGGACATCAAGACATTGTGGTCGGCGACCCGGACGGCCACTCGCCGCCTTGCGAAGCTACTCCCCGGCCTGGAGTGGCTCCCCGACCCTGAGACTGGCCTCTTCAGCATCGTGGCCCCAGGCGCGGCCGGCCCCGTCACGGTGTCCTGCGCACAACGCCGGACTCTCTCGGCGACCCTACGGCGCGCTGCCCAGGCCGCACTTAAGCAGGCGCTTAAGGCCATGCCCGACCAGGGGCGGTTTTTCCGCTCTACCGGGACAGCTTGGTCAAATCAATTTCTGTCCACAGGCTACAACATCCGCTTTCAGGACTGGAGGTTTATCCACCGCGCCCGGCTGAACACCTGCCCCCTGAATGCCTGCCGCCCCTGGGACCGGCGTGACCTGAGGTGCCGCCGCTGTGGCTACGCCGAGGAGACTCTGGCGCATGTACTTTGCCACTGCCCGCCCGCCCTGGCTGGCCCAATCACAGCTCGCCACAACGCACAGTGGGCTGAAACGCTCAAAACGCGATGATAATTCTGGAGGGGTCCAATCAAGGTCAAAATCTACACTCGGGGGTTTTCGGATGCGAGGAACCCATTTCTGACAAAATCAAGCCCAAAAATTGAACGGCAGGGGCGGATCTAGTAATCTTTAGGGGGGTAAACCGTAACGCGCGCATCTATGGCCACCAAAACCTGTACTCGGGGGTTTTCGGATGCGAGGAACCCATTTCTGACAAGATCAAGCCCAAAAAAAGTGAACAACAGGGGCGCTGCGGCCGGCCCGTGCAGCTGCGCCCAGCGCCCAGCGTCGCGCCAAGCCAATTTTGGGGCCATTTTTCTCGAAACCGGGGGCGAACTGGGGCAAACGGCGATATGCACCGGGAAGTGGGCTGTCCACTCTATCACGGACACATCTCAGACCCTTTCGCAAATGTTCGCAACTCGACTTATCTCAAAGCAAAATTCGTCCGAGACACGATTTTACACTACATTCTCCGGCTTTTAACTTCTGAACGGGTCACCCAAATGTAAATGTGGGGACTGCTCTGGATTGGCCGTGTCGTCAGCTTTCCAAAAATATATAATATGTTGGATTTATCTTGAACGAGACGGCCAGTAGAGGGCAAAGAGTACACTTATGACAATCATTGCGCGAAAACGTGAAAATGTGCCAAGTTTAGCGTTCCCCCAGGGCTCGCACGTATGAGTTATTGGCAAACAAATTAGTGTCCCGTATAGACCAGACCTTCCTTGTAAATATCTGATAGTTTGTAGGACTCCACCCCTCGATTTCAAAATATCCACTTCTCATCGCGTTTTGGGCGTTTCAGCCCACTGTGCAACGCCGTGCTGAACCTGCTCACCGAGGCTGCCCCGACTGGTAACTCCGCCCGGCATGTGGTAAACTGCAGAGTTCCCTTTGCTGACCTAGGATGCACTGACGTGCCTGACGCCCCTCCGGCCAGACCTCACCATCATCAACCCCACCGAGAAGTCCGTGGTTGTCCTCGATGTGGCTTGCCCCCACGAGGGCACCAGGGACGCCCTAGACGCAGCCCAGGATCGCAAGCACGCTGCCTATCTACCCCTGGCCGAGTGTGTCCACGCGGTAATCGTCGGCGCGCTGGGGTCTTGGCCCTGGGCTAACCAGGTGGCCCTGGACCTAGCCGGCATCGCCCGGAGCGCCTACAAGGAGCTCGCAGCGCGGATGGTCGCTAGGGGCCGTCGTCTTTCGGCACTTTTCGATTTCGACATCGTAATAGCACTCAAAAGTTTCGTTTTTTAATGCTGATTCCGGATATGACTTCGATTTTGCGATCGGACACCATCTTCGTTGGGCTACCAGCCGATTTAAGCAAAAATGTGCCTTTTTCCGCTTTTTAACCGTTTTTGAGCTATAAAATGGACCCGGGGCTTTCCGGGCGGTAGTTGCACGACAGGTTGGTCTTCCCTAACACCAAAGTCAATGATTTGAGGCATGGGAAGGTGTGCAGAGACACGCACGTGCGACCCACACTTCAAAATTGACGCATTTAAGGTTAAAAACAGCATTTTTTTGGACCTTTTAACGGTGTTTGACGGGACCTGTAAGGGCCTACAATTTCGGTAACGCGTGTGAAAGTGGCCAAGTAGTGTCCCGGGGTCGGGGCAACCCAGCGCTGGAACCGCCGGTTGCTCATGGAGGCAGGGGAAGGGGTGGGGGAGCCAGTAGCGTACTGCTTTTCGCCCAGAATTTGGCGCGCCGCACGACGACTGTGCGCTGCTGCTTTTAAACTGGCAAATTTTGGGCGGAAAATCAGTACGCTACTGGCTCCCCCACCCCTTCCCCTGCCTCCATGAGCAACCGGCGGTTCCAGCGCTGGGTTGCCCCGACCCCGGGACACTACTTGGTCACTTTTACACGCGTTACCGAAATTGTAGGCCCTCACAGGTCCCGTCAAACACCGTTAAAAGGTCAAAAAAAAAAAATGCTGTTTTTAACCTTAAATGCGTCAATTTTGAAGTGTGGGTCGCACGTGCGTGTCTCTGCACACCTTCCCATGCCTCAAATCATTGACTTTGGTGTAAGGGAAGACCAACCTGTCGTGCAACTACCGCCCGGAAAGCCCCGGGTCCATTTTGTAGCTCAAAAACGGTTAAAAAGCGGAAAAAGGCACATTTTTGCTTAAATCGGCTGGTAGCCCAACGAAGATGATGTCCGATCGCAAAATCGAAGTCATATCCGGAATCAGCATTAAAAAACGAAACTTTTGAGTGCTATTACGATGTCGAAATCGAAAAGTGCCGAATGACGACGGCCCCTAATGGTCGCTGCTGCCATTCACGGCAGTCAGCAGACCTACCTGCTACACATGCAACCTGAAAGAAGTTAAGTGCCTTAACCAATGCATGTTTGCTCTTGAGCGTGAGCGGGATAGCTCTCACGCGCTCCGCGGCTGAATCACCCCCACGCGGCAGAACGGCGACGCCGACGCTCTACCCCTCGTTACGCCAGGCCGAACCGTTGTACTTATTGTATTAACTTATCTCATTGTCTTTACTACCCGGGTAAAATATTTCCTCCGCCTCGCATGCGCGGCGGTTCCAGCCAGCTGGAAGTGAAACCAGCGCGGCGACGTTCGACAGGACTTCATGATGCAAGTTCGGCGACCCCGAAGCGCATCGTGTGTGCTGTCCTCGTCGTAATGCCGAGGGGCGGTATGCGGGCAGCGGCCGCCGTCGCGACCCGCCGTGAACATGGAAAGGCGGAACTGTTGCCGCGCCGCGCTGCTGAACCGCCAGCCTACGTGAATAGCACCTTCGGCGACCTAGCGCCGGCACCGCGCGCCGCCTCCATGCGCTCGGCGGCTGCCGGGCGCGGCGCGGGGGCGCGTGCCCGTTCCGCGCCGTGTCCGCCGCGCGGAGGCGGAGCGCCCGTGCCTGCGCGCTTAGGGTGAGGGGGCAAGGCGCGGGGGCACACCTGCCGTTGCGCCGTGTTGCTGGGCAGCAGGGCCTCCTGCAGCCCCAGCAAAGGCGCGCGTCGCTGTCTGCACGGGTCACCGAGGCGGCCCCGCAGCGTCTCGGGTCCTTTCGTCCTGTACGGCCTGCGCCTCGCTCAGTCTCATGTCGCGTCGCCTAGCTCCCTCCCGGGGCCGTCCGCCCAGCGTCCCTGCAGCGCCTTGGCGTCGGTTATTCCCATGTGAGGTTGCGTCGCGACCCGACGGCACCCCTGCGTCCCCTATTCAGCTGTGAGGTCGCTACGCGGCTTGCAGCCGCCCTTCGCTCCGCGACCCTGCGTGCACTACGCCCCCCCATGCCCCGGCACCCTGCGCCGCGCTACCCCAGCTCTATGGGCGCCTGGCTGGTTCTGCCCGAAAGGAGATGGAAGGAAGCAATGTGGTTGGTTGTTATGATAATTTTTATTTTTATTTTAATCACTTTAACACTGTAACACAATCACATTTATCACACAGCGCACGCACCACACATCTAGCAATTCATTGGGCGAGTCATAAGATCAGAACAGAACACAAATCCTACAAGTATGTCTCTGGCGGTGCCACAGCGCCCGGCGCGTAGGCAACACCAAAGCCATTGAGCTGCTTGCGGTTGCAGCGCCCCCCTGCAGGCTGCGTGGCTGGCTGCAGGGGGGCGCGCTGCACGTCGCCTGCCACCTAGGCAACCACAAGCAGTGCAATGTCTTTGGTGTTGCCTACGCGCCGGGCGCTGTGGCGGCACCATCGCCACATATGTACACACCAAGGACATCGACCACACACAGTTAGCAATTCAGTGATACCATACTAATTAACATAATTACATAGAAACGTAATACCAAATTAATTACCATAGATACATTGCTTTACAAAGGCCCTACACTCGCACACAGTCCCTAATATAATGTCACATCTGTGCCGGGGATAGCACTGTGGAATACGAAGAAGTTTCATCCTGGAGTGAAAACGCATCACCTCCTTCCCCCCCAACCATCAGCATGGCGTCTGACGGTGCCGATGGTGGTCGACCGCCGAACTGTGAGTTCAGAGAGGTAGGGAGGCGGTGGTTCGAGAACGGCGCCGGCTTGGCCTGCGGTCCCGATATGTTGAAAGTGGTTCGTGGCGCAGGTGGACGGTACTGCGACAACGAGCCCGGCCCCGGCGCAGCGTTGGAGTGCATGGCGGTGGACAGTCCCCATATGTTGGCGGTGCGTGGCGCAGGAGGGGGGCTCTGCGAGAACGACAACAACGGCGCAGCGCCCGCGGACGGTCCCGGAGCGTTGAACCTTGTGTGCAACGCGGTGCGTGCCGCTGGAGGGCGGCCCTGCGAGGACGGGGGCCCCGGCGCAGCGGTGGATTGCCCGCGGTGGGCAGGTCTGTGGCCCGGCACCGGTGACGGCGTATTCTCGGGTCGTCTCGTCGGCGTCGTCGGCGAAGCCTCAGTGCCGCCCAGCAGCGTCGCCATAAGCTGGGCCCTCACGGCAAGCGGGTCGGTGGTGCTCTTCTCCTTGGTGGCGCTGGAGCTCCTGTCGCGCCCCATGCCCTGGGACGTCTTCTGCCTGGTGTTGTAGAATGCGTTCTTGAGTTCCGATTCCGCTACCGACTCGCCGACCTTCGCGTTCGCGTCGTAGCCCCTCATGTGGACCAGCACTTCACATGTTATTTTGAAAAATTTGGGGAAGCAGTCCCGCACGCTGATCTTATTTTCCAGGCTTATGCGTTCACCGTCGGCGCCTGAAACAAAGACAACAAACACGGTCAGAAGGGTTGGTAATTGGCAATAATTGGTCTCATCCATTGGAGGTCCAGAAAAGCGGGGTCCACTCACCTATGAACACGTTGGCACCTTCAGCGATGTCGTTCGGCGTGAATGCTGTCCCAGAGAAATTCATCTGGCGTTGCACCGGCAGGTCGAAGATCCAATTCACCAGGCGCACGGCAGCCTCCCTCACGGTTTGGCCGGTTTTGAAGGCGGCCTCCTCCCGGTACGCGGCCTCCACCTCGGGCCGCTCCAACATCTTTTCCACGATCAGGGCCTGCCGCATCGTCTTGGCCGCGGGTGCGAATCCCAAAAGTGAGGCCAACCTGCTGGCCACCTTTGTTGTGGTGCAGAGAAGGGACCCGCCGCTACTCTGGACTCCCTCTGAAATCAGCTTCACCAGGGCGTTGTGCGAGTTGACGAACTGGGTCTCCATGTTGCTGACACTTAGCACCAGGGCACCAAGCGTGGCCGCAACCCACGCGTTGACGTCTGCAACAGAGCAAGGGGAACACATGAATTTACAATTTTAAAGTGAAATAAAAGGGAATGGCGTGCAATAAACTGACCTGCCTGTGACGCGTGCCCCTTGAGCTCCGCCAATCCGTTCATTTTCCTGTGAATCAGCTTGACCGCCGTCGCCTCCTTCATGTTAGCGGTCATGGCCGCAGGTGCCTGCCTGTGGCACTCCGGGCACCTCATAGTGCCCCCCCATGACGGTTCGTCCTCGCCGCGTGGGCTCTCCCCGGGCCCGTGCGCGGGTGGCGGCGGCGGCCCCCGCGGCCCCTCAATCGGAGCAGCCGCCTGCAGCGTGGTTATGGTGTTCCCGTCTCCAGGTGCCAACATGGCCCCTGACTGCGCCAGCATGGACCGACCACAAAGGACGTTGACGTTGACCGGCCCCATGACGTTAGTCCCGTGTGGACGGCTTGGGCCCTCCGCCCCGCTGCCATCTTCCTCGTCCTCGTCGTCGCTGCCAGAGGTAGAAGAAGAGCTGCTGCCAGTACTACCGGCGTCCGAACTGCCTTGTGCGTTGTCGGAGGTTCCGCGTTTCAGCGCACCTTCGGCGATTGAGTAATTGACTGGAAACAGACAAAAAACAGTTGCAGGCAATACGGCACCGGCGCTCTCTGTAAAGGTGCGAGAGAGACAGATCGACAAACCGAGCCTGTCCGGGCCACCGGAGAGCTTTGGCCGAGCGGCCGAAGCTCCTCGGCAGGCAACCCGTCGCACCAGCGGACGCACTCACCAAAGGGGCCCGAGTGAAGCACCAACGTCCAGTCAGTCCACGTGACGTCCTTGTCTTCCATCTCTTCGCCGACGTCCAAATTTAGGCAGAAATGCCGGTACAATGCGGTCTCTTCCGAGGTCCCCAGTTCGACGCTGGGCGAAATGGGTACCTTCGCGACGACCTCCGCGCCGCAACTCAGTCCCTCTTGTGGTAAAGGGGGTGTGATGTACCGCTCCGGCAGGACAAACTTGAGGTCGTCAGCATGCCCTCGCTGGCAGGTCACAAGCCAACAAGTCCGACTGCAAAGAAACAGAGAAAAATGTCATTGAGGAAACGCGATACACGCGCGGACACTAACCTTGCGCGTGGCAGAAGTGTCGGGGGGGGGGGGGCTACCTAATGTTGCACTGGCTGATGACCGTGCAGAAGTTCTATGGCCACGGTCCCCTTGCGGTGGGGGAAGGCTGCGAGCTTGCACACCACCTCGTGCAGCTCTACGATTCGTAAGGCCTGAGACAGTTGGTACTCGTGGCAGAGCCGGTATATACCCAACTTTGTCGACTCCATGGGGTTCTTGAAAAGGTTTTTGGGTGGCCCATAGAAGCGGCACGCCAGTCGGACTGTGCCATCGTGCAGGAGGAGAATGGCCCGGACTCGAGCCACTTCGCCACTCTCCAGCTTGACATGGCAATCTCCTGCAGTCATCGCCACCTCGTGAACGTCCCACTTGACGGACATCACCTCGGCTTCCGCGTCGATGGACGTAACGCGCCTCTTGCACACCTTCCCTATGACGACGCCGGGCTCAGGCTCTTTCCACGCGTACCGCCCGGTGACCTCAGTGCTGCGCCTCTCAAGAAAGCGCATCCACACTTGGCGCACCGGGTGCTTCGGCCCTCGCACGCACGCCGCTATAGGCCCCATGTTGTTCTCGAACGTCCATGCAGCGAACGAGTCAAGAGGTCCTAACCTAATCACTTCGTCGACCAGGTGGACGAGGCAGTGAGTGACGTAAACAACAAAGTCACGTCCAAACGTTTCCGCACCCCTAGTCACGAAATAACGTATAAACTTCCTGGCTTTGTCTAGCATAGCTTTGTCTTTGCTGTAGACAGGGCTGCAGAGAATGCGACACGCGCAGTGCAGTCTCATCGCCATGCGCAGAGGCTGTTTTCCCACCCCGCTATCGGGCAGAAAGACGGGGACCACGTACAGCAAGAAAGTGCGGCACTGGGTGGCCTTCCAACCGCTGTAGTCCGAGAAGCATGAGACTGCCCTCTGAAACTCCGTCGGCCAATGAGGCTCCATTGCGCGTAGCGCACTGTCGAGCCTCGCCACGTCACTCGCAGACATGCCCCCGTCTTTGGCACGATTTCTCCTCTCCGCCACCCACACCTTCGTCTTCACCAGTCGGGGCTTCCCATTCACCTTCCTCTTAACTTTCTTCACCATCTGAGTGTACGTCACCACCCCCGTGTCCAGCCGCTCCGCCATTCGTTTTACAACTCCCAAAAAAACCACATGCATCGCATCAAGGGAAAAATCGTCTATGAGATTGAGAGGCAGCTCCTCCAAAATTGACGTCCTGATCTTCTTTGTTTTGGGGTCTGTGTGATGCCCCGGGTTCTCTTTCGAGCGGAACGACGCGTCCGTCCGCAGCGGTGCGCTGTTCGCCGCACCCTCGTATAAGATGCGGCTGGCGAACGAAACTGCTACTCCCGTGCACTTTGGGCAACCCTCTTTGCCAGCATGCGACAGTGTTTGCTTCACGAATGCCATGGCGGGCGAGTCGCAGATGATCGTTCGGACCACGACAACGTGGCGCACTCCATCCACTTCCAAGCCGTCGGCTAACAGCACTTTAAGCTCGTCCACCGTGTCTCGCATGTACTCATTGGCACTGGCAGGCTTGGAGCGTCCCCCATACAGGCCCGCCAAGACGGGCCGATTCCCGATTTCATGTACCACAACTTGGATCGGCCAGAGAGTTACATGAGTGGTCATCCCGTATGGGTTAAGGCCATCAACATTGAAGACGAGAGACAGCTTCTCCGGCAAGGACATTCCCTCTCGAAGCGCTGCCCTCACGACGGCTGACACGACATTACTCAGACCAAAATGAATGTACTCCCCGGGGGGCATCTGCTTGACAGGCGCAACCCCCGTGTTTGAGGTGCCGTACAGAGCCGCGCACGACTTGGGGAGGCCGCTGTTCGGCACGTACCGCCGCAAACCTTCGAGCAGTTTCCTGGTACTCGTGGAGGTCATATTTTCGTCCAAGGTAAAGTCACGAATGAACTCGCGAAGGGAAAGTGGCCATTTCTGCAAGTTTGCCTTTGGCACTGCACGGATATTCGAGTAGCGGCCTTTGTCGTTCGGCGGAGGGGGAGGGCTGTCTGGTCGTGGCGGGGTGCACGGTGCACATGGCGCCGGGCCTGGTGAGGGGGGTGGGCCGGGGGGTCCGTCCCCGTCGGTGTCGGCTCCGTTGGCGGCACGCCCCAAGGGCCGTCCGGTTCAATGTCTTCCCACTCGACCTCTTCCGCGGCTTGCGGACGCCCCCACTCGACCTCTTCCGCGGCTTGCGGACGCCCCCACTCGACCTCTTCCGCGGCTTGCGGACGCCGATCAGGAAGACGCCGATTGATGTCCAAGAACAACATCTGCGCTCGACGCGCACCCTGCCGCCTGCACGGTGGCAACGACCCCGTGGACCGACGCATGTTGCATCCGGTCAGAACGTTTCCTGCCAACAGTGAGGAGGGACGCCGTGTCATGTTTGTGACGTTAGGGCGACAGTACACAAAACTTATGTGCGTACTGTGTACAGTCCTCGAGTCGCATGCGGGGCGGGGCGGGGCGAGGCGGGGCACAGTGGGCCAGAAGACGGCGCAGGTGGCCAAAACTCTAGACGCGTTTTGAGCTCCAGAGTCGCTAAATGGGACTCGAACCGTACTTGTGACCCCACCAATGGATTCCTCGATCGGAGAGCAATCCATTGGCAGGGTCACACTTTCTGTTCGAGTCCCATTTAGCAACTCTGGAGGTCAAAACGCGTCTTGAGTTTTGGCCGCCTGCGCCGTTTTCTGGCCCACTGTGCGGGGCGAGGCGGGCCGGGGTGGCGCGCAGTGGGCTGTCTCCTCGCGCTCCTGCGACCGCCGTGCCGCTCGGGGCGATGTCCAGGTTTGTCCGTGGCCAAAGCTGCCGCCTTGGCTGTGGCGGGGCGTGGCGGGGCGTGGCGTGGCGCGCTGTCGCGCCGATAGCCGCGGAGCTACTTTACGGCGAGGACAGAGCGGGCGGGAGCGGCGCACCGCGGTACTACGCGACAATGGCGGCGCACGGCGCCGGCGCGGGATTTCGCGAGATTTCATCAGCTTCCGAAGGGATGTCACGAGAGTTCTACGTACCGATTTTGCGCACGATTTCGACCAATCAAGTGTACGCAGGTTTTCGCGCGTGGTTGCCCCCTCCTTCTATCGAGCGTTCTATTCGCAGTCGTAGCGAGTCTCTTAAAAAGATAGGCAAGCAGGGCACAGGAACGGAGAATAATCAACCCTGGGTGACAATGTACCAGGTGTTTCAAAAGCCCCGTAGAAGTTACAAGTTATGCAACCCGCCCGACGCCGTGCGGGCGGACTTGCCTATGCGCTGGTCGGCGGGCGCCGGAGCGACTTCTACGGGGCTTTTGAAACACCTGCTACTACCAGCATAGAGCTCACAAGCCGGCAGGCAACAAGTGTGCACGTTGCGTCGTACTTACTATTTCGGTCCCTGGCGGCGGCCTGGTCTGCTGCCCTCGCGTTGTTCGGTTCGGTCGCCTTTCGCCCGCTTGGTGTCCTTCTTCTTCGATCGCGAGGCGTCAGCGCCGTTCTTCCGTTTCACCATCGTCCCAGACTCTGCGGCGTTAGGCGTGCACCGGGGAGACTTGATGCAGCTTTTCCCTGTGGAAAGATGAACGATGAACAGCACACTTTTGAAAGCTTCCCAAGAAAAGTACTTCGCAGTACGAAGTATTCTCCAGCTTCGTATGACAAAGACCCTTGCTAACAGTTTTCTTCGCATTGCAAAGACATAGTTCGCAAGTTGCAAAGAAAACAGTTTGTAAGAGATTTTGCAATACAATGCCGCAGAATACTTCGCAAGGTTCGTTGAGTGTGGCAGAGCGAAGCTCTTCAACAAAAAAGTAAGTGGCATGCAACATCTAACGTGAAAGCAGAGTAATGAGAATGTGCGTGGCATCACGCACAGGGGCGTGCACAAGGGGGGGGAGGGGCGGAGGGGGCGACCGCCCCTCCCGAAGGACCGTAAAAGGTATACTTTTTATTAGGCAGCTTTTGGCGTCTAACCCCTGGAAGTTAGGCCAAATCTCTCAAAAAAATGTCCCACCGCCCCTCCCGAGGATGCGATCTGTGCACGCTACTGATCACGCACCAAAGTGGACCCCAAAATTCTGTTCAACGTACCTTGTGGGGATGTGGTCGTCGAGCTTGTCCTCTTCACCGTCACTCGCACTGTGATGTCGATGTCGCTGTACGCACTGCAGTAGCGCTGGGGCACGGCTGTGCAAGGGGCACCGGGCGCGGGGCGCGGGCTGATACCTGTGTGACTGGTCGTCGAGGTTGCCTGCACCTGGCCGGGGCTGCGGCTGGCGCTGCACTGACGACGACGACGCCGCCGCCTGGGCCTGGACCCGAGCCCCAGCCCCAGCGGAGACCCGACGACGAGGAGACTTGCGGTAGGGGTTGGCTTTCCCGCCCCCACCCCCGACCACGCGCCCGGGGCCTCGACAACCCCACGCCTAGCCGCGCGCCGAGAGAGCCTGGAGCTGGGCCCAGAAGGCGCGGGGCGAGGGGGGGCGGAGTAGGGGGCTCCTCGTGGTCCTCGTGGTCCCGATTCGGGTGCCTTCGGGGTGCATTCGGCGCGAGCTTCGGTTTCCTCCGCAGCACGGGGACAGCGGTCCGAGTGCCGCTCCCTCACTCCTGGGACGTTCCGTTTAGGTGCGAGAGAGACAGACCGAGACGTACAAGCAGGCAACGGCCCCTCGGCGCAGCCCGCAGACTCACCATTCGCTCCTCCAAAGCTGAATTATTGGAATTATGTTCAATTAAATTTTGCATGACATCGGGGTTCAAACTGCACTAAGTTCGGAATCGCATTGAATTAATCTCATGTTTTAATGACAGAATGGGCACTTCGCTATCGAAAATTCGGACACAATCGTTCGAAAGGTATGGCCGCTAGGGGCGCCACTGGGAATGACGCCACCAGCTACCAGAGACCGCCATCCCAGTAGAAAATAGTAAAATAAATTGTAGTAAGCTGATTTTTTTCTGTACTGGTACGCTGCAGTGAGGACTTCGGCGGACTCGCCACGCGAGGCTTGCAGGGAATCGACATTTTCGGGTCCGAGTCAGAGTGGATTTTCTCGGTCATCGTTGCACCTAGCCGCAGCGACCGTAGTTTTCATCCGATCGTCGCGGACGAGAACTCCAAATGACCAGAATAGAACGCGGAACAAAATAGCAGTTGTACATTTTGCAAAAAGCGTTTCCTTCTGCCCTATGAAGAGCGCTAAAGACAAAGTTTTGGGTCGCGCTTGAGTTCAATTTTTAATCAACTCGGCCGCGTTTATTGGAAAACCGTCCTAGCGACAATTTGTCCCTTATGAACGCTGTACTGCTCACTCTCACACACTCACTCACTCACTCACTCACTCACTCACTCACTCACTCACTCACTCACTCACTCACTCACTACTCACTCACTCGTCGGTACTGCACTAGAGCACTCACGTCATTTTCATGGGGCTCTCATCTCAGCCTCGGTACTGATGTGTCCTGCGGTCGGACTCGAACTGCGCGTAGCGTTGAAACTCAACTAACGATAGCGCGCCGCAGGCCTTCGCGCGCCCTCTCTCTCTCTCACTCGCTCTGACCATTTACGCGACGTCATCTCTCTCCCGCCCCCCTCCTCCCACGTCGCAAGGCGCGTCGGCCGGCGCCGCTGAACCAACCAGGGGGAGGCGCGGCGCCCCTCACCTCACCTGCCCGAACCGATGCAGCCGGGCCGCACCGTATTTCGTCGGACATCGACTATCGCAGCCCAGGAACCATTCTGTGTCTCTCTCGCACCCGTGCGTGCCCCCTGAGTGCCAGAGCAATCTTTGGATCCGTCCGCGCGGGACGAACGCGCAGGTATACGCTGCGCCACCGCGACCCCAGCCGGGGCTGCATGGCGTGGGAGGGAGATGGGGCGCTGGAGGGGTGCAGAGGGAGAGAGACACGTACAGCATCTGGACGCCCGCACTGCATGAAGAAATGCTGCCGAAAGGCCGCACACTGGCCAGGGCGGGAAACGCGACCGCGCGCTCAAGTCCAGGCCAGGCCGCGGCCGTGACTCCGCATGGGCAGGGGCGGGGCGGGGAGGGGGGGGGGAGAGCTCAAAACAAGTCTCGAAATTTGGCCGCCTTTAGGAAGCTGCACAAGTCGCGAAGGATCGGAGGACGACAGGACGACGCAGTGGTGGCGGCGCACACGCGGCCGCGCCACCCCGCCCCGCCACGCCACAGCCAAGCCGGCAGCTTTGCCCGCGGACAAACCTGCACATCGCCCCGCTGCGCCCGTTTGGCGGCCTCGCGAAAGCGGCAGGTGCCTGCCTGCCTGCCTAGCCGGGCAGCCGGAAGAATGCGCCGTGTTGAGGCGATAGTCCGGCCGTTGATTCCCCGTATAAAAAACGTTAACGCTAACGTTAACATAAATGTAATCTCCAAAAAAAAAAAAAAGAATTGTTCCGAAATCTTGCCGCCAGCCGTCAAGAGCCCCCGCCGTCCCAGGCTGTCAAGCGTCCGAAAGCCTTCGGCGGATGGGGTAGCCCAGCGGTTCTCAACCGGGGTCGCGACCCCAAATGGGGTCGCGGAACAATTAAGGAACAAGTGCGTGTGACACCACCCCGCCCCACTCCACCAGCCCACGCTGCCATGCCACGCCACACCACGGCACGAACACAAGTTTTTCCAGGGGACAGCCCGTCCCGCGCGGCCCCATACCGGCGCTTCGAAACGCACGGTACCAAATCGGCTTGGACTGCACCGACACCCTCGCCGGAGCTAGGGTCATTGGCAACATCGCACCACGCGGGACGAACGCGCAGGTATACGCTGCGCCACCGCGAGCCCAGCCGGGGCTGCATGGCGTGGGAGGGAGATGGGGCGCTGGAGGGGTGCAGAGGGAGAGAGACACGTGCAGCATCTGGACGCCCGCACTGCATGAAGAAATGCTGCCGAAAGGCCGCACACTGGCCAGGGCGGGAAACGCGACCGCGCGCTCAAGTCCAGCCGCCTGATTCCGAGCACTGCTTTCGTCGCTCTGTCTCTCTCGCACTCATGGGGTGTCCCGTAAGGGTGCGAGAGAGACAGCGTCGAAAGCAGTCGCTCGGAATCAGGCGGCAGGCCAGGCCGCGGCCGTGACTCCGCATGGGCAGGGGGGCCGTTAGCCCCCCCCCCCCTGCAGCCCACTTCCGCGGCTGCTGGCCGGAGGCTCCCGAGCATGGCTGAACGCCGAAACGGCAAAGTTCGGCGCCAATACGCTACGCCACGCCACCGCAGCGGTCATCTTCGGGCGATGGCGACAGTGGCGCCACTAGATAGCGCACCGGTCACTCGGCAACCCGAGCACACGCAGCAAGCCGCATTTCCCCCTGACCACTCGGAGTGGCAATCCAGCAGTCAAACAGTCAAAGTCAGGAACATGGAGAATCAGCGGATCGACGCGGGGAACGTCACCCGCTGCACCGGGCACCCCGACCACACTTCCACGGTACCAGACGGCGAGGAGAGGCGCGTGTCACGCACCATGGAACGCCGCTTCAAGGAGCACCGACCAGGCTTCCGTGGCGCTATATTCGCGACCACGCAAGGCCAGCGGGTGACGGCGACCATATCGAGGACAGACACCCTCGTCGACGGCTGGGCCGACATGGACAACGCGCACCGCTGCAGGGCACTGCGGGCCGTCCTCCGCGCGTGCGGCAGGCCCATGGGGTGGACGGTGGAGCTTCCGGACCAGGCGGCCGCTGGCAACAACGGGGTGGTGATGAAGGGTTGGACAGACCAGTGCTGGGTCTGCACCAACGCTAACTACTGAGGTTTGTTTACCTGCTGGCGCAGGAAAGTCCACGCGGACAATCCTGCGCTGGAGGGGTCGCGGCGCAAGGTGTGGCGACTGCAGCGCCATCTCGGGGCACGGCACTCCGCTCCGCACCCGCACCGCACTCTCACGCTCTCACTCTCTCGCTCTCCTCCTGGCTGTCTGCTCGGCTGGTGGTGCTCCTGCTCGCCCGGCCCGTCCGTCCAGCCTATCCATCGGTCAACACGTCCTCCGCCTGCGCTCGCTGTGGCTCGCTGCTGCCCTGCCATGTCAACTGTACTTGATCTGCCGCTACAGGACGCAGCTGTTTTCCTGCTCGAGGTTAGTAAAGCCGTGTCTTTTTCGCTCGAAAATAACGTAACAATTAGCCGTAACGCAAGGTTTCTGTCACGTGTCCTCTTACGGGAGCATTTACCGTCAGCTTATTTTACGGAAGATTTCTTACGTTACGGATGAGGCCTCTTACGTTATGTGTGGCGTGTCGGAAGATCCGACAGGATGGAAAATAAGCGAGAATGAAATAAGAAACGAAAATAACGTAAGGAATGCCGCGCGCGCTCTAACTTTTCGACCGACAAGAGGACAGATTTCGGGAAATAAACAACGGCCCGCGAAAATGGGGAAGATAAACAAGAGAAAGGCATCGTCCGCGCCGTTGTCTGACTTTGTTTATATTTTCGTGTCAGGTTATGTTGACCTGCACACTTCCGTAAAATAGCCTTTGGGGATAAAAACCTCTATTTCAAAAACCTTATTTTACGGAAAAATCTTACGGACGGATCGTAACGTTATTTCCGAGCGAAAACGAGGCTAAACCCGCCACGCTAAGGCCGTACACAAAAACGCTTCTGTCACTTTTTAGCATAGGTTATAAGGATTTTAATTAATTGTGTCTCACCGCTCTAACTTGTGTCCCTTGTGTCTGCGATTGTTTTCCAGGCGTTCAAGGAGGGCCTGGAAAGTCATCTCGCGGGAGAGCCAGACGCCTGTGTCACTCCTGGGCTATTTGTCGGCCCCAGGAAGCTCCGGCAGCTCGGCGTTTTTGTGATGGACCTGAGCTCTACAACGACTGCCATCCTGAAGGGGTTCACCAAGACGCGACCCCTACTTTTCGTCATCAATAGGAACCAAAAGTACAGTGTGCACACAGTGGGACAGGCAGGAGGGGTCAAGGAGGATGGAAAGGAAGTGTCGGGTCTAGTGTGCCACATAAAGCCAGTAAAGTAGGTGAACAGCGTGTGCTTTTTTTTTAAATTTGTGACAGTGCCTCATCGAGGTCATAATGATTTTAAATTTTTGTATATTATTGAAGCTAGTAGGACCAGTTTTGTGACAGTGCCTCATCGAGGTCATAATGATTTTAAATTTTTGTATATTATTAAAGCTAGTAGGACCAGTTTTGTGACAGTGCCTCATCGAGGTCGTAATGATTTTAAATTTATGCATATTATTAAAGCTAGTAGGACCAATTTTGTGACAGTGCCTCATCAAGGTCATAATGATTTCAAATTTATGTATATTATTTATTTATATTATGTTGGGTGTGTCATGTGCTAGTCACCAAAATGTTATAATATGTATCAAGGTCATAATGATTTTTAATTTATGTATATTATTTATGTGTATTTTTTTGAGTATGGGGTGTGTCATGTGCTAGTCACCAAAATGTTATAATATGTATCAAGGTCATAATGATTTTTAATTTATGTATATTATTTATGTGTATTTTTTTGAGTATGGGGTGTGTCATGTGCTAGTCGCAAAAATGTGATAATTTGTAAGTGCACTCGCAAGCACCAAAGACGTGCAGTTAATATCGAAGCAGTTCAATACTCAATTTTTAAATCATTATCACGGGTATCTGGCCCCCTTGTTGATTAACTTTCTGTTGAATGTTTGTGATGAATTTGATCCATTTAATTTTATTATCAATGAATTAGGTGTGTTAATGGTGTTGCAAAGATTTTCTTTGTTGTCTTACTGGAACCATGCTAGTATTACATTCCATGTTATGTTATTGAGGTGTATTTTGTTCTTACTATAATGGTCTCTTTTGGAGGACCTTCTGATCAATTCTCATTAAATTGAAATGAAATGTGACAAATATAAATCGACACTCTTTTTATTATTCTACTTAATATATCACAATATTTCAAGCATATGATCTAACACAATGTAATCAAGGTGGTCCCGCACTGCAGTCAGCATTAAGAAAACTTTCACCTTAATATTGCAGTATGTTTTGCCCCCTTTTTGAGCATCAGATAATGTTTCCTAAAATGAGAATACAAAACTAAAATTGTGGCAGTACCAGCCTTGATTGTAGATGCAGCTTGCATGGGGTTGGGTTATGGAAGAAACCATTTACAAGTTATATACTGTTCAATACCTACTAATTCACTATGGATGAAGTAGTCAGGTAGAAGCACACTGCTTTACAGCCAGTAGAGAAATGAGACTCTTTATCACAAATTTCACTGAATGCACGTCCCAGCATTTTGCCAGCATACGTTTTCTTGAGTGGAGTGGCATATCGGGACCCGCAGTGTAAAATGAGGGGAAACCAAACAAACCCTCAATTTCTGTCAGATGAAGATGACCTTCTCCATCTTGATCATCCACCACTGGAAGCACTCCCTCTGTAAGGATTATCACACAAAACCTATACTATATAACAGAAATTATGGGACTAATGTGAAATAGCAAATAACAAATTTTTGCCACTACAGTCAGCAGTTGAATACCCTTACTTTTAATCATGTTTGATTTATTCGATGTGAAGGTGGGCAGAACATCTATGTTGGCTTTTCTTCCAGAGCCCACTAAGATTTCCTGAAGTTTGGCTTTTCCAACACTTATATCAACAGGCAGCTGATAAGGTTCATTGTCAATTTGGTTCTATGGAAGAAAAACTGTGCCTTATTGAACAATGTGGGGAAAATAAAGAAGAAAACAAACATACTTGGCCTACTGGAAGGTTTGTCCAAAAGAAACGCTTTCGTTTCATGGGGACAAATTGTGCAGCATCAATTTTCAAGGGCTGACAGCCAAGGAACCTTTGGAAAAAATATTTGAAACATTAGGATGATATGATTGGTAGAACGTATCATGTTAAAAGGGTTCGACATCATTATCAAAATGAAATAATTAAAGGGAAAAGATGCAATCAGTACCTTGAAATAGTATTCTTTGTTTCAATCTCCATAGCAGAAGTATTCTCAAATAACCAAAAAAATTCATCGCTCCGACCTTCCATGTATGCCAGATTCTTAAAATATAAGAGAATACGAACAAACTCAAAAAATAAGGGACCAGTACCATCACTGTCTGAAATAAGAAGAACAATAGCCACAATGATTAGCCAAACGACAATAATGAATATCACCAAATTGAATATGTATGTGTTTATATTGTTTCAGAGAGATGAATTTTATTACCGAAGATGCCTTTCCTTTTGTGATTAACGACACTGATGTGGCTGCATGGACTAGCACCAAATAAAATATCAATGGTCCCAAGTTCCTTTACCTTCTCATCATTAAGATTGCGAATGTCACCAAGCTGAACGATCTTCCCTGGATGATTGTACCTTTGAAGTTTTATACAATCAGCATCTATCTCACTAGAATAGTATGAATGAGGAATGATGCCAAGCTGATTGAGGGCCACAAGGCCACTAGAGATCCCATCAAACAGGAAAAGAACACGAGGTCTCTTAATAATTGTATGCATATTAGTGACTTCAATAGCCTGGTAAAGCCTTTCAGGATTAAGATCAACCCGACTCATAACAACCTTACAGTCCTAGAAATAATAAGAAAACACATATTTTGGTAAAAAGGAAACAGTTAATACAAAAAATTCTAGCATTAATTGAATCTTGATCACAAGAAAGTCAAATTTTATCAGTCTGCAAAAGCTAACCTTACCGTTAGAGCAGGAATGGTGGATTTGTACTTCAAAGCTGCATTATGAAGCTGACGAGCTAGTCTCGTGTTAGCATCCCGTATGCAATGTGATGGTGTTCCAGAATGTTTTCGTTTCATCAGACGGAGTTTTTTCCGTGGGGGCATCCTCAAAATTGCCAGGAAAAAATCTGAGGCTTTGCAACAATGCAAGACAAAAGCCAAGCACTGCCGCACTGCCACCCCAGACCTCACAGCCTGTTTATTTCATTTGGACGGAGTAAACTCGCCATGTAATAAAAACTATAATAAATTTGAATGGACTCCTCATAGATCACACCACATTGTATTGCTTCCAATGCTAAAATACTTGATGCATACCTGTTATGCAGGACAGAGCTGCAAAACATAAACATTGGAGCCCCATGATAGGCAAATTTTGGACGGACTTGTTCCTTAAACTAATGCAGGTGCAATTAATTAAAGACCTCAAGAGACTCTCCTTTCGTTTGCTGTACCGTTTAACCATATAAATTGTCAGGAATGTACCTTTCTTTAAATAATTTAAATGTTTATAATTGTCTGGTTCCAATGCTTCATTTCTGTTCCTTCCCCTTTCAGTTTTGCCTCCTAAATCTGTCTCTAGATCCTCCAACAAGATGAAAATGCAAAAACTTGATGAAAATGCCAATTAAGGGGGGATCCTAGTGTAGCGGGGTCAAAAGAAGGGTGTTTTGGGGATTTTTTTTAAAAAAAACTAAAGCTTCACTCTAAAATCCGAAGACAGGGTTGAATTTGTGGTTCTTTAATCACTTCAGAAAAAAAAAATTGTAGTGATAGAGTGAAAAATGTTGCTGCACGGTCCGCTGCAAAATGGCCTGGAGTGCCTGGACGGGCGTACACTTACAGCCCAAACGGTTGATCCGATCGAGCTAAAAATTTTTGTGCATGTTCCCGACACTAGTAGCCATAATCTGAACTAGAAGATCCGGAATCGGAGTATCCCTTCTTAGAAAAAAAAAATCAAAACTTTGAAAATTTTGCCTTAATTTTGGTACTAAAAGTTTAACTTGCTCAAAAAAAAATACTAAAAGTTATTATTTTTCGAAGATTCTAGTTCAGATACTGGACCGATCCCTAATGAGTCTAAAAAAAATTCGAACGACTGTTTCAGGCGTTCGAGTCGACCTGCAGTTGTACGCCCGTCCAGGCACTGCACGCAAAACATGCCATTTTGCAGCGGACCGTGCAGCAACATTTTTCAATTTATCACCATAATTTTTTTTTCTGAAGTGATTAAAGAACCACAAATTCAACCCTGTCTTCGGATTTTAGAGTGAAGCTTTACTTTTTTTAAAAAAAAAAATCCCCAAAACACCCTTCTTTTGACCCCGCTACACTAGGATCCCCCCTTAAGGAAGACTTCTATTCGACACAAGCTGATTCAAGGCTGCGATCAATAAAAATTTGTTATTATTTTCATTATTTTTATTATTATTGTTGTGAACTGTTCAAATTAACCATTTTATTTCGGTCATAATATATATTATGTGGTGATGATCAGTCTAAAATTAGTCTTAAAGCACAAGGAATACATAAGGATTACAGAAATTAACCTTATCAGTCTTCAGTGAGGAAACATGATTCAATAAATAAAGCTACTCATATAGCGGTTAAATCCATATTACTCAAATTATGCGAAATCAGCAAGATCTCAGCAAGATAAACTTTTCAACTGTTTCAACAGTACACTGCATTTTCTCAGAATACATACATTTGGACTTTGACATACTGTCATTCAATCACAAGTGTTAGGAATGCAGCGAGAACTGGCCTGGTGTAGGCGCATTTGATTAGCATGCCCAGCAATCAACTTCCCACAGCGGTCGCATGTCTTTCTGGGAGACTTGTTGTGATCAAGAAACGCTATTTTGCCTTGTTGTACAAGCTCTTCGAGGTTTGGGCTGTTGCGATGCTGGCTTCTTATATGTCTTTCAAGTTTATCTTTCCTGGGCTTATTGGAGAACCACTGACATGATGCATTAGGACACTTGATAACACGAGGTGCTTTTTTAGGAATGTGGGGATACATTTCCTCAGAAGCATCGTCCGAATCATCACCAGAGCTCTGTTGAGTTTCCTGGGAGGTGCCGGGATCTTCATGATTAACCTAAGCGGACACAGTACTACAGCATCACCAGGAAGTTGCACAACCTAGTAAAACAACAGAAATCAAAAATTGGATTTATTGCAGCAGTCAGCAGTCATGAATGATTTCATAATG
Source organism: Stenchaetothrips biformis (assembly GCA_030522485.1). Classification (NCBI taxonomy): domain Eukaryota; kingdom Metazoa; phylum Arthropoda; class Insecta; order Thysanoptera; family Thripidae; genus Stenchaetothrips; species Stenchaetothrips biformis. Next base: position 19,122,771 of record CM060091.1, read on the forward strand.
AGGTCAGGACTCACCACTTTGAAAGGAATGGCATTATCCTGAAGCCATTGCGGACTGAGAAGGAAGTACCTATGCACTAGGAGACTCATACAGTTGCAATGGACAGAACTCACAGAGGTCTTGCTGATGAGGTCGTGAACCCGCTGAACAAATCTGGGTTGCACAATGAACCTGCCGAGGAAACATTGGGTTTAACAGTGTCACTTATGAAGACATGCATCAGCACACCATGGACAGATACCCACCACACCTTGGGCTTTCCGTAGTGCAAGTAGTTGACTGAGAAAAGGGACAAATCCTCGATATGCGCAGGGAAGAATGAATGCGTGCTGCCAAAGTACAAGAAAGGGGTAGTAATGCCTGCATAAGTGTTGGGAAGCATCCGGAGAAGGGACGTAGGGGCTATTGAATACAGTCCAAAATGCTGTGTCATTCTGATACGCTCCTTGGCCCCAACAGGCAAACCACTCCCATAGACAATGGCAGGAGCACTTTTGAGGCTGACACCGGTGTCACCTAAACACCCTCTGCAAGGGCATTGAACAACAGCTTGTCTCCGGTCTTTTTCAAGGCACAGCAGAATCACACTGGGAGAAAAAATGAAGGTTGTGACTGTTAATCTTAATGCCACTCTTCACTGTACATCGAAAGAAGGTGTTTACCGTACCCAGGGATACAGCAGACACCGTACCTCAAGGAACGGAATCCACTGTACCCTGGGAACATGCATTCACCGTACCTCGGAACTGATCAGACATCGAATTTATCATAAATGTAGAATGAAGGCAAAATTTTAAATTAGCGATAGAAACAATTCGATGGCGGAAATAAATACATCTCAACAAGACGAACAAAATATAAGAAGCATGTTATGACCTCAGACTCGAAGTTCAGCAGCAATCGGCGTCAGAAGTATCTAAAAGGGTCCAAAATCGGACTTTTAGAAACTTCTGACGCCGGTTGCTGCTGAACTTCGAGTCTGAGGTCATAACATGCTAATTATATTTTGTTCGTCTTGTTGAGATGTATTTATTTCCGCCATCGAATTGTTTCTATCGCAAATTTAAAATTTTGCCTTCATTCTACATTTATGATGAATTCGATGTCTGATCAGTTCCGAGGTACGGTGAATGCATATTCGCGGGGTACAGTGGATTCCGTTCCTTTAGGTACGGTGTCTGCTGTATCCCTGGGTACGGTAAACACCTTCTTTCGATGTACAGCGAAGAGTGGCATTAAGATTAACAGTCACAACCTTCATTTTTTGGCCCGCCCTTCTATTCAAAAAATAGGGGGAGGGCATATGCATTTGCCTTTGTGTCTGTGTGTCGTTGTCGTCGTCTGTGTACAAGGAAGGAGTTGAGCTGGAGTGACCAGATTTGGAGGGTACTTCAGGAGGGCCGTCCGAACAAACAATCCGGTGGTGCAAATCCCGTCCGACCCGCGCAAGGCCTGCAGCAGCTGCATCATGGTTTGCATGGGCGGGAGGGGGATTTCCGCCATTATTGGTGCTAGCAGGGCACATAGGGGTATTTTTGGAATCAGGGCGACGAGACAAGATGAATGGACCTGGTCCCGACCCCATCGGCCGCTTTTACAAGTTGGCCAGATCAGGATCTTCAAAAAAGGGGGTCGACCGACTAAAAAAATTTATTGCAGATTTCGATTGGTCTCAGCAAGACCTTTTCAACGAGGGGTCGGAAAGGGGGTCCAGGAGCCCGACTTCGTCTATTAGTCACATCAGGATCTTGAAAAAAGGGGGTCGACCGACTGAAAATTTTTACTTAAGTTTTCGATAGGTCTTGGCAAGACCTCTTCAACGAGGGGTCGGAAGGGGGGTCCAGGAGCCCGCCTTCATGAGTTATGTGAAAAAGTGCGACGGGCTCGTTTTGCGCTCCTGCTGTGCCTCCATTGCAAGGAGTTGCAGTAGCATGGCAAATATGAGTATTTTCGGAATGAGGGCTAAGAGACAAATGAAATGGGCATATTCTAAGGACAGTTGGAGTAAAAAGTGTAAGGACTTTTGCATATTGTGAATAGAAGGGCGGGCCTAAGTCACGATGGTACATCGATAACTTTGCCTTACCCGCTCACGGGGTGTTTGATGAGAGCGGGCCGAAGGCCCGGGCCTTCGACTGGCCAAGTTGGGTCTGATGCGAGGGCCGAAGGCCCGAGGAAAGGCCGCCGGCAGGCCAAGCTGGGCCGGCCCCCTGTCGAACCGAGTTGCCGGCGCAGCGAAGCGGAGCTGGCAACTCGGTTCGACGGAAGGGCGGGCCCTAGCTTGTTCTCCCAGTGCATCTTCTCCTGGTCAGGAACGCTGAGCTTCAGCATTTCACCCATGAAGGTTTTCAGTGCTTTAGAGTCCTTGGTGCCCTGCCTTCGGAGAGTTGACAGCTGAGTAGGTTTGAACGGAACAGTCGTACAGATAGTTGGCACCACCTTCCCGAAATAATGACGGACTGTTTCTGATGGGTTCAGCACTGAACTGTAATGACAATAAAATGTGTAGAAGCGCATGCTGCTTTTTACAGGAACAGGTACAGACATAATGTGCATGCACTGCTTACCAGCATGAATCAGCTGTGTAGCTTGACGGTTGGGACATGTCGCGTAAGAAAGCGTCGATGTCTGCGCCATCCTGCCCCAGATCACGCTGATCATCAACATATTCTTCCCCTGGAGCGTTACGGTCGTAAGACCTGTGTCCATAGAAATGTGGATTGTCCTTGTACTTCAATAAGGTCTGTTTCTTTGCCAATTCAGAAATTCCACTGCGGAGCCCAAGCGATATCAGATCGGGCAAAGTAGTGCCTGCACCTTGGGGAACACTTTCATGGACCCTGATCTGCACGAAAAGAAACAAAAAATACTTTAAAAATTCAAGTGCACAATTGGAACCTAACCTTCACAGCAGACCGTCACCTTGAAGACTCCTGCTGTTTTGACGTCCGGATGCGTTGCCAGTAATTCATCCGTAAACTGAGCAAGGTTAAAAAGCTGGTGCTCCTGCAGCCAGAACGTCTCAGCGTCGAAATCCATGGCAGGCCAAGTAGAGATGGGGCAAACACGTGTGTGAGGTGTAACGTGCTGGCTGCTGGTGCGTAGGTGCCGGGCGGGCGCTACTTTGCCAAACCAACCTCACTTGCCACAGCGGTGTTGCCGCGCGGCGGCGCGCTCGCGGGCGCATGGGTGGACGTTAAAAGAGTGATTTGTGTAAATTTGCTGCGCTGAAGCTCCATTTTCGCCAGATTTCGAGACACACACAAATCCAGCCACACTCTGCGTTCGAATCTTCCCGGGGTAATGACCAGGCGGCAAAGGTTCACCAGTTGGCCGCTGCAGCGCTAGCGCTCGACCACCGCAGTCCTTCGTGACGTCAGCCGGCTAACGTAAGAAACAGACTCCCAGCAGCAGAAACGCATGCCGACTCGCGTGCAGGCGGCGATGAGCTGCTGAACGAGGGACTCGGAGCCGCCATGGAGGGGCTGGACGGACAGGCAGCGAGCTTCGAACAGCGGCCCCGACTCGGGCAGCTGTATCGCGAACCGCCATGACTCGAACATGCTGAGCCACGGTGAATCCAGAGTGCTGAGCGCACTGCGCGGCAACCGCCCTGCGGCCCGTTGTTGGAACGGGAGCAAATACCAAAACCCATTAAACGGCAGAGGCATTATTCCTGAACGGCCGCAAGCCGCGGCCGCGCCCCCGCCGCAGACAGTGAAGCCTGATGTACGCCGAGCGCAGTTCACTGGAGGTCCGCGCGGCGGAACGCTGGCGACTCAGCCTCCGCGCGCCGCAGCCAGTCACGGCGCACGGCACTTGGTGGAGTGCGGCACGCAGAGGCAGAGGGAAGCAAGCTCCGCGCCCCCTTCGCTGCAGCGTTCCACGCGTCGATGGCGGCCTCGACCCGCGGAAGTCTTGCGGGCGGGGCCGCCACGCGTTGGCGGTACGCGTGGCGGCCGCAGGCGTCAACGCGACGGCCAGTGCAAGGCCGCTTGGCTGAAATCAGCGCCCCGCGCTGCGAGCGGACTTCATCCTGCTAAGGTCGCCGCGTGGAGTCCGAGCGCAAGGCCGCTTGGCTGATATCAGCGCCCCGCGCTGCGAGCGGACTTCATCCTGCTGATGTCGCCGCGTGGAGTCCGAGCGCGCTCTGCCCGCGGCGGAATTCGCGCTATATTTTACACGGGTATGTTTCCTCATATTAGGTGCAATGCTCTAAATTCCCCCCCCCCTCTTTTGATGCTCCAGCTCCCGCTGGCAGCACTGGCCGTACGGCCACCATATAATAAGCCTCTAGGCTTAAGCAGTGTTCTCTTAAGGGGCTAGCCCCTACTTGTTGTTCGTATACCCTGCTTAAGGCACCTTTCAAGCCTCTTATGTTTTTGCTGTGACTGTACATTGATCCGCTGGTCTCTTTGTTTCAGGTCTTCAGATGTGTCTCGCCCGCCAGACCTGGAACGGAGAGGCCGGCGGACCGATCATCAAGCTAATTCAAGACCCCCTAAAAAATTGTACATCAAGCAATCTCATTATCTTCTACACACACCCAACTGGCCCTAACAATTGTACCCAAAACCCCAACAATAAAAACCATATATCTATTTGTTTAGAGTTTCAAACCAAGCTATTGCTAACATTGTGTTCGAAACTTCACACGTTATTTGGAGGGTCCTGGCAATGGATCCTACTGTGTTTGGACCTCCCTCATTACACTGTTGTCCGAGAATTTCTGCAGAGTTTGAGGCGATGTGGGACTTTCCTATTTGCCTTGGAGCTGCTGATGGCTTGTACGTTCATGCAAAAGTTACACAGTTTGCAAGTAATAATAAAAAAAAAGGAACTGAGACTGAGTATAATTTGTCATGGAGATTTACGTTTTGTCACACTAGTATTTTTAATTTCACATTTGTTTTTTCTTTTGTTTCGGCTTTTCCCAGAACAGGAACTCTGTTCTTTAACTACAAGCAACGTTTTAACATCAACGTGATGGCAGTGGCGGATGCTAAACAAAGATTTATTGCTGTGGAGGCAGGGTCTTGTGGAAGTTCTGGCAATGCTGGTGTCTTCCTCCATTCCCAGTTCCGCAAAGATCTTTTGTCAGGGGCCCTGCAAATCACCCCAGCCATCCCTGTAGAAGGTGTGCAAGACCCTCTCCCTTTCACGTTTGTTGGTGACAATGCATATGCTTTGACCAACCGGATGCAAGTACCATTTAAAGGTACAGTTTTATTCTTGTGCAAATTATCTTAAGTTCTTTTCAATTGATTGGACTAAGCGATCGTTTGTGTATTGATAAGATTGCAAAATTACGCTACCAACGTTTTATTTTGTTTTCGTTAGTAAAATGTTTTTGAGTCCTAAATCTATTTGCAGGAGAATTCTTGAAGCCTGAAGAGCTGGTATTCAACTACCGGCTATCGAGAGCCAGAAGGTCCGTCGAGAATGCCTTTGGGATATTGCAAAAGAGATTCCCTATCACTCAGGGACCAATTGGAGGAAGTTCAAAGTGAAGACTGTTACCCTGGCATGCTTTGCCCTTCATAACTTCCATCTGACGAGGGAGGAGAGCTTGCCTCAAGGAAGAAGGAATTACAGGCTGAGAGGGTAAGCAACCATTTCAGCTGTCAGTGGGCTTGAATAGTGTTACTCTTAGTTGAGAATGGAATATCTATTTTTTACTCACTTACAGTTTTTTTTTTTTTTTTTTTTTTTTTTTTTTTTCAGATATGTCGATTACCGGCGTGAGGATGGGACCACCTTGCCAGGCAGGTGGCGAACAGAAGATCCTATATATTAAAGAGGTCTAGAGCAGCCCTGAAGAGACAGAGTGACACAGGAACAGTAGATGATGGTGATCCATGGTTGCGGGAAAGTCTACTGGAACTTTTCATTGACCAAGATGTCCCTTGGCAATGGAAACAGGGGAAATTTTAGTGGCAAGTACTTTGCAATTCTTGTGTTCTGACCTTGAATTATGACCAATAATTTCAACTTCTTATATTTTACCCAACAGATATTCTCCAGTTGGAGCCATTTCATGAGTCCCACTCCATCCTATTCTTTCAAGACATTTTCAATATTGTAGCTTTTTATGCAGCGCGTCCATCCTGAACTGAAATAGACCTCATTGTTTGCCTTTTTGTATGTGTACAAACTTTAGCACTGATTTTAATAGGATGATGCATCTCTCATGCATCTCTATTATTATCTATCTGGTATGCTTTCATTTTCTTTTCTTGAAAAGTTTCAGATCTCCTCTTAAAATCTACAAAGGCATTGTAAGCCTGCATTTTATTTTTCATCACACTCACTTCACTGTATCTAGCAAAATCGTCAGTAAAGGTTATGAAACACTTCCCACCACCCTTTAAATCAGGCTTAGAATACACAAGATCTAACACTTCACTAGAGCTTTTCTCTGTCAGGAAATGGAAGTTTCTTTGCTTTACCCTCATGACACCATCTCAATTAAAACTACACTCTCCTTCAGGAATTATGTCCAAGTCTGGCAGGTTGTTTGCATGAGCAAACCGTTGGTACCGTCTTTCCTTGGTGACAGCTAGCCTAGCAGTCAGAGTGACGATTTGACCAGCATAGGAGTTGTTGTTTACCCCATCTGGATTAGGTTGAACTTTATGTTGCTCGTACCAGCCCACTCCTAGACCGTACAAGTCGTGGCGAGGGAATTGCAGCAGCCATGTTAGAATCAATTGACGAATCTAATCTTTTTACATCCATAATCCATTTTGTTTTTTTAAAGCATTTCTTCATTTTCCGCCCCAGCAAAATTGACACCAGAGCTTCTGGTGCTGCAACAATAATGTGCGAAGGAAAAAGCTAAGCTGACGTTGGAGAAAGCTCAACCTGAAGTTCCTCCATCGACAGCAGGTTTGTGATTATCACTGACAATGTTATTAAAAACTAGTGCACAGTTCCGTTTTCTTTTTTAAAATAATAATCGTTCCAGGTGTCAACCTTGACTTCCTTTCAAAATTTAAAATTCCTCAGGCTGAGGTTTCGACAATGACACTCATGGCACGTCCAAAAACTAGTTAAGAACGCCGTCCTGAGGTACAACCGTCTAGCCTGATCATAAAATAAAATCTCTTCTAACTACAGAAAACTCATTAGTATGTAGCTCTGACACTGGAACACTGGCTGATCTAGTAGTTCTCTAGTAGGTTCTTACAGATCAGCATTCCTGCAACACACACAAACAACTCGCGCAGAATTTTTATCTCCTACTCCCCCCTAACTAAAAGAATGGGGTTTTGCCTTGGTGTTTCAAAACCTGACTAACTAGCTGACCCTACCTTATAACACCAGTTTGATCTAAGAACACTAATTAACACCAATAAGTCATCAAACTTAACTCTCATCATGGTGTAATGATTTGGCGGGTCAGTGCATTTGGCAGAACCCAAGCTATTTAACGAAGTTCGGTTATCACTACGCGGTTGTGCTTCATTTGTTCTATTTTGTTCCACTAAAGAGAAGGTTTGTTCAGACTTCATTAAATATCCCAAAAAAACCGCCATGGGTTTAGCAAGATGCACAGAATAACACCCACGGTCCATTAGCAAAACCAGCTACCACAGGTCGTGTAAATTGACGTCCTTAGCCGTGTTCCACCTTCCAAATCCGTTGTTCAATGACGCGTTTCGCTAAAAAAAATAAAAAAGTTTGCATCAGAAAATAACAGAACAAGCTATCAATGTGCTGTAAGCGAGGGGTGGCAATGTTTGTTCTGACACTGAAATCGCGTTGTTCTGGCTCTGTTCCATCGTGTTCCACCGCCCGTCACTCGCGACCCGATTGTGACGTCACTTCCAAAGTGACTGGGGGTGACACTGGAAGCAGAACAGCACCCATAGTAGTAATGTTTGTTCTGACACTGAAATCGCGTTGTTCTGGCTCTGTTCCATCGTGTTCCACCGCCCGTCACTCGCGACCCAATTGTGACGTCACTTCCAAAGTGACTGGGGTTTGACACTGGAAGCAGAACAGCACCCATAGTAGTAATGTTTGTTCTGACACTGAAATCGCGTTGTTCTGGCTCTGTTCCATCGTGTTCCACCGCCCGTCACTCGCGACCCGATTGTGACGTCACTTCCAAAGTGACTGGGGGTGACACTGGAAGCAGAACAGCACCCATAGTAGTAATGTTTGTTCTGACACTGAAATCGCGTTGTTCTGGCTCTGTTCCATCGTGTTCCACCGCCCGTCACTCGCGACCCGATTGTGACGTCACTTCCAAAGTGACTGGGGGTGACACTGGAAGCAGAACAGCACCCATAGTAGTAATGTTTGTTCTGACACTGAAATCGCGTTGTTCTGGCTCTGTTCCACCGTGTTCCACCGCCAGTTACTCGCGACCCGATTGTGACGTCACTTCCAAAGTGACTGGGGGAGACACTGGAAGCAGAACAGCACCCATTGTAGCAATGTTTGTTCTGACACTGAAATCGCGTTGTTCTGGCTCTGTTCCATCGAGTTCCACCGCCCGTTACTCGCGACCCGATTGTGACGTCACTTCCAAAGTGACTGGGGGTGACACTGGAAGCAGAACAGCACCCATAGTAGCAATGTTTGTTCTGACACTGAAATCGCGTTGTTCTGGCTCTGTTCCATCGTGTTCCACCGCCCGTCACTCGCGACCCGATTGTGACGTCACTTCCAAAGTGACTGGGGGTGACACTGGAAGCAGAACAGCACCCATAGTAGCAATGTTTGTTCTGACACTGAAATCGCGTTGTTCTGGCTCTGTTCCACCGTGTTCCACCGCCAGTTACTCGCGACCCGATTGTGACGTCACTTCCAAAGTGACTGGGGGAGACACTGGAAGCAGAACAGCACCCATAGTAGCAATGTTTGTTCTGACACTGAAATCGCGTTGTTCTGGCTCTGTTCCACCGTGTTCCACCGCCCGTTACTCGCGACCCGATTGTGACGTCACTTCCAAAGTGACTGGGGGTGACACTGGAAGCAGAACAGCACCCATAGTAGTAATGTTTGTTCTGACACTGAAATCGCGTTGTTCTGGCTCTGTTCCACCGTGTTCCACCGCCAGTTACTCGCGACCCAATTGTGACGTCACTTCCAAAGTGACTGGGGGAGACACTGGAAGCAGAACAGCACCCATAGTTGCAATGTTTGTTCTGACACTGAAATCGCGTTGTTCTGGCTCTGTTCCACCGTGTTCCACCGCCAGTTTACTCGCGACCTGATTGTGACGTCACCTCCAAAGTGACTGGGGGAGACACTGGAAGCAGAACAGCACCCATAGTAGTAATGTTTGTTCTGACACTGAAATCGCGTTGTTCTGGCTCTGTTCCACCGTGTTCCACCGCCAGTTACTCGAGACCCGATTGTGACGTCACTTCCAAAGTGACTGGGGGAGACACTGGAAGCAGAACAGCACCCATAGTAGCAATGTTTGTTCTGACACTGAAATCGCGTTGTTCTGGCTCTGTTCCACCGTGTTCCACCGCCCGTTACTCGCGACCCGATTGTGACGTCACTTCCAAAGTGACTGGGGGTGACACTGGAAGCAGAACAGCACCTATAGTAGCAATGTTTGTTCTGACACTGAAATCGCGTTGTTCTGGCTCTGTTCCATCGTGTTCCACCGCCCGTCACTCGCGACCCGATTGTGACGTCACTTCCAAAGTGACTGGGGGTGACACTGGAAGCAGAACAGCACCCATAGTAGCAATGTTTGTTCTGACACTGAAATCGCGTTGTTCTGGCTCTGTTCCACCGTGTTCCACCGCCAGTTACTCGCGACCCGATTGTGACGTCACTTCCAAAGTGACTGGGGGAGACACTGGAAGCAGAACAGCACCCATAGTAGCAATGTTTGTTCTGACACTGAAATCGCGTTGTTCTGGCTCTGTTCCACCGTGTTCCACCGCCCGTTACTCGCGACCCGATTGTGACGTCACTTCCAAAGTGACTGGGGGTGACACTGGAAGCAGAACAGCACCTATAGTAGCAATGTTTGTTCTGACACTGAAATCGCGTTGTTCTGGCTCTGTTCCATCGTGTTCCACCGCCCGTCACTCGCGACCCGATTGTGACGTCACTTCCAAAGTGACTGGGGGTGACACTGGAAGCAGAACAGCACCCATAGTAGTAATGTTTGTTCTGACACTGAAATCGCGTTGTTCTGGCTCTGTTCCACCGTGTTCCACCGCCAGTTACTCGCGACCCGATTGTGACGTCACTTCCAAAGTGACTGGGGGTGACACTGGAAGCAGAACAGCACCCATAGTTGCAATGTTTGTTCTGACACTAAAATCGCGTTGTTCTGGCTCTGTTCCACCGTGTTCCACCGCCCTTTACTCGCGACGTCACTTCCAAAGTGACTGGGGGTGACACTGGAAGCAGAACAGCACCCATAGTAGCAATGTTTGTTCTGACACTGAAATCGCGTTGTTCTGGCTCTGTTCCACCGTGTTCCACCGCCCGTGACTCGGAGCCCGGGTGTGACGTCACAAGGAATGATAACCGCACCCATGGGAGGCAATGTTTGTTCTGACATTGGTATCGCGTTGTTCTGGCCTGGATCTGTTGTATGTCGTTCGTGAGAGCCATGGAGGTTGCGGCTGTGCGGGAATGCTGAGGTTGGGTGGTCTTAGTGGTGGCCGGGGGGGTGGGGGTAAGGTCAAATGGAAGATAGGTCAGAGCAACCGAGATGCATGCTGGGAAACCGGGCAACTAATCCGTCCCTAATCCGTCGCCGACTGCAGCGGAGGACCGCCTACCTGCCTGCCAGCCTGCCTGCCGGCTTGCCCGGTTTCCCAGCATGCATCTCGGTTGCTCTGACCTATCTTCAATAAGACCTTAGGTGGGGGGTGGTAAGGTCATATGGAAGATAGGTCAGCGCAACCGAGATGCATGCTGGGAGACCGGACCACTAATCCGTCCCAGGTAGGCGGTCCTCCGCTGCAGCCGGCGACGGATTAGGGACGGATTAGTGGTCCGGTCTCCCAGCATGCATCTCGGTTGCGCTGACCTATCTTCCATATGACCTTAGGGGGTGGGGGGCATCTGAGGGTCGCAGGTGAGTTAACCGAGTGCAATGAGTTCAGTTGCCTCGTATGCACCCTTTCGAGCGTAACCCACCGATCGAACCGGTCACTTACATGCCGAACCGGACTTGTGATACCATCACCGTTCCCTGCCCATTTTGCACGCGACTGCTTTTTGTGCCGCTCTGACGAAACGCCATCTCTTCATGCACTGAGAGCAAAGGAGGGAAGGCCGCTTTTGGATTGATCTTGCATGCTGCGCCTGTTTCTTGTATATTACGCTTTTGCAGCCGCTCTTGACGAATCTCACTGCCTTCTTTGCTGTTTTGTTAGGTACCGGCTTTTTCTGATTGTCCAAAGTTCGAGATGCTTTTCAGGACGGTTGACTGTTTCAGGGACTGCTGCATATGCCGACAACCGTTCGGCTGACCAGAGGTAGCCTTGATGGGGAATTCATTTTCGTCGGAGACGTGCGGCCAATTTTTGGGATGGAGCTGGTGGACCGCCGAACCCGTCATCCACCTACGCGGCTGGGAAAAGTTAAGAATTCTTTAAATTCTTACATTTAAATGTAAGACTCAGTCGCCCGACGGTCGCACGACAGGTCGTATTCCGATGTTGTTGTCGTTGCCCAGATGGGTGAGGGAGTGTCTTCCTGTCCTACCCCCATAGAAGAGTGGGGGTAGAATGAGACCCCTGGCCAGTATGGGCACATGCCCCGGCCATAAAAGAAGAATCTCTCTCTCTCTCTCTCTCTCTCTCTCTCTCTCTCTCTCTCTCTCTCTCTCTCTCTCTCTCTCTCTCTCTCTCTCCTACCCCCACGTCCGGCTGGGCACCAACAACATCGGAATACGAAATATTGAAGTCGTATCGAGCGCCTTGCCCTTTTTAATTTTATTTTTTTCCGGCCGTCCCTTTTGCTATATCTGAATCATCCTATCTGAAAACAATTGTTCTCATTGCCTGTTGCCGGCAACGGTCCGGGTTCTTGTGTGTACGCATGTCTAAACGCGCCAAGAGTCTGTTCTTGCATTGAGCGCCGCATACGTAGGCAGCCCGCACAGCGCGCGCCCCTGAAGTAGGCAGCCCTTTCGCCTTCTGACAGGCTGTTAATTCTCATATCGCCCGCTATGGCCAAACCAGAGGGCGCTGCGGGTCGCTTTTGCGCGGTCACCGTCTGTCTGCTTCTGCTTGTTGTGATGTGTGAATGCACGTACACTGGTCATTTAGGTTCAGTGTGGATAAATGTCGTTTGTTTTCCTTATTCCTCTGTCAAAATAACTGTACAAGTTTCCTTAAGTGATGATCATTCCTTGTGGCACATATCGCCGTCGTGATGTGTTAATGGTCGCCGGCTTAGTATTTCCGAAGGTCATGCTTGGCTGTGCAATTCTTGGCCATCGTCGTGTGATTCGATTTTTATTTCCTTGTTGTGTACTGTTTTATCATTTCTGTGTGTCTTCGTTCAAGTGTCGTTTTATCGCGGGTTGGGCGATACGACGTTCTCCTTTGAACATTCACTGTGCGGAATATTTGTTCTGTCTGGTGCAGGGCACAGCGTAGGCCTTCTTTCTTAACCTATATTTTTTTATTGTGCCTGCAGCTCCCTATCAAATTTAAAATTTACAAACATTTGAACAGTGTGTGTATTTCGCTCTGACAATCCCTCTATTTGAGATCTTGCTGTAGCTTTCTTCAGGCGGACAGTTATGTCATTCCAGTACAAGTCTCGAAACGTAAAATAACTTGCTCGCATAGTGGCAGATGTTTAACTGCTGGACTGTGGATTGTAGCCTTCTGAAACCTTTTTTGGTGCTGTATAGTAAGATTGTTTCATGTTATAATAATTTCTCTGTGTGTACAGGTACTTGGCCAGCACGCAACACCTTCTTTCGATCATCTGGATCATGGTTATGATTTGTTTGAATTCTTCACATTGTCGTTGATGCATCAGCGGCATGGCAGTTGTGGTGTTGTGTCATCCACAGCCGCTGCTTTCCTGTAAGTTGCCAAATAAAAATTTGCACAAGAAAAAACGAATTAAAATAGTTTTTACACATTACTTCTCTTTCATAGTGAATAGTCTGTCCACTTTGCTCTCTGATTCAGATAAAGTTAACTTTTGAATGTGTGTTTCTTTCAGGGCTTTTGCTTGTGGCGTCGAGAGAAATGTTTGGGCCTAGCTGCGACAATCGTTCCGTGTTGAAGATGAAACGCTGTGCATCCTTTTTCTCGCCTCTCCTAGTTTCCGAGCTCATGCCATATTGGTAAGAACCATTGTTTAATATTTTAACAGAAAAAGTCATAGGAAACGAGCCATACTATTAAAACAAATTTTATCTGTTTATAGTTTTAGCAATGCACTGATAATATGTCTATGGATATCAATCGCAATTGAGTATCCTTTTTCTTTTTCTCTCTCAATCAAAAAAACTTTTGAGCTGTTTATAAAATAGCTCTGTGTGGTGTTGATTGACCAAATTCTGTGTCACTGAAAAACTGTTTCTTCGTTTACCAAGTGTGATGTGGTATTTGTTAGTTTGCACCAGTTGAAACACACAAGAGTGACAAATTCTTCTTCTTGTCAATCTTATGGATGACTTATCCATTATTGTTCATACAAAGTGTATGGTATAGAGGATTTATGTATCTAGTGCCACATAGCTGCTTGTCAAATTCCAGCTCCTTTGTTTTTAAGTTGACTCCCAAAATATGGTAATTTTGAAATTGGTCGGGCGGTTCAGATGGTCTAGACACAGGTTCATATTGTCCAGGTTTTATTTGAGAGATCCTTTGAAATTATTCGGCACAGAAGAATAAAAAATCTACATCTTAGCCAAGGAGAGTTAGACAAGGCACCCTCTTGAGCACATTGGAACTGCCAAAAGTAAACTTGTACTTTCTTGAATTTCTGTGTGAGGATCATACTTTCAAACATTCTGTACGATGTGGAAATTTTATTTCATGTGGCAATAGTGGTTGTGCGTAACTGAAGTTGCCTGGTGCTCTCTGTTGACTTTGTAAGCCGTGTCCATATTTCTCTGGCTCCAAATTTCTCAATGCACAGCTAGTGTTATCTTGCTTTTCTCATTCCTGTATTTGATTTGTAATCACTCGTTCACTTTAAGTTTTCTTTTCATTTGCTAAGAGTAGTTCCTGTTACTTTAATAACAGACTGCGTTTATCTTTGTCATTGGACCACTGCTTTTTTGCCTCTGTTTTACATTGTGTCTCTTTCTTGATCCTAGGTAAACAACACAAGCCACCATCACCATACTCCATTCCAAGGAAATGTATATTTGAGAAATATTTCGACCAAAGCATCTCCTAAAAAACAAGGTTGGTGCATAGCAGGGTAATTTTCCAAAATGATGTTGTTAGAAGTGTACAAACTAATTGTATTTTGTTCTCCTCTGTGTGTGGATAGGTCGGAAAAAAAGGCATGTGAAGTTGGTCAACGTTCTGCAACAGGATTTCATTCGTCATGTTGAAGTTATTTAAAAGCAGAAAGAAGACTGCAGTGGCAAGATATAAAGAATAATTTTCTGACTTCTGTTGTGAATAATGTCAATTTATATTGGTTTTATCGCTCCTATTTCATGTACCTTTTTCTTGCGTCATTAATGTACTCTACTGTGCTTTTAAGGTGCTAACACAATGGCGTCAACAACGCATCGCTACTCAACTTGTGTTTTCATTGGTAAGGGGTTGTAAGCCATACGGTTAGTCTCTGTAGTCAAAGTGTGATATGGTCTTGTAGAAAACAGTATTCCTTATGTCTTAATACTAATTTTAGTCTGTTCATCACCACACACATGATTATATAGCAAGAATAAAATTGTTGATTTGAATAACTTACATCAGACAATTTTATTTTAGCTATATAATCATGTGTGTGGTGATGAACAGACTAAAACTAGTCTTAAATCATAAGGAATACTGTTCTCTACAAGACTATATCACACTTTGATTACAAAGATTAACCATATAGCTTACAACCCCTTACCAATGAAACACTTAAAACAAAAGTGATGAGTTTGGTGAGGTCATTGTAGGAGCACCTTTAGTGTGTAATAATATAGTGAAACTCAATGCTCTCACTGCTTTCTATATTCAAATTTTTCTTTCTTTTTTTCCTGTTCAAGAGCTACAATGTTTAAAAATGTTAGCTGGCCCTTGTTTTGATCTTTGTCGCTGTCTGTCTCACAAGTTTAGTTGATGCTGATCTTCATTGATTGTGTGACCGTGCATCATGTTTGTGTCGTATGGAGAAGAGCACTCTGATGCCTAAGTAGAGATTACCATAATATGAATGCAAGGATGTATTCGTTGGTGCTGCTGCTGAACATTTCAAGACCTGATCCTACTGTGAACTTCAAGAAAATTTTTGTGTTATGCTCGTCATTTTAAAAATATTATTATGGCTTGTTGCAATGGTCAGAGAATGGAAGTGATGAGCAGCTCAGCCTACTGTTTGTAATATGATTATTAAAAAATAAAATCTTTCTATTGCCACCTGCAGCAAGAGTTTCACCTGCCCATGCAACATGTCACCATACAATCTTCTAAGAATCATTAAGTTATAAAATTAACAGTCCATAATTTGATATCTGGGCCTCACACCTGCCAGGAAAACCTTTTTATTTCTGAACGATTGTTGCTTCAACTAGTCAAGTGGGAAGGAAAATAGAACTGTTTGTATACGATCTCTCATGAAATAACATATTTATTAATCAAGCAGAGTAAAGGGAACACAGTCCTAGAAAAAACCAAAAACAGACCCGCTCAAGGTCTAATATTATATTAAAACTAGAATTGCAGGCAACATATCCCCCTCCCCCCTCCGACTTTACTATGACGTGTATGGTGCCCCAATCTCCATATCCTTTTGTGTTTATGAAATGAATATTTGATCATTACCTTTATCCTTTCTTTATATTATCTATAACTGTCAGTGGGCTTTTTATAAAAGATTCATTTTCTGTAAATCCCTCAATTTTTTAAAATTATAATTCAATTTTAAAGGATTATATGCTCTTTTATTGGTAGAACTGGCTTTCCCCTTTGCGTTCCAATATATTTCTCATAAGTCTTGTGATAGTCCTTCCCTCTAATTTCCCCCTCCCCCTTTTGTCACCCCTCCCCTGTTGCACTGCGATCGTTCTGGAAGCGTCACTTAGTTCTTGTTCGAGGACTGAAATTGGCGTTCGTCGTCTTTGCTGCTTGAAGTCGAAGGTAATTATGACCCCGGGCTGCCCTAAGATGTAACGTTTTTAATCATTTTCATCGTTTAAGTTCCTCTAAAGGAAAAGTCTAAAATAATATTGTGATTTTCATCACACTTCTGTAGCATAATCTTAACCGTTTGGACCGGTGCGGGTTGCCAGCGATGGTTTGGAACTGATTTTCCGGACTGCTCGCAGTATTTATTCAACGATATCCATGAATATTATTTTAATGTCGGCAACGTCATTGTTTGCGGCATCGTTTTGTCCAGATTTTTATTGGTTTCCTTTAACTTAAGTTTCGGCGTCCCTTTCCTTGGCCAAGGCTTGGGCCACATTTGTCAATCGCTCTTTGTGAGTTCTGTGCTCAATTAAAGTAAACTCGCGCCTATCTTTCGCAGATAAAGTACGCCCCTTGATGTTCAAAGGGCTGCTATGTGTGTTGAACCCCGCTGCTTTGCAACTCTAGCTCCTCAAAACTGGGAACCTCCACGTGGAGGAGATGCCCTGAGAGGTTGTGTCCATTCAAGCGAAACTAACCTGGCCTTTTTGTTGCAGGGAAAAGGTTTAACTCTCGAAGAGCTTCATCTTGACCAAGGTAAATCTCAAACTCTTTGTTGGGTGCTCCCCAGCCACTATACCCAAATGTTATCAGTCTAGTTCCCCGCATGAATCCACTGCACAGTTTCAGAGTTTTCTGAGTTATAATGGGTATGGAAGCCTTCAGTTGCTTGTCCAAAATTCGCCTCACAACAAACCAAATTGTTCCCTAGTTTCAGCTTCCAGCAAACGATTGAGAAACAAGATGGTTTTGATTATCTGTCTTGGTTTCCACTCCACATACTGAAGCAAAATTCACTCTCATCTCATACCAATTTTTAAATCGCTTTCAGCATGGAGCAGAAGCCTTTCTTCCCCCTCCCGGATGAAATCCTTTTGCAGATCTTCAAGAAACTTGATACCCAAGACTAGCGAAATGTTGCCAGAGTTTGCAGGCAGTCTCTCAATATTGCTCATGATGTTACCCTTTGGAGGAAGAATCCGTCTCTCCTCGCTATGCCCACAGACATTCTTTTAAAGATCTTGCGCAATGTACCTGTAAACACCCTGTTAGTGTTGACTGAAGTGTGTTCTGACCTGAGGAGGGCTGCTCTCCAGGCAGAGCTATGGCACAAAGTAGTAATATTTGAACCCTTAATGCCTTCTGAAGATGACTCACTTGCTTTGCAGCAATGGGTGAGAAGGGAAACTGGTGTTAATCCATTAGTTGCCTCTTTTGAGTATGAGGAATTGGATTCTCAAAAAGAAAGATTTGCAACTTGGAAGATATATCCCCTTTCATGAGCTCAGCTAGGTTCTTCTTTGGTTTCGGGGACTTCTCAATTGTGTACTTGATACAATCTCAAGTCTCTCTTTTTGTAATTGTGTAACAATTTTAGTTATGAGACATCTGTAATTGTTTGCATTTCATTTTTTAAAAAAACAATGTGGGCTCTGCCAGGTTCTCATTCTAACCATTATGTCCGTAAAATTTCTTTTAGTTTTGGAGGTGCCATTAGGTCATTAACAATGTCTCATTGTAACAAATCATTGCCCTCACTATGTGACTTCTTGAATTGTAATTGTTTGCCTGCATTTCATTTTTTAAAAAAACAATGTGGGCTCTGCCAGGTTCTCATTCTAACCATTATGTCCGTACAATTTCTTTTAGTTTTGGAGAGGTGCCATTAGGTCATTAACGATGTCTCATTGTAACAAATCATTGCCCTCACTATATTTGTCTAACATGCATCTAATTTTGTTGCAGTTTATTGGAACTTCGCAGTAGTCTGCAACGGTATCCCTTACCTCGTCTCAAAACAGGTATGCATTATGTGTATCATATGCTATGCTACTTCAGAGTCTCATTGCTTTTTGTGCTTTGAATAAGTTTTAAGGAAGTGACCACCTTGAAACCAATTCAACTTCAAAACAAAGAAAGCAGGTCTCTGTGCTCCAGTAGTCATTTTACCCTTTATTGTTAAAGCTTTATTATTACACCTTGAAAATTCTAAAACAATTTGTTTTGTTTTGGGGGCATGCATAGGGAATCATTTCAGTATTCTACCTATAATGGATCCCTAATATTCTTGAACAAGATGTTGACACTGTTTCCAATTCTTCTATTTTTCTCTCAAAAGCCTCATACTTAAAGTGATCAAAGTTTGAAAACAATTCTTCGTTTCTGCAAATTGTTAAGCTTCCACTCCTCTGAAAACATTGTTATTAAATTTGTTCTGCCACCTTCTTTAAATAATTTACTGCGTTCTATTTCTAATATTTTTTTTAATCCACTTTAGGATCAACATATCCTGTGAAGTACAGACTCAACGGGATCATGCCTGACATCATCTCAGCCACATCAGTGTCAACAAAGGTATGCAGTTTATTATTTTGTATCATATGCTATGCTTGACTTCTTTAAGTCTTGTTGCATTGCTTTTTATGCTTTGAATAATTTGTCACAGAACCAATCCAAGTGCAAGACGCTTACTTAAATCGTTCGCTGTGCTCCAGTCATTTTGGCTTTTCTTGTTTAAGCTAATAACGCCATGAAAAATCTAAAACAATTTGCCTCATTGGGTGGCAGCATAGGGAATCATTTTAGTTTTTCTGCTCATCATGGATTCAAAAAGATGTTAGGAGTATTTCCAATAATTTCATTTTTCTTTTAACTTTAAGTACCAAAACTGATCAAAATTTTCAAAAATGTTTCAAGGAAATGTTTATTTTTGCAAATTTTTGAGCTGCCTCCTCTGAAAACATTCTTTTTTAATTTGTTCTTGCTACCTTCCTCAAATTCTTTTATGCTTTCTAATTCTAATTGTCTTTTAATCACGACTTTAGGTTCAACATCCCATGAAACAACGCCTGACCATCGCTATGTCATGGGTGGAGGGCATCTTAGAGGACGACACTGGAAAGCCGCAAACACCCAAGAACACAGTGTGGCACGTTTTATCAAATCTCATCGATGGAGCTATGGACCCCAAATACATATACCAAATTTTCAAGGAAGATAGGTGGAACATGTACTCAGACCTGGCTGCCTCCTTGGGATTTGTGCTTCAAGATAATTGGGTGGACTCTGACTCCTCAATGGAAGATACTGAAGAACCAAGTGGCCAGCAACTGGAACTCCTCCCCAAGTGTACGCTGACTGTGAATATCCCACCAGAAAAGTGGGCTATTCTTAAGCCTATCATCAGGCAGCACCACAGGAAAGAAAGAACAAGCAAGAAGAGGAATGTTTTGAAATTACCTCCAGCTGTCTGGACACATGAGGTGGCAGCACTAATAGATTCGCAGCATGAATTTCCCTGTGCCCTTGCATTTAAACATTCCAGGGTTGCCATCAACCCCTCCTTAGCAAAGTACTTTGTGACCATGGAAGTGTACTGCAGTGAATGTGGGAATAGTGGTGAAGGTTACATCCTGAATAAACCACTGGAAGGAGAAACAGTTGTATTGGAACTAAATATTGTTGATACAAGAAAAGGTCCACACTCCAAGTCACGCCACTGTGCTGGTTCCGAAAGACTAAGAGTGCAGAATGGAGTGAAAGATATGTCTGCTGCAGTCTTTAGACGTCATGAGAGCAGCAGGTTGGGACAGAAACCTGGGAATCCTAACTCTCCTCTCTTATTTCCACCTCATGTTTACAGAAAGGCCAAAGAAGAGGCGCGGGGTAAAGTCCTCGATCTGCCAGAATCTAATAATTCTCTACTGTGTTTGCAAAAAATGAAATACGATGCAAGATTTCTCGGCAGCATCCACAATATTGATCTTGACCCACTCAAAGTGTATTACATTACCCCAAGTCAGATACTCCTGCACAACTCCCTGCAGAAACAAGGTTACTTGCGTATCTCTCTTGATGCAACTAGTAGTCTGGTCCGCCGCATGACCAAGGGCAACGGACTTTCAGGCCATATTTTTCTATATGAATTCACATGTTCAACGGCGAATGGCACTGCGCAATTGAACCAGCTGCTTTCTGAGCAACAGGATGCAAATAGCATCCTTCATTGGATTTTTGAATGGGTTCGCAGAGGCGCACTACCCCCTCAAGAAATTGTTGTGGATGATTCAGCTGCCTTGCTTAGCGCTTTAGCTAGGTCCTTCGCCCGCTGCCCTGATACGAAATCGTACAAGCAAATGTGTTTTGAGAGACTGACAAACGAGGAAGGGCCTTTACCAGCTTGCTACTTGCGCCTTGACTTAGCTCATTTCATCAACAACATAAGCCGATGGGAGGTATGGAAGAAAGAAGCAACCAACAAATTGGTGAAAGACCACTATATGCGCTTCATTGGCCTTATGGTCAAAGAAGATCATTTTGAGATTATTACTGAGACACTACGTGACTTATTTTCCATCTCTCTCTCACCCACCTGTGGAGTCACGTCAGAAGGGCTTCCAACTTCCTGTCAACTGTCAATAGATAGATTAGTCAAGAAAGTCAGTGGAGAATTATCGGTGGAAGATGGAGATGAAATCCTTCACAAGTTGGATGATGCCGAAGAGGACGAAGATACGCCTCTCAACATTCAAGAGTGGATAAGCTGCATCAAATCAGAAATAATTATCGAAGAAGGAGTGACACCAAACCCCTACTACAGTCAGACAATTGGCAAAACTTTGGAAAAAATGGCGCGATCCTTTGTGCTGTGGTCAGCTGTGATGGCACCGCTATTCAAATCCCCTTTCAAGACTGCATCATCGGCTAGTGTTGAGGGAGATTTCAATGACCTGAAGACCCGAATTCTAAAAAAGGAAACAAAGCCATTGAAACTGCAAGATTTTGTTGCCTTGCATCTTGCTAGCATTCAAGGGCAAACACTCTTATTGTCTGCTTATGCTAAGAAGGATGAAGAATCAGCAGAAAATGATGAAAACAGACCCCCAAGAGGTGACCAGAAAAAGAAGCGGAAAACTGTCAGCGACTCTGAAGATGAAGGGGCAGCAGATCTGAAAAAAATTGAAAACTGGCGCAACTTAGCCTCTGTGGATCCTTCTCCTTCGGGGAAGAAAACGAAGAAAAACTGCCTGGACCCATTCCCAGCAATACAGGTTGCTCAAGAGCAAATGAAGATTCCGAAATGTGTTATTCTCAGGAATGGCAACCTGTGTCGTCATGTTGTGTTTGGAGAGAGCACCCATGTCAAAATTAATAACACCTGCTCCTTCGACTCTGTCATACAAATTCTGACTCTTGCTTATCTACAAGATGCCAAGTTCAGAAAGACTGTGCTTGAAATGAGTGAAGAGGTCCCTTCCCTCAAGGTGGTTCACTCCCTCGCTACAAATGGAGCAACTCCACATACCTATTTTCTCAGAACAGAAGCTTTAGTGTCACATGCCAAGCTAATGCAAGTAATGGAACCACGACTTCGACTGGAGAAGAATAAGGGAAAAATTGAAGAGTATTCCCTTTTCAACTGGAATGATCCTCACATTGACTTGAATTACAGTGCGTATGACAATTTAGGAAGCTTGATGAAGAAACTGTTCAAAAATTTTCCATCATCAACAGTTCATTGGTTGTGCCAAAATGGCCATGAAGGAACTGAGTCTAAAGTATTGTTGGAGCTGAACATGGACACGCTAATAAATGAAGGGATTGAAGGACTAGAGAAATGCCTTGACCAAGATGCCATGGCAGGTAAAATCTGCCCTGAAGAGAGTTGTGAGGCTGCAGTCCAAGCACTGGAAGTTGTAGCAAGTCACTTGTTTATCAACACTGATCTACTGATGCCAGAAGGCACAAAAAGCAAATACTCTAAAGCATTTCAATTGAGGCAAGTGCCCCAAATCATATTTGTTCAAGCAAAGCGCTTCACTCTTGCAGGCCTTGTGTCTTACAAGGTAGGTTTACGCCAGACCGTGTCTTGTCGTAACAGGCTTCGCGATGCTGCGCCAGTTACGACAATCCACGCCTGGCGTTACACCTACCTTGGCCTGCGGCGCTTCCCTGCTTGCCTTCGGCAAGCTGTCTCAAGGTTTTTTGAGGCATTGAGTAATGCACCACGTGATGAAGGATTGAAGTAGAATATGTCAGGAACTGTGCACAGGCAGAATTTTGTTTTTTTTACATGCACAGATAGATGAAAGTGTATTTTAGCTTTCTGCTAATAGTGAGTGTTGTAACGGACGGCACTTAGGTTTTATTTTAAATGTGATGGAGACCTCATTACCTGATGTGTTGTCTTGCTGTCTTTTAAGAAGACAGTCTGGCAGCTAAAAACCTGAGAGGCCTTGTTGGAACACAATAGGTACGCAGACTTTCCAACCGACCCAGGAGGTATCTGCGAGCGGTCGTTGACAGAGGTGTTACAAGTCAATGAGTTATGAATTCCTTGACAATAAAAATACCATAAAAAAGAAATGTTTTACTGTTTTAATGAAGGTATATTGTGTTTCGTTATTTTAATTTGACTATGATTTGCAATCATAGCATTGGTTTTTCACGTATAATTATCTGTAATCAAATAACTATTTGCGCGAGAAAGAAAAAACAGAAAGAGACAATAATACTGTTCTTAAGTGGGGTTTCCCCAGACGTTTGTGCTAAATTCACCGACTTGTAAGAACTCTGACATCCTTTACCGTTTTCTTGGGATCAGTCAAGAAAGCGGATGGCGTTTCACAACGAATTTCAACACAAGAGTTACTTTAAATAAACAAGAATGAAAGAGTAACTTTCAAATGAAGAATTAATAAACGGTTATTCTGGATCAAAATGAATCGGATTTTTCTGTTTAGGTTTGAAATTCTTTGTCCTATGCCCACATGGAATCGGAGAGCAGCAGACCAGCGGCGCACCACCTGTGAACCTTAAAAGCAGCAATATTAGTACATAGCAGTAAAATTGCGATAAAAATCAGTAGGAGAAAGGGAAGAAATCTCATCACACCGTATATTGTTAAGCAATCAACTCACAAATCAGCAGAAATTAAATCAAAATTAAGCAAAAAAGAAAATAAAAACCTTTGACAGAGTGATACATTTTGATACAGGGCACAGATTTAAAATGAAGAAGATTGAGATGATAAATTGTTGAAAAAGGTGCAAGATTAGATAAACATACTTAAACATAACACACTGGAAACACTTTGATAAGACAGTCAAATATTCACACACAACATATTTGAAATTAGGAAAGTTACAGTTACCAATTAAGTGAATCGAGATAACTACCTTCTTCACACTGCCTGAGTTATACAAAAAATATAATAATAATAATAATAATAATAATAATTAAAAGAGACGCTCGAAAATCACAGATAGAAGTTTTCTTATTAATGTTTATGGTTCAGTCAGAAAGATTATGTTCATATTTAAAAGCGAGACATATGAGCACAGGAGAGAGAGGAAGAACAGAGACGAACATGCTGAGTTCTTGACGATATGATGTACACATTCCGATGGCAAACCGTTTACGGCAAAAAATGGTTACATATGATGAACGAGACGCGTAATTCTTTTGACGGCGCGAGAGGTGAAGAGACCGAGACGTGCACCCGAAGGCCTAAACGTCCGGTCAACCTCAATTCGGGCTGAAAAGCAAGACCCTTGATTCCTTTCACTGCGCGAGAGGTGTAGAGACCGAGACGTGCACCCGAAGGCCTAAACGTCCGGTCAACCTCAAATCGGGCTGAAAAGCAAGACCCTTGATTCCTTTCACTGCGCGACAGGTGTAGAGACCGAGACGTGCACCCGAAGGCCTAAACGTTCGGTCAACCTCAAATCGGGCTGAAAAGCAAGACCCTTGATTCCTTTCACTGCGCGAGAGGTGTAGAGACCGAGACGTGCACCCGAAGGCCTAAACGTTCGGTCAACCTCAAATCGGGCTGTCAAGCAGGAGAAATACTCTTTTCATAAGAGCGGTGACGTTTGTGTGGGCGGCTACCGTGACGAAGCTTTCAGTGTGATCGTATTGTGTGTCGGGCGGCGGTATTTATGAACGGAACTTAATCGGTGACGCTCTGTATGCTCGATGTCAAATGTCAGGTTAGGCGGGTCAAGTAATGACTTGCCACCATGCATCGACATAAACTCTCATATCTGTGTCAATGCATGCTGTACGCATTGGCCACACGCCTACAAGCGTTGCACTATTGTTTGGACCTCCGCTGGCATTTGGCATGGAAAGCAAAACAGAAAAGACATAGGTGTTTGGTCAATCCACGAGTTGCCTTACAATGCGTGTCCACCTAGTCCGATGTCCCAATATTGGTGATTGTTTACGTGACGCGATGGTTGAATAGGATTGATAATGCCAATCGGCATTACATTTAGTCACAACAGTGCCAATGATGGGAGAAGGAACACGGTGGACACCTATTGTGAGACCAAACGAAAATTTATTGAGCGAAGGATTGCTGCGACGAGGCCGTGTTGACGTAATTCAGACGGAACTAAGCGCTTATTGAGGCTGCATACTCTATGCCAAATGTCAGTTCCGACCCATCAGATGGAGCAACTTCAGACGGCGAGCAGACTTGCCACCATGCATCGACATGAACTCTCATATCAATGCCAATGTATGTTGTAAGTATCCGCCTCACGCCTACAAGCGTTGCACTATCTTATGGACCTTAGCTTTCATTTGGCATGCAGAGTATAGCAGTATTGTAAGATTGACTGACCGGTGAATGAGCGTCGCTGGACCAGAGCGACCGTGCCTCACTGATGTTGGACGTCCGTGACGCTGTCGTAGTGGTTCCACAGCGGCGCGTTGTCTCTTTCTTGAGCAGGAGCCAGGCGGTAGACGATGGCCAGGTCGCGCGCAGCGTGGCCACCAAGGGGGGTGAAAACGATGGGCGGGTATCCAGCTTCAGTGTACATGGTCACGTTGACATGCTCCAGCTCTGCGACGGCCCGCATGGTCTCGCCGCCGCCCCACTCTGCGACCAGCAGCGCCTCCAGGAAGTTGTGGATGCGCTCCGCGTCGTCCACCCTCTCCAGCAACACTTCCTCTTCACCTTCAACACGGCGGTACTGTGGATAGCGATCGCCAAGCCCGTCGATGGTGGTCAGCAATATGTTGGTCCACTCCTCCGCCTGCGGGCCCGCCAGCTGGGCCCTGATGTGCTGCACCACGCGTTGACGGAGCGCGGCCACCTGAGCGGCGAAGGCGCGGCCGCGCGGGAGAGAACCGTTGAGCTGGTGCAACAGGGAGGAGAAGAGGCAGTGTCCGTCACCAGGCATCCGGGCCGCAGTCACGGTGCCGCCGTGCACCTGCACGCCGAGGTCCACTGGTAGAGCTGGAGGGCGGCGGGGAGGCGCCCCACGGGCACCCCTGCCCGCCCTGCCGCGCGGCGCGCCGCGGCCACGCTTGGAGGGGCCGCTGTCCAGAGGCTGCAAGGCTGGTCTGCGGCCGCCGCGACCACGAGCGGGAGGCGGGGGCGGTGGTCGGGGCGGAGGCGAGGGCGTTGTCTGGGGAGGCAGCGCACTGCCTTGATCAATGGCGTCCATGAGGCGCTGGGTGGAGCGGGCCATCCGCTCAATGCGAGCGATGGCGCCGATCTTCGTCTGCACACTGGGCCTCTTCTGCAGGTCGTCCAGCCTGCTGCGCGGGAAGGCGTTCTCAATGAGGAGGCCGCCCCAGTCTCTGCACCTGGACAGCGCCACGTACGCGAGGCCCGCAGAGAACTCCTGGTTGCCGATGTCGGCAACGACGCGGTCGACGCTGAGTCCCTGAGCGGCGTGCACGGTGCAGCCCCATGCCAGGGTCAGGGGAAACTGTTCTCGCGTGCACGTGGTCTGGTCGTCCTTCCAGGACCGCATGATGGTGCCGATGGGGACGGAGCCGTCGGCCGTGAGGGCAGGCCCTGTGTAGCGGTCGAAATGCACCATGATGACAGCCGGAGGCGAGTTAGGAGGCCTGGAGCCCTCGGGGTACACAATTCCGGCCACAGTTCCTGTAGCTCCGTTCACGAGTCCTGCTTGAGTCCAGAGGTTGGCCCTCAACATCACTCGCGACCCTACACTCAAGTGTAAGGTCTGGCTAAGTCCACAGGCGGTCTGGGGGAGGGCCTTCGCCGCGATGTCGTTGTTGTGCCTGGCCGGGATGCGTGCAACGGGGCGCCCAAGGCGCTCCAGCCTGTGCACGTTGTATTGCGACGCGCCCTTGTTTACGGAGAAGATGTGCAGGGCGTCGCGGAAGAGACGCAGCTCGGCCGGTGGCAGGCGGTGGGAGAAGCGCTGCTCGTAGCACTGGAAGGCCCCCTCCGAGCACTTGCCGAGGGCCAGCTCGTCCAGCGCAGCACGGAACGAAGGGTCGGACTGACGCTGCGACTCCCGCAGCACGACGGCGTGCCGGAAGTCCTGGAAGGCCCTGCGCCCATTCAGTTCCATGGCGGTGGAGCCCGTGTTGGAGAAGATGGCCTTCATGCGGACGGGGGGAAGCTGGGCCAGGTCGCCGATGAGGTACACGTAGAGCCCACCGAATGTCTCCCTGCTGCCCGGCTTGCCCTCGGAGCAGCGGCGCTCCATCATGCCCAGTATGGGCAAGCCGATCATGGAGTACTCGTCCACAATGAGGAAGCGCACGGGCTCCATGGTGTCCTGGAACGTCTTGGCACGTTCCCCAGTGAGCGGGGCGAATGCGGACATAGGGACGGGTATCAGCAGCGCACCGTGGATGGTCTGGCCGTCGATGTTGTCGGCGGCTGCCCCCGTCGACGCCACCAGCAGGAAGCTGCCAGGGCCGAAGGCAGCCACGATGCGGGACTTCATGACGGCGATGACGGTGGACTTGCCGCAGCCCGCCTTGCCCTGCAAGATGACTCGCATTGGCGGCGGCGGTCCATCGCCGCCCTGCGCGAAGGCGATCTGGCGGTCCAGGATGTTGATCACGGCCGACTGCTCCCCAGTCAGCTGCACGTCGGGGGCCTCGGCGGTGTCGGCAGCAAACTCATGCTGTCCTTTACTCACTTCCACGGCGTGCAGCAGCCGGCCCACGTCCCCGTACGTTGCGGCGTCCGCAGTCCAGTCGTGCGCCAAGTCCATCTTCCTCCTGCCGATCTCGATGCGCTGCACGTTCGGTTGGGGTGCTGCCGGGCGATCACCATCCACTCCTCGTCGGGGTCGGCCTCGGGGATGTCCAGCTCCTCCAGCTCGTCGTCCTCGTCGGCGGGCGGCGCGGGCTGGCCGCCGCGTGGCACGATGCCGTGCTCCCTGTAGACCTCTTGCCAGTTGGCGTGCTGGCCGAGCAGAGCGCCCTCGTCGCGCCACGGCACGTGCAGCAGCACTTGCTGGCGGTACAATCCTTCGTCACGGATCGCGTTGCCCGTGAGTCGCAGACGGGGGAACACGCAGACGACGGCGAACTTCCTTCTTTTGTACCACCTAAAAAAGCAAAACCACATTTAATTTCGCGTGCCCACGTATCGCGTTTAGGGGAGGTTGGAGGTTATGGTGAAAATCTTACTCCTTTGAAAATAAATTTCACTGATAAAAAAAAGAAATATTTTCAACAGAAACTACCCTTTAGACGTGTTGCTCGGCTAAATCGAAAACAACGTTTTGATCAGGATCTTAGTCCTAATGTTAAATAAATATTTCAGATAAAGTTTCTATTTTTAGTTTGATCGTACTTTCTGTAACTACAAGAGAGATTTGCTTAGGCATGCGGTCAAGTTTTGTCATTCGTTAAAAAATACCTTAAAGTGCTTTTCATTATAGTGAACCGAGAATGATGCGAAAGGCGGTAGCGCTTGGTTTCGCTCTAAAAAGCCTACGAAGAATCTGCTTCGTTATTACGAGAAAATAGAGGCGTTGTTATTGTTTTGTATTACGAAGAAATGCTTCGTATTGCGAAGGATTTGGCTTCATAATACGAAGCATTTCTTCTTAGATTTTACTATGCCTTCGTTTTCTTCGTATTACGAAGCGATGCTTTGCAGAATTTTAAGGTGTCGAAGCTTTGGAAAAATGTGAACTTACCTCCGCGTTTGCCTGTTGAACTGGAAGTCCCGGGCGAACTCCCACAGCGTAATATTTTCGAGGTTGGCTGGTCTTCTCGGATACTTGTCCAGGAGAGAGTCCCGCGGAAGTTCTTCTTCAAGGACAAGCTCGCATTCTTGATCCTCGTCTGCATCCTCATTGGGGCTGTTGGGATCGTCGGCTTCAACGTCCTCGGCAACATCTGCGTCTTGAGCGTTGTGGCCGACCGGAACCCAATTGTTGTCAGTGAAGACGATCTTGACGAAGGGTCTGCTGGAGCGGAACAGCTTCTGAGAAGTGGCTAAGTGAAGAATTTCTTGCGAAGAGTAGTCACGCTCGCTGATGGATTGGATGCAGCGACGTTGGATGGCTTTCTTGGCGCTGTCCTCTTCCTGCAGCCCAGACAGAGCGTCTTCGAAAAGCTCCTGCATAGTTTTGGACTTGTTCTCGGGCTTGGCGGTGTACTTGGCCAGGTAGTTGACGCAGCCATCGTGCGAGGTGACGGGCTTGGCGTCCATGTTGCCCCTCCAGGCCTTGATGACCGCCATGATGAAGCCATTGATAAGGGGGTCATTTCGCCGCCCAATGAACTTCGCCTCTCCCGTCTCGTCGAAGATGATGACGTCCTGGCCGGCCAACTCAAAGGGGAACTTGAAGCGGCACACAACCTGACCGTCCTTGTTCTTCCGCAAACAGTAGTTGTCAGTGCACTTGTGGCGCTGCACGCGGTTGAGGAGCTCCCCCAAGGCACGCTCCTGGTCCTCGGCGGGAATGTCACCAAGGCGGATGCGGCATGGGTGCTCGACGGCAGGTGGAAGCCCCAGGCCGTAGTTGAAGGAGCACACGATGTTCCCGAAGTACTCCACCGCGGCGGCGAGTTCCTCGGGGGTCATCTCCTTGACGCGCGTCATGTCCGGAGCGCCACGAAGCCAAAGGAGGCAGTGAACGTGCGGACTTCCTCGAAACTGCCACTCATAGCGGAACCAAATGTCGGTAAGTGGGTACATCATCTTGAAGATCTTGATGAGGAACAGCTCCGCCCTCTTCATGAAGAACATGCTGGGCACGAATGGCCGATTCGCGATGAAGTTTCGTCGGTGTTCTTCGGTTAAATCTTCGAGTGTAACGCGTTCTTCGGCAGAGAGCCCCTCGCATGCCAGGAAGAGGCGAAACAGGTCCGGCCAGTGGAAGTCGGCGGCGCTCAAAGTCAGAAACAGCGTGGGCAGGCCTATCTGGTCAATCATGTCCAGCAGTTCACTGAGACGAGCACCCCAGTACTGCCGCGTGGCCGGCAGCTTGGTGCCGTAGAACATGATGTTCTTGGCGAGCACGGCACACTCCCGCACCATTTCGCGCAGCTGGCGCACAGTCTTCCCCTGCAGGTGCTCGTTGCGGCGGACGTACAGGTTGCCCGCACGAAGAGCGTCGTGGCGCATGACGGTGTTGAAGGCGAAGAAGCGGAACCGGGCGTCGTCCGCGAATCGACCGCTGCGGTGCTGCAGCAGGTAGGAGAAGTACTGCCGCGATAAAATGCCGTGTGACCGGGCCTCGAAGAGGTCCGCCCTGCCGTACGGGAAGAGCTTGGGGAAGGCCATGACGACGTACCCTGCCGCCGCCTCGCTGACCGGGTCTGTGCCGCGAGAGGGGTAGTTAAGTACGGATAGCACTTGATCTTCTTGACGGTGCGGCTGGAGCATCGGCACTCCAGACACGGCGATGTCGTCCACGTCGGCGCGGACCACGCTGGACTCATCTTGCGGTTGGGCTTCCGGGTCGTCGGGGTCCTCGTCCTGCACGGCGTAGCCCTGGACGACCTGGTAGGCGTCGCCGTCTTCCGGGAGCATGGCTAGGTTGCCCTCGCTGACCTCGATGTTGGCGTAGTAGGGGTTGTTGTCGCGCAGCCACAACAAAGCCTGCCGCACCACGCCCACAGTGGGCGGAAACCCCCTGGTCGACGCGAAAAAGTCATATTTGTAAACTATTTTTCCCGTCACTGTGAATGCACTTTACCTACTCAAAAATGTGTCCTGCATTCGAATTCGTTCACGGTTTGGTCCTGGGATGCTTTATTTTTCAGGTACAAGGCTTCAAAGTCAAGTGTCGGACAATCTCTCTTTTTTGCTAACAGAATTGTACAAATATATCGTGTGCCTGCGCCTGTGATGTGTTGCTGAACCAAATTTACTGTATGCAGTGAGAAAGAGCACACTTTGAGGATTCTAAAACTGCCCCCGAAATCTTTTTTCGTCAAAAAATGGCCAGTGCAGGCCATTTTTAGTAAAGCGTTTCACTAAACGTCCAATTCAATACTTCCTTTGGACTACAAAAAATGCCCTGGCGAGCCCCATGCTCTCGCTAGGCTCAATCGATGGGTTAAACTGTACTTTTTTCGGGGGTGAAAAAATTAGCTGCTCTCAGCTGCTCCTGCGAGATTGCCGCGGCCCACAATGCGCCGGCGCGCCGTTGAAATAAGCATAGAAGTCGACACTTCCGCGCCTGGTCCAAGAGGGAATGACTCCTCCCTTCCCCTCCCCCTCTTGCCCTGCTGCCCCCTTCTTCCTCTCTTCCCTCCCCCCCTTCCCCCCCCCCCGGGCCCTTGCCCCCTCCCCCTCCGCCTGCCCCCCGCCGCACAGTGGGCGGAATGACCACTTTCGACAAGAAAAAGTCCGGATTCCAAATATTTTTTCTTACGCGTCCAAACACATTTTCCTGACTGAAAAATGTCTGCGGAATCTAAATCTGCCTTTTTTTCCCCCATACGATTCTTCGTTTTGCGTGTGCGCCACGTCAAAGTCTGTGGTCGCGCTTTGCACGTTTTTTTTACTATAACAACACCCATGTTTGCAGACGTTTTTCTCCTGCACCAAAGTAGTTACAACCAAATCCAAGTATATCGTTCGAAAGGGCATGCCTTCGCGAATCTAAAACTGTTTTTGGAAACGTATTTGGTTGAGAAATGGCAAAACTGCGTGTGTTTTAGCAAACTTTGTGAAAAAAAAAAAACATTTAAAAAGGATTCGCATTGGGCGTAGGAAAAAGCCTGAGGTTGCCCGGCGCCCGCTCTGCGCGCATTTGATAGGTTTTAGTGTTCACTTGAAGAGAAAAAAAAATTAAGCTGCGCATAGCTGCGCAAACGGCAGTTCTTGGCCGATTTGTGTGAGCGCGCAGCGGCAAAATCGCGTTTCGTTAACTACAGATACCGCCCAAAACGGTCGGGGCCACTGTCTCCGGGGAAGCTCCAGCTGCTCAGAAGCCCCCACCTGCAGTCTTGTTTGGAAGTCCCGGAAGATTTGTGGTTGATGTATCGATTCCAACGTTCTTTGATTTTTTTTTGACATTTTCACTCATTTTTCTTAAAACTTTAGGTCAGAGGACGAATCATAGGCAAGAAAGTGGCCCTCCGCAGAAGAATAAAATGTTTTTGTTTGTTCTACGGTTCTACATTAATTTTGAAAAAAAAAAAAAAGGAGTTTTTCATGTAAATTACTCAAAAGTTGTACTTAGGTCACCAAGTGAACTATGTCAAATTGCTGTCCAATAGTTTTTTCAACTTCAGAAACGTGTTTAGATGACCCTTAAACCCCCATATACGAATTTTCATGCACCTATCGCAACATTTCGACTTTTTCTTGTCGAAAGCGGTCATTCCGCCCACTGTGCGCCGGCGCGCACCCGGAAGTCCACGTGGCCGTCGGCTCTCTGCTGGCGCACGGCGATGATGGAGGACAGGTCCTGGATGCGGTGAGGAAGAGCGCGCGCCAACTCGTTCACTTCTTGGGGGAAATTGATGACGTTGCCGCGATATCCGAACTGGTGGCCGCGGATCTTGTAAACAGACACGACAGGGTGGATGCGCGCGATGAGTTGGGCTTCCACGAAGGAAAGCCGCTCGAGCTCCGGGGGCACTACACCGGGGTCCATGAAGTCCTGCGAGAACTTGGCGCAGGTTTGCCTGGGGCAAGGCTTGTGGACAAACTCCATCCTTCTTACGTTGCAGCTATCGCAGTAGTCCCAGTGCAAACCCTGCATCGCGTGCTCGAAGACTTGCCAAGGTACCTCTGCCGTGGGTCGAGCACCACGTGCCCGAGGTTCGGCGCGAGCAGAGTTACCGTCGACGAGTCGAGAACGGAGATGACGGATGTTGTCGAAGTTAAGTCGCGCCGCACGTTGGTCAGATGTTTCTTCCGCACGAGCCGCACGGTGTCTTTCAATGTCTGCTTGGCGACGAGCTTCTGTAAGTCCTTCTTCCTCAGCAGCCCTTTGGGCTGCTGTTCGTGCAGCATCGGCAGCGCGGCGAGCTCGTCTCTCTTCGTCTTCCTCTGCAGCCCTTCGGGTTGCTGCTCGTGCAGCATCGGCAGCGCGGCGATCTCTTCTCTCTTCTTCTTCCTCCGCAGCCCTTCGGGTTGCTGCTCGTGCAGCATCGGCAGCGCGGCGATCTCTTCTCTCTTCTTCTTCCTCCGCAGCCCTTCGGGTTGCTGCTCGTGCAGCATCGGCAGCGCGGCGATCTCTTCTCTCTTCTTCTTCCTCCGCAGCCCTTCGGGTTGCTGCTCGTGCAGCATCGGCAGCGTGGCGAGCTTCTCTCTCCTCCTGTCGCTCTGTTGCTCGTCGCTTAGCATCTCTGGCGGCGTTAGCAAGGCGGCGAGCCTTACCTTTGTCGTCGCTCTCCGCAGCCCTGGCAGCAGCTTTTCGTTCCGCATCCTTGACGCGGCGCGCGGCGTCACTTGATTGTTCCTTTCGTGGCATCTCGAAAGGAAAAACTTACCTACAACAGATTTATAATACATGTTAAATATACTCTTATTAGGAGGGTGAAAACACCGGTGTGCTGCAACACCATGATTTTTCATTCTTTGAATGTCAGTAATTTTTGCTCCCAACTGTTTTACTATCCTGAATATTGTTAACAGGGGTGATGGTATTATCATAGAGCTTTTTTAACATACCAGAAAAGTATGTTGTATCATTTTGGTTACTGTCATAGATAGGGTGATGTTACCAAAAAAGGATCTTTTTTTAAATTATCCGGTCTAGATCAAAATTAAGTATAGGTTGACTACTGTTGTTCTCATTTAACAGTGAGAGGGTCAGACTGGGCAAGGAAATCTGTAAATTTGAAATCTTGTCATCTGTTCTTGAGATATAAACTCACAAACAGAATTGATCAATGTTTGGTACCTTGATCCATGTTCGGCACTTTACCCTCACAAGTATTACAAAAAACAAATGTTAAAAATAAAAATGGTCTTGTAGGTTTCTGGTATAGATATGGTGAACATTCTCACAAATTTTAGCCTGATTTGACTCACGATAAGCTTACTCTGTTGTAGTCAAAGCTACACATACGTTGTATTTGAAGAAAGCGAAAGGAGAAAACCGTAAATGGAGAGGGGGTTCCGGAAATCGCATGGTGAGGCTTGTGCGTTACTAATTTCGGTCAGAGGGAATACACGACGTAACATCGAGATCGTTAATGACCTGTTCATTCATTATGCTACGCACCTACAGGAGGACGGTCTGGTTCTGGTTTGTGTCACGCAGGTGTTTGTTTCACGGGGGACAGAGACAGCGTAACGTTCCACAATAACAGTGGGAGGTCATTTCGAAAGGTTTGGCAGCAAGTGGGCGGATGGGAAAATTTTAATTGGCGTTACGCTGAGCAGGAGATGAAAGGAGAAGTGGGGGGGGGGGGGGAGGGAGGTCTTGGATAGTGTAACGTCACACGACTTGAGATAACGGGGTGTCTGCAGACATGAAAGTGTCCTGAAGTGTGTCACGTCATTGGTGAATGTCTTTCAGGATAATGCCAAAGTGTGAAACCAGAGAAGGCACCGAGGAACTAACCTAAGATAGCCACACGCTTAATTTCTTACGAAGGCGAGTATTTGTATTATGGTACGAAACTTTCGTATTATTGCTGCTGCTCTGCCCTCGTATCCAACGAAGTGAAGTTTGTTGAAAGTTACGAATAAATTGACGTATGTTCAAACGATTTTCGCACCATAATATAGCAGCACAGCCTTTTTATGTAAGGTTTAAGACTGCGACGAGTGGAACAGTCGCGAAGTTTTTAAAAGTGCCTTTGTTACTAAACGCAAATTAGCCATTGTCAAATACTTTTGGTAAAAGATAAACGAATAAGCAGTAATGTCTCCCTTTAACTGGATTTAGTACTCGCTCCCAATGCATGTAGTTATTCTTAACGTCCCACAGGTGACGATGGTTAAATGAGTGGTAGTGGTTAGTAGGGTACTTTCGTGAATCCCTGGGCCGGAAACGCCTGTATCAAAAACATGCTCCCGGACCGGCACCAGTCGAGGCGGCCGCGCTCGGTATCATAAATATTGGCGTTATCGTTGTAGTTGGTTGATGTTATTCAGGGACTAAGCGTCACAATTTTCACAAGAGCGAAGAAAGACGGAACTCACGATGCATCAATTACAAACCCGATTACAGATATCTTCATGTCTCTGTCTTCTTTCAACGTAAACTTTGTATTTGACCTTCAAAACGCCGCACAGCGTTCCGGAAACATCAACCGACAACGATAACGCCACACCGATTTCTCGTACTGAGCGCGGCCGTCTCGACTGGTCCGGGAGCATATTTTTGATACTTGCGCTTCCAGCGTTGCGATACACCTAAGTACCCTATGGTAATCACGTACCGGCGAAAACCTCAGTAAAATACAAAGTTAGCACTGCGCTTTCATGCACATTGCATATTGATTAAAATACGATCCAACCCTCTTGAACATAGCATCTGTAGATAATGAGAGGCAATACAATATACACAAAATGTAAAATCTAAGTTTGAAGGAAAGGTCGAAGTTACCGAGGCAGATGAACTGCCGCAGCCCTCCTGCATTCTGTTGTGCAATGCATATCGTAATGTACACGTTTCTGAAGCAATGCATCGGCCCGGGGATTCAGTCCTAATATTCTACAAGTGCTATTTAATCGCGACTTCACTTTCATCCCGAAATGTTACGCATGCACGCTCTCTTTACTCAATAACTCTTTCATCGCCTATCATCCTTCACTCGTCTCTGTGATCTAAGTGGGAACACGAAAACGGTATGTTACGCCAACAACATGCTTACCGTTGGCGGTTGATAGCCTTAACGGACTTCTAACCCTGTGTGAGCCCACGCTGTAAAACTTTCTGTACTTTTGTGCGGAAAAGTACAGAAGAATATAGTACGAAAGTACGGAACGTCCGTACTTGTTCCATGTAAGGTCACGTAAACGGGTACGGAAAAAAGTACAGAAAGTTCCGTACTTGCAGGTACGGAGGGTCCAGGCAAATTGTAAAATGTTCCGTACTTTTTCTGTACTTGTTTCTACCAGTGTACGTCCAGGGAATGAGCAAATTCTCGAGAAATAGATGTTACGCCAATAGATTTGATTGAACAGATTCTTACCTTGTCAGGTGGCAATGGATTGACGTTTCACGGGCGTAGCACGGCTCGATGGAATGTAAATAACTCCTGGATGAAGATTGACAACCGATTCGTTGCGCTTGACAGCAACCACACACTAAAACAGCAGGAAGGCGAATTAAGGAGAAGACGCGTGTATACCTGAATGCTGAGGTCCGAAGACTGGACCGGGCCTTCCGCTGCCGCGCCGCCCAGACCGCAGCCAGGCAGCCGCGACGGAGCCCCTCCCAGCGGGTCTGGGCGCTGTTTATCACGCTCTAGATTCGGCGGGGTTTGAGATTTAGAAAAAAAAAGTTAATCAGTGGACGCATTGGACCTTTCTGAATCCAATGGTACCAGCCAAATTGTCGTCCGATCAAAGCTGCGCCTGAAAAGTGGTGTATGAGCGGCCAAG
Source organism: Stenchaetothrips biformis (assembly GCA_030522485.1). Taxonomy (NCBI): domain Eukaryota; kingdom Metazoa; phylum Arthropoda; class Insecta; order Thysanoptera; family Thripidae; genus Stenchaetothrips; species Stenchaetothrips biformis. The sequence goes on from CM060091.1 coordinate 19,158,852, forward strand.
TCGGCTTTCCCGGCGCTTCCCGACGGCACACAGTGGGACGAAACGCGAAAAAAGCGATGAGAAGTGGCAATTTGAAAATTAAGCGGCGGGGTCCTACTAACTAGTCGATGATCATGAGAAAGGTCTGGGCTATGCGTGACACTAATTTGTTTTGCAAAAGATCACACGCGCGAGCTGCAGCGGACCACCAAACATAACAAATTTTCAGCTTTTCGCTCAAAGATTAAAGCTGTTGTGAAGTTTTCACTCTGGTGGTCGCCTTCTTCAAGATAAAGGTATCATGTGATATGTTTTTGGAAAGCCGACAGCCCGAACAATGTTAAGAAGCACTCAGATTTACCCTCGGGTCAGGTGGGTATAAGTAAACCGCCGTTAAAAGTGTTGCAAAATTGGCGTTTGAAATATTTTCACGGGGCAATAATTTGAGTTGCGAACATTTACGAACCGTTCTGAGATGTGTCAAAGATAGTCCAGCCACTCTACTTTGAGCTCCATACCACCGAATGTTTCGCGATGATCTGCGTTTTGAGAAAATCGCCTTTAAAACTGCGTCATGGGCCGGCGCCTCGGCGCAGTGGCAAGCCCCCCAGCCAAAAAAAAAAAAAAAAAACAGAAAAATGCTATCTCGATTTGCGTACACTTTGGTTTTAATGCCGATGGTTGTCAAAGAAGCCTGTGGACGGCACGTTGGTGCCCTAGGTCAAGGAACATGTAAACACAACGTGTAGATTGTTGGAACTGGCGTAACATAGCCAGGATTTTTTTTTCAATTCAGTCAGAAGGAAGTTCTCGACCCTTCAAAGACCTAAACAGAAGTTTTGGCGATGATTTGGGTTTTTTTGGTAATTATCATCGCTTTTTTCGCGTTTCGTCCCACTGTGCGGCACTCCAGGGCGCCCTTCTCTCAACGTTCCTTGATGGTAGTACTAATTGGTACTAACGGAGACAAACCGTTCTGTGCGTATTTAGAGTTAATTTGAGTGCAACCTATGCGACTGCGCTGTTGCACTGCACCTTATGGGTGGAATTGCATAAGGGGGTGGTTTTGACGTCAACTGGTGGTGGTACTTATTAGTACTAACGAAGGCAAACGGTGCAGTGCGTGCATGGAGTTCATTAGAGCGCTACTTCTGGGACTGTGTTGTTGCACTGCCCCATGAGAAAAAAATGGCACAAGGGAGTAGTTATGACGTTGGTTGATGATGGTACTAATTGGTACTAACAGAGACAAACCATTCTGTACGTATCTAGGGTTAACTTGAGTGCAACCAATGCGACTGTGATGTTGCACTGCAACCTGAGGGTGGAATGGTGTGGTCATGATGCCCAGTTTTCCTACTATTCATTAGGACTAACGATTTTAATGGATTTAAAATTACTCGGAGTGTGCGCTGAGCTGTTTGACAGGTTAGGTTCGCGTGACTCTGCACTGCCAATTGCAAGTCGGCTTGCGTGTTTGTACTTTTTCTGTATGGTGTGGTATTATCAAGTACTAACGGAGTACTAACGATGTACAGGATCTTTTCTGGGCAGGCTAATAATACACAGTGCAGGTTCACGTAGCTCCTCCACCCCACCCCTTGACCCCTAGATAGCCGCCTGAAAGGTAGGAAAAAAGCAACACTTTGCCCCTGTAAGTAGGCCAAAAGTCCTACTTTGCCTCCCCCCCCCCCTCGAGCCGGCTCTGGATCCGCCATTGCCTTCGCCCGAGTTATAGGCGAGTCGGAAGGAGGAGCAGGGCGATTGGGGTGGGGAAGTGGGAGAGTGGGACAGGGGGAGGGGCGAACTGCGCGAGGTGGGCGCGGCAGCGTCTGCTGTCGCGGCGGTGGCGTGGTGGGGGTAAGACCCGTATGTTATTGGCCGGTGCGAAGGTGGAGTGGGGCGGCGCGTAGCTGCCGTTTTCGGTCAGATCTGCCCATTGCGAATTCATTGGCTGGGTTTTCCTGAACGCACCCTGCCGCGCTCCCAACCACGCGTCTCGGGGCCCGACAGTCGGTCTTTCTATCATCGTTCGTCGTAACGACACCACGCCTCCATACAACAAGCTGTCAATTCAAGAACCACATAGAAGTGTCCAGCTTGCAACATCAACGCCCGAAGGAGGTAAGCGAAACCAGCTATGGTATTGTTGTTGCTTTTGCTTTTCTTGGTGTTGTGTGAACGCGACGGGGGTCAGATGGGTCTGCCGGGCCACCGCCACGTGGCCGCCACGTGGTGGGTCGTTGACGGGCAGGTGCTGCCGTCCTTGGAGCACCTCGTGGTGGCCGCGCAGCCTTTCCGAACCCCGGCGCCGTCCGCGCCGACATCAACATCAACAAGAAGCAAGTGCCGTGCGCTAGATTTTGTCGCTTCGTGAAATGCTTCCTGTTGTTGTTGTTTTTGTCTTTGTTGTGTGAACGCGACGGGGGTCGGATGGGCCTGCCGGGCCGCCGCTGCGTGGCAGTTCGTTGACGGGCACCACCCGCCGTCCCGGATCACCTCGTAGTGATTGCGGACCATTGCGGTCAAAGCACTTATCATCTTTTTCTGTCTTCAGGTTGAAGAAAACCGGCCCTGCGCAGCTGGATGATGGACGGGAAACGTCCTCTTACAGCGTCGCAGCGGAGTGCCCGTCTTCACTTCACGTTAGCTCACGTCGAGATGCCGGAAGACTGCCGGTCGGTCCTGTTCTTTGATGAGAAAACCTTTAACTGCGGCCAAGCCCGTGTATGGCGACAACACGGAATACGGTAAGCACACAGAATTTTTTATCTTATTACCTGTCAGCAGATTATATCTCGAATGTTTTTTAATAGTCCAAAATGTTTTGCATTGCAGCTACCATGACGAGAACGACGACCAACTCCCCGACGTCGTCAAATGGCCGGCCAACTCCCCCGACATTAACCCAATGGAGCACATCCACGCCATTGTGGTGCAGGAGTGGGAGCCTACGGAGGACTCGACGTGGGAGGCTGTCCCGGACTACGTGCGGGAAATTTGGCTGACGTGGGCTTGGACGTGGGTGAATCGGGCGGGTAGGATGACTCGCCTGGTTGAGTCGATGCCGCGGCGGCTTCAGGCCGTAATCGACGCCAACGGCGGTCACACAAAGTACTGAGGGGGGAGAGGAGTGTTTCTTTTGCTCACTGTGTGCATCAAGGTTTTTTTTTTCTTTGTTTCTTTGGTTAATAAAATGATATATTTTTTTTATTAATTAATTTTCCATTCTCCTATTGCCAAAATCCTGACCACCACCACCCACTTTTTAAATGCCATCCATAAATGATAATTCATAGCCCCTCTCAAGCAGCTGTGCTTTGGTTTCAAAGCTGCTTTTTTTGCACTTGTTGCTAACTTTTAAAAGTATGTCGGATCCAATAAGAAACTCATTGCTGAACCAATGTCTCGAGTTCCTACTTGCTAAAGAGGCTACCAGACGAGACTAGACTAGACTGGTCTTAGAAGAGCATGAAACAAACGGCCGCGTGAGTGCCCCGCCTGTGGTTAGGCAACCCAACTGGCCGCGCAGCCTGGGACTGCCTACCCGGCGGGCGGCAGTGCGTTGTGCACTCAGCCCACTAGCGCATGGCCTGTGCTGGTTACGCTCTTTACGCACGGCCAGGGTGGCGCGGCCCGTCGTGGTCGGCGCGGCCGCAGCCACAGAGCACCGGGCGCGGCGGACCTGGCCGTCGAGGTCATGACGGCGTGCATGGCGGTGGGGTAGAGTGGTTCGTTTTTCCTTCATGTTCAAAATTTGTAATTGGGTAACTTTCATTCGGTTCCGCTTTCCATATGATGAATTTTGGCACCTCAGCCGGCAAAATCGGCCCAGCGGAAAAGGTCGCGAAAGGGGCTTAAGTGCGCCTTTACAGCCCTTAATGACTCAACGTCTAAGTATCGATGTAGGACCTTCGCCATATCGTAAATATAGTGATTTTGACGCCCAAGGGTCAAAATTTTGACCGTTTTGCCGTATCTTTACTCCTTCACGGCGAAAAAAGCGAAAACGTGGTCTAAAATAGTGTTTTGAGCTAAATAGGATGTTTTTCCAACGTTTTCGCTTTTTTCGCCCTGAAGGAGTAAAGATACGGCAAAACGGTCAAAATTTTGGCCCTTGGGCGTCAAAATCACTATATTTACAATATGGCGAAGGTCCTACATCGATACTTAGACGTTGAGTCATTAAGGGCTGTTAAGGCGCACTTAAGCCCCTTTCGCGACCTTTTCCGCTGGGCTGATTTTGCCGGCTGAGGTGCCAAAATTCATCATATGGAAAGCAGAACCGAATGAAAGTTACCCAACTCCAAAATTTGAACATGAAGGAAAAACGAACCACCCTAGCGGTGGGGCCCGGCCGGCGCTCTGCTTGGCGGCGCCGCGGCTCAGCTTTCGCTAATTCGCATTCATTCTTGCACCCAAGATTTCATTGGTGAATCTCATATTGAAAGCAACAGCAGTAACTTGGTTTCATTTTAGTTTATTTTTCAAATAAAACAAAATTGAACGGTTTCAATTGCATTTCAAACAGCTGAATGCACTTTCAATATTTTCCTCCTTCCACATTTTTCCACTTCTCTTTCCCAGCCCGCGGCGTCTTTTGCCTTTCAAATTGAGCGCCATGTCGTCTGCGGGTCCTCTGCGGAGCGTTTCCGGTCTGCCATCCCTGCGCGAAGTGTGTGTTTTGGCAGACGACACGTCTAACCTATAGATCGCACGAGTCTACAGGGCATCCTCTCAGACAACTTGTTAACCGCGGTGCGGGGTTCATCCCGACAATCCCGCGCGCCTATAGGACCTCGGCACCGAGCCCAAGCCACACGAAATATATTTAATCCGATTATCTAACTGCTAGCCGAGTGGCAGACGCTCCCGCCTGTTCAGAATCGGCCGCTAGGCGTCGCCACCTCACGAGGACCTCGCGCGCGGGGTACCGCCCAGGCCTGGGTCAATTCTTTTGCGACTGATAGTACTTCTTAAATAAATTAGCTCACTGGCAGATATGAAGCTGCGGCTTATAGCCACATCTCGGCTGCAGCCTGCAGCTTCGGGGATGTGACCAGCAGCCCTTGGATCCCTACAGGCGTGACGCGCTAGTACATGAAGGTCTTAATGACGTTCCTTGAACAGGCTCGGACTGGCCAGGGCCGCGGGCCTTTTTGATCACGAGGCTGGGACAGTTTGTGCGACAAAAGTGTTATTTTTGTCAGACAAGAGTCACTAGGGGTGCGCGCCGTTTAGTTGGATGCGCGTGGTAGGCGAGCGATGCGAATAGGCCAGCTGCCCTGCTATGCACCTCGGCGCTGCGGGCTTTACAACCCACGAGAGAGGCAACATTTGTTCCCCAATTGATTAATATTGGGTATATTATAGAAAACCTTCGGGATAAATGTCTTTGAATCGACAACAAAATGTTGATTAATTTTTATTAAGAAGTGTATTGTCAAAATAACAGGCCGGCTCTTTTGTTGGTTTAAGAACAAAATGTTGTTGATGAATTAGTTGTACGTTAGGCTGTGAGAGCGTTATCTTTGCGGCCATCTGGTCATCTTCAGTATTAGTCGTTGATATTTAACAAAATTTAACTGTCATGCCAAAGAGATATGTTATCGTCAGACCTTCGCCCGACAGCAAAAGGTTGTTAGAGCCACAACATTGTTTTGTTACCCATGTCGGTCGTTAAAAGAACGACAAGATAACTTATTTTTAAAAAGTAGGTTGTTCAAGTTACAATAACCTATTGTTTACATCAAGTAACAAGAATTTCTCGTTTATTTAAAGACAAAGATTGTTGAGTTTCTTCGTCATAACAAAATGTGCTGTCGAAGTGACGGCAATATTTTGTTAACAACTCGTATCGTTAGGAACCATGTCGTAGATTCAACAAGGAATTTTTTCACAGTGAATACTTCGTACACGGTTCAGGAGAGTCAGACCCCCTTGGATTGAGTACAACTTAATTGAGTCAGAATTTTAATTCGACATACTCCATCAGGGGTCACAGGAAACTATTGCATCAACGTAACTCTAAGACCTTCTGTGGGATCTTCGGAGTGCGATAACCTGTGTATGATGCATGACTCATAAGCCAAAGCCTCTCGCTCCAATTTAATTCTCCAGGCTCTTGAGAGCCTCTGAGACTGCCTGGTCGAGCACGGAGAACTGGTTGCCGACGGTTGCTGAAATTAAGTACCCTACTTGCCCCATCTTGTTCAGGGAGTCTTGAAAATCGTCCTGTTCGTAGTACGTCTGGATGTTGTCGATGACGTCAGCCGCAGTGTCAAACGCATCCTAAAACAAAAATTGTTGCTTGTCAAAACCAACACAAGGTCGACATTTTAAAGACCTTTTCCGAAGCCTTTCCCGAATTAAAAAAGAAGGCGAAGAGGAAGCAGAAGATGGTCAAACAAGTAATGAGTGGTGCAAAGCTAAAAAAAATCTTAACAAACAAGGCAGTGACGTTACTTCGGCACGGACCGTTAGTAACTGCGTTCGAAAGACAAATTGTTCATCACGTTATAAGGACTGCACTCTTTTTGTCTTGTCCCATGAATGATTTTAGGCACACCTAACGATAGTCGATGCGATGCAATTTTGTAAACCCCATGTGATAGAAATTGCTCAAAATATTGCACCTTGCCGACGGCATCGGACACTTCGTGCCACTTGGCGGACACTTAGTCTTATCACCGACCGACGTTCTTTAAATGGGACGAAGAAGAATGGGGCTTCATTCATAGGACAAAAATGTCCCCTGACATGCAGAGTGTGGTTGTTCGTCCCTTTCTAAACTGGGGCAGATGGGGTAACTATTTTAAAAATTTCGCTCCGGGAATCCCTTGATGTGAAGATTTTTTTCTTACATCATAGTAATGTGATGGTATTCCTATAATACAAAAGCAGTTTTTCTTCGAATTACGAAGGTTGTCCCCTGTAGCTTACAATGAAAACCCAAGAAAGATTCGTATTATGCTTACGCCGAGTTCACTGAAAGGGAGGGTAGGGCGATTCGTGACATTAAATATTCACTGGAATTCAATTGGTAAGTTTGCTTGCCACTTCAGTTGCGCTCCGTTTTGAATGCCAAAATTTGGCCCTCTGGGCCTGGATTGGCCCCTTTAAATGCTAAAATTTGGCATTCTGGGCCGATTTGCCTTTTAAAATGCCAAAATTTGGCGTCCAAGCTCACCGGAAAGCCAAATTTAGGCATTTAAAACGGAGCGCCACTGGAGTGGCAAGCAAACTCACCAATGCAATTGCAGTGTTAAATTATTAAATATAGTGAAGGGTGCAGGAGGAAATCGGAGTATGACCCTTTTTTCGCTGCGAATAGAGGGTCCATAAACAATCGAAACTGCTGTGATCGGTGCTTAGGTATAGTTTTGGAGGGAGTCTGAAATATCCGGTACACTGAAAGCAGGCCAATCGCAGATTTTGAATCCTGCGACGTTCCCGCCTGAGGCTCCCCAAGTAGCAATCAACATCAAAGTATACCGTTGAGAGATTCCAGTACACGTTTCCTAATACACTTTTTCTAACCTAAATATTTCCTACCGCCCTTTTTTCCTTTGTTACCCTTTCACAATGGAACCACGTGGAATTTGTTGCCATAACTTCTTCCAGTAAAGGTTGGCGACGTGCTCCTTGCCTAGCACGCATCGAAGGTTATTCGTAACAGACTACGTAGCAGAGTACGTTGTTTCCTAGTTCTTCAGTAGTTTTTTCCAATGAAATGCTTAAATTATTTCTCCCATTACTCTTTGCTATTTGCTAACACATTGACACAGCATAAAATGCTTTTTTAAGTTAGGTTGGGTTTCTAAGTAACTCTAATCCCGTCCTCCGAAATTGACAAAAGTGAGGTTATGGTTACGTCAGTCGATCTCTGAATGCAAAGGGGCGGCAACGACAGCTTCCAGTGGAACATAGTCGATTCTAATACCACGGCAGGGCATTCGAAAAACAACAAATTAAGGAGATTAAGTTCCCTACGAAGTTTAAATATAAAGTTAATTACGAAAAACCCCATGTTTTTTACAAATAACCCCATGCTGGGGAGATCCTTAACAAATGCAAGGGTTTGGAAAGCGGGTCATATTTGAAGCTTCTAGACTCCAGAGTGTCCTATGAAGCCGTGCAGTTTTGATAAAGGGCCAGACTTCTTACCAGGCACAAGTTTGGCAACGATATGAAGAAGAGACTTTAATTGTATACAAATTCTTAAATCTGTTACAAATCGCCCTACCCTCCTTATCGTAGCTCACATTCCATTGAATGGTATGTAGAGTGTGTACGGTGTATGGACGACTCTAAACGTAGCGTCACAAGCTTACCTTGGTGAGAAATTCTGCATTGTCCTTTGCGAAACTTGCATAAGCACTATAATCCGAGTCGATTTCCAGTAAAACAAGCTTCGCCGCTCCAAAGGGGTCCACCTGTTGCAAAACACAAAGATGGGTATTCGAAGTTTCGTTATTATTTACATGTAAGGGATTGAGTGAGAAACACAGCAGAGCCCGGTACTTACATCAGATGATCGCTTTCTGCGGATGTTATGAGGAGCATCCGTGGGAGCCTGGGTGGGGGCGTCAGTGGGAGCTGCAGTAGGAGAATTAGTCGGACTCTGCGTAGGGGCGTCAGTGGGAGCCGGCGTAGGCGCTGGAGTCGTGGCTTGATGGTATGCTTCCTGGGCCGCTGCAGAGGCAACCAAAGCGGCGTTGGCTGCGTCGGATACCTGATGAACCTCGACTTCCCAGATCGAAATCTGCTTGTTGGCCTCAGCCATTGCGCGCTTCGAGTCCAGAATGAAGTCGTCTAGGATCCTGTTGAAATCCTGGTGCCCGAAAAGACATCATTTGAGACTCTCTAGTTCCGAAACTTGCGTCCATGAGAATGCACCTTCTTACAGTTTGGCAATGTTTCAAAAATTGGGGGAAAAAAAAACCAAAAACCGAACTGACATATATTGACGAAAAATATATTAGCAATGGATATATTTCATGAAGTGAAAGAAAAACATTTGGCACTTCAAGACGTGGAATTTAATTCGTTTGTTCTGTTTGCGATACTTTTCCCACACACCTGAGAAATGTAAGTGAAACCGCGTCGTTTGAACTCGAAGTTTTTAGTGTATTCCAATTACACATAGAAACGCTTTCTTTTCGTGTCGAGGAAATGAATCCATTTTTATCATCCCTTTTCAATTTGTGACACTTCGTGTTGTTTCGTATAGTGTGAACGAGACGGTTATTTACAAACTGCGCCAGCATGTTTGAAAGTACAAATAGTAGAACGTCTACGAAGCATCACTTCACAATACGAAGAAAACGAAGGCATTGTAAAATCTATGAAGCGATGCTTCGTATTATGAAGCAAAATCTTTGAAATACGAAGCATTTCCTCGTAATACGAAACACTCCCACGATGACTCCATTTTCTTCGTAGTTACAAAGCAGGTTCTTTGTAGGCTTTTTTGAGTGCGGTATTTTCTAAACCCAAACCTGTCAAAACTTTTCTTTGGGGAGTAGCGAATTGAAGCATAAAGTAACCGTCGCAATTGTTAGTACTTTGTTCTAACTGTGTGAGGTAAGTTGCATGTCCACAGAAACTTACTGAGACTACCGAAACGCTGAAGTTGTTGAACAGTCCGATTTCAGAGTCCACCTCTTCACGGGGCAGGCTTCCTTGGTTTTCATTTGCTTGCCACACAAAGTCCGTTAGCTCAACTATGGCGTCATCGAAGGCAGATATGATGTTCCTGCAGGCGCCGTAATTAGCCAGTTGCGCGTAAGTCGAAACGTCCGTTCCTACGGCAAACGCCTTGTCCCCTAGCAGAGGAACAGTCAAAACTAATTAGTAGCTGAAAGAGTCAGAGCACAAGTTTGCTCTTCTGGCCCCTCAAAGTTATGAGTTGACCTTCTCAAAACCGCTAAGGACGAAAAATTTACCCGAAAAGGAAACGCCTGGACATGTTGAACTAAGCGTTAAATTGTCATCTTAAACCACAGTTTTCTCTCCTTGTGCCAAAATGGCGATTGGCAATGCGACTTTTTCGACTTATTTCACTAAGTTGACTGATATTGTGTTGGTTTAAGTTACCATGAAATTAAAAAGCTGGTACCTTTGACCTGTTTCTGCGTTCTTAAATAAGGTTTTCGTCCATACATCAAATTTTAACGCAAAACAAGGCAAATTTTCCAAATAAAATGGATTTTTTTTACTTTTCCGGAAATTTTCAGGGTTTGAAGATTTCCGGGATACTTCGATCCCCACTCTCAGAACAAATTTCGTTAAATCAACAACAAAATGTTGGTTAATTTTTATTAAGAAAAGTATTGTCAAAATAACAAGCTGGTTCTTTTGTTGATTCAACAACAAAATGTTGTTGATGAAAGAACGATACGTTGGGCTGTGAGAGCGCCATCTGCGCGGCCATCTGGTCATCTTAAATACTATTCGGTGATAGTTAACAAAATTTAATTATTATGTCAATGAGCTATTCCATCGACAAACCTTTAACCGACAGAAAAAGGTTGTTAGAGCTACGGCAATATTTTGTTAAGAATGTAGGTCGTTAAAAGAACGACGAGATATTGTTGAAAGGTAGGTTGTTCCGGTAACGAAAATTTATCGTAATAATCAAGTTACAAGAATTAGTCGTCGATTTAACGACATTGTTAAATTGCCTCGTTATAACAACATATGTTTTCGAAATGACAGCAATATATTGTTAACAACACGTATCGTTAGAACCCATGTCAAAGATTCAACAAGGAATTTTTAACAGTGCCTAATCTTGGAATCAAGACACTGGAAATCATCGGGTAATGTTTATAGATTAGTTATTTTTTGTCTTTATCATCTGACATATTACAGGTGGAGCTTGTTCCCCTTTCTGGTGTCTGGCTGGATAAAAAAGAAAGGGACGCTATTGTGACCAGACACAAAACACTAAAACCTGACCCTCAAAAAATTTGGCTGCATCTCTTAAGGAAAACAATTCGAGATGACAATCTTGTTGCCATGAACACTGCTGGGAAAAAGAGCGCGCACCAGGCGATCCCTTTTATTATTCTTGAAACAGTAAAAAGTAAGTGCCTTCCGTATAGATATATTTGATAATGTGCTTTAAATTTTTTGTCACTTTCTTCCCTTTTCTACAGAGTTTGGTAAGACGCAATTTCCACATGCATTAGACGAGCATAACAATTACCAAAACGGCAGACAACTACTGTGGTTGACTTCGAAGGAAGGAAACTGGGCCGCCGGCAGGCTAAGCTAGGCTCGGCCCCTGTCGGCTCCGCTTCGCTGCGACGGCAATTTGGTTCGACGGAAGGGCGGGCCCTAGCTTGTTGAGGCCTACGATGGGCAAGAAGGAGGCGGCCTCGGCCAAAACTATTTTGGTGCTAATCTTACAATATCCTGAGACTTTCATTTCTTTCAAAAAATTTCGATTTTAGATCCATCCCTCCGGACCCTAGTGAGCAGCTTCTGAAGCGTTTCACAGCCGAAATACTCTGTGAGACAGTCACGCCAGCCACTGCAGCGTGCATGGCTGCAAGTCCACGACGGCCCTGTTGCTGTGACATGGCTGTAAGATAGCCACTGCAGCAATGCATACAGAAAAAAAACCGTCGACACAGCTTACGTCAGCCATTTGTCAGACCTTTTGCAGCCTTTGATTTTTATTCAGCGAGGCGCCTTTTGCGTTTGCTTATAAGGCTGTAACTCGAGCAGAATATCATTGGAGATGTGCCATGTATCTGGTATCTGAGTTGTGCACGTCAATATACGGAAGGCAACAGAGTTCGATCCAAGCGATGAGAGCCACCTGAGGAAGCCAACCTGCAGCCAATATTTTCCCTCGGGACATAATCACGTTTTTGGGATTTTAAGAAAAGTTGGAGATGCACACACTTGAGTTTGTAGAGTAAGATTGAATTCGTCGAACTGACCGTCATGCACCACGTTCTCTCTAAAGCCCTTCTCTTGCCACTCACCGGCTGCTCGCACGGCGACGGTCTCCGCACGTTGGTTCTGCTCCCAAGCGGCATTACCAGCCAGGGCGGCCCGGTCGGAGGCGGCTTGTGCTGCCGGCAGGTCCCCGATGGCCGCGGCCTGCAGAGTTTCATTCAATGCGCTCTCGGCCTCTGTCTTCGCGCGGTTGGCCTGTGCCAGGGCTTGGGCGATGACGTCACTGGCATCGCCGTCACGCTGTTGGAGGGAAGGATACGCCGCAGCCACCTGCACAGGTTCAGTTCCTTTAGGTCATAGAACACAGCGTAAAGTGATTTTTTTATGTCCCGGAAACCACCGTGACTGATGGTCCGATATCGGGTCTTCACTTTATCACTATTGGGTGCACTGTTTTTGATAAATTGGGAGGGCCTACATCCTTTGTTACTTGCTGAGGTACACTAATTAAGTGAACGTTCAGTCACTCGTCCCAACTTCTTCTCACGACTCACGGAAAGGTTTTCACTCTTGAAACTTCAGAACCTTACTAGACATCGGTAATAGAGGGTAGGTGAGACGATTTAGAACAGTGGCCTACGGTATGCGCCAAAGTGGGTGCGGGGCCATTTCTTGGTGCACGTGGTCAAAAATATTGTTTTGAGCTAAATAGGATGTTTTTGCAATGTTTTCGCTTTTTCGCCCTGAAGGAGTAAAAATACGGCATAACGGTCAAAATTTTGACCCACGGGCGTCAAAATCACTATATTTACAATATGGCGAAGGTCCTACATCGATACTTAGACCAGCGGGTGGAAACTCTGTTGCCAAAAACGGCATGCAAAGGTTTTTTGTGCCGCTTAGATCTCCGAACCCAGAGGTGGTAGGTGAAATCCGAGGTCATATTTGGAATCCTCATAAAATTTCACTCGGCGTAGGACATGTTTAGTGCCAGGGGCAAAGGAAATGGTCAGTCATTTTGCCATGAGAAAGTAAAAAAACAGGTGAAAAACGCTCTGGGACCAGGATCGAAATTTACGCTTTATCCCGAAAATTGCTATTTGGTCATGCTTAATGTGAGACAACGGTATGGCCAATTCAAATTCTGAGTACAGATATGAATTCAGCGTGCTTTCGTGTGTGCATTACACCTATAAGTTTCAAAGAAGGAGGGTCCGCACCCTTCAGAACACGCAGTCAACGGCAGACTGTTTTGTAATTTTATGCAATACAATCGCTGCATACCCTCTCACAGTTTCACGGCAACGGTTTTCTGTTATTTTGGTGTGTTGGCCACTCCCAGGCAGCGTAATGCACAGGAAATTTTCTCAGGATTCAGAATATGACCTCAGAATTTACCTACGAGGTCCTGTTCTCTTGCATTAAGTGTTACCACAAAACAATGCAACGTTTCGATCATGGTCCCACAGCGTTTTTTCTCCTTTTTTTCTTTTTCTCATTGCAAAATGACCGACCGTTTCCTTGACCTCCCGCTCTAAACATACCCTACGCCGAGTGAAATTTTCTGAGGATTCCAAATATGACCTTGGATTTCACCTACCACCTCTGGGTTCCGAGATCTAAGGTGCACAAAAAACCTTTGCATGTCTTTTTCGGCAATAGAGTTTCCACCCGCTGCTTAGACGTTAAGTCATTAAGGGCTGTTAAGGCGCACTTAAGCCCCTTGCGCGACCTTTTCCGCTGGGCCGATTTTGCCGGCTGAGGTGCCAAAATTCATCATATGGAAAGCGGAACCGAATGAAAGTTACCCAACTCCAAAAATAGAACATGAAGGAAAAACGAACCGCTCTAGAAGGGCATACTATTCAGCCCGCAGCTTTTCCATCAAAATTCACTGTGCTTTCCAGTTTTTCTAGAGCAACTGCAAAAATTAATATCAATTACAACAAAACAACAACTATAAAACAAGATTTAGAATTAAAAAAATGAGATTCCTATTCACCTGCTGATAATTAGACAAAATAGTTAAAGCATGCTCTCATAAAAATCTTTAAAAGGAATTTTTCAGGGAAGTTTATAGAAGAAAAACAAAAGATGTTCCCTATGGATCTGCTACCCATTCAAACAAACTTAAAATTCCAGTCGCATATAACAGCATAATGTAAAAAATCTTCAATGGGATGGCAAAGACAGAGAAGAAGGGGACGAGGAGAAGGGCTAAGTGGTTCCAGTATTTTCCACCAGGCACCCTCAAGGGAGATTTTAAAATTTAAAGTGGGGCATCCCTTTATGGTCAAAACTGACCGTAATAATGACAGTAATAATAACTGTAATAATGCGTAATAACACATAATAACGCGTAATAAAGCGTAAAAACGGTAATAAGCGTAATAGCGATTACTTGGTGGGCCAATTCTGTTGTCATCTGACATAACAGCGTATCTACTATGGATTTTCCATATGACATACGTTGATATGTCAGATGAACACAGAATTTTCAAAGTGAATGACCCCTTGATTGAGACTTCGCTTGTGATGTCTAACTATGCCACTGTTTTGACCACATAAAGGGTGTGGTAACTGCAACGCCCACTCCTACCTGCAAGGTGACAAGCGCCAATAACACCCAAGCAGCAGACTGGGCCATGATTGTTTCGAGAGTGGCCTGATCAAATCGGTGTCGCCTTTTATACCGACGCCGTGTGGGAGCGCAGCTCAAGTACAAAGAACGATTGTATGATGCACTCCAAATTACCGAGAGTGAAGAGATTATGAAACACAGCACTATCCGAGGGATCCCTTACTCTGAATTTGCCTGGATACAGATTATTAAATGGTGTCGGATTGCTTAGGATTCTGTATGATTTTGTCGCGCTTATTGCCTGCTTACAGGCGTTTTTGACGTTTAGTTGTGCGATTCTCTCCTCCAGATTGTCTCTTTACAGATTGAGTGGGGGACCCCTTGACACTATCTCAAACGTCATAGTGAAGATAAGAGGCTTAGAATCGCTAAGTAACTTTTCAAAAAAAATAAATTAGATCATAAGTACTTACAAATATGTAAATTATTATAACAAAAGAACGTCTAATTGATGTACAAATTTCTAGAGGCGCTTCCAACAAAATGTCAATACTATGTACTAAAAGTTAAATTAGAGTCTGAGAGTGCAACACAAACACCGTTTCTCCACTAACGACATGGACAGCACTTTCAGCGTGGTACAAAGTTCATCGATTTTTTCTGTGATGATAACCAGGGCCGTCAAACCAGGGAAAAGGGGGGGGGGGCATTGCCCGGCCAGGGCCGCAACAAGACTTAGAACTCACGTACAATACATCAGACTGAAGCTCTTGTCATGCAAACATACTACATTTGAAGCAATTTTTTAAAAATATTATTCGTTTATTTTCTAAAAGCATTTGGAAGGTCGTAATAAGTCATCAAGTTTATAGCTTTCAGCTCGCTTCGCTTGCAAAATATGAAACCTGCTGGGATGGATTTTGAATAAATTTGAGCCTTGGTGTGACTTTGTATTAACGGGAATGCGAAACATATGCAAATAAATAATTAATTCGAATTTTGTTTTCGTAGGCTCTTGAAATAAAAATAAATAAATCTGCGAAACCTTCTGGAGGGTAGGCAACCCTCGTTGCGGTCAAAATTTTGCCCCCCCCCCCCCCCGCGATGACTGGTCGGCGGCCCTGATGATAACTGCAAAACGAGTGATGAGCTGCTTTATCGCAGAACTTTGCAATAATCATTGCAAAAATCTATAATGATTGCAGATTTTATTTTATCACAGTTTTAAGCAAGAATTCCGTTTCTTCATGCAGCAATGTGCGATGTTCATTGCAACATTTTGCGATAAAAAAGTCATTGCATCTGAGGAGAAATGATTTGTGGAAATCACATTTTGGATGTCATCGCACGTTTTTGTATTGAAAATATCGCAACTAAGATAACAGTGAAGCTTCTTGATATCCCTGGAGTAGAAGCATTGGTTACGAGTTGATGGGGACTCATTAGAGCGGTTCGTTTTTCCTTCATGTTCTATTTTTGGAGTTGGGTAACTTTCATTCGGTGCCGCTTTTCAAATGATGAATTTTGACACCTCAGCCGGCAAAATCGGCCCAGCGGAAAAGGTCGCGCAAGGGGCTTAGGTGCGCCTTAACAGCCCTTAATGACTCAACGTCTAAGTATCCTTTTAGGACCTTCGCCATATTGTAAATATTTTGACCGTTTTGCCGTATCTTCACTCCTTCAGGGTGAAAAAAGCAAAAACATTTCTAAAACATCCTATTTAGCTCAAAACAATATTTTTGACCACGTTTTCGCTTTTTTCGCCCTGAAGGAGTAAAGGTACGGGAAAACGGTCAAAATTGTGATCCTTGGGCGTTAAAATCACCATATTTACAATATGGCGAAGGTCCTACAAGGATACTTAGACGTTGAGTCATAAAGGGCTGTTAAGGCGCACTTAAGCCCCTTGCGCGACCTTTTCCGCTGGGCCGATTTTGCCGGCTAAGGTGTCAAAATTCATTATTTGAAAAGCGGCACCGAATGAAAGTTACCCAACTCCAAAAATAGAACATGAAGGAAAAACGAACCGCTCTAGGGACTCATGACTTCCACCGTGCCAAATGAAGTGTCCGTACTCCAGTAAGGTTGACCTCTTTAATGGATTGACCCTTCAGCGCTTCCACCGGCTTACATCCTCACCGCTGCATCTGCGTCGGCAAGTCAAATCAACTGTCGCATACTTTTATGAGAACTTGCTAACCATCTAGGAGCGTCCACAGGCGTGCCGAATATGGGTCATGTGCATTCCGACTCGATGCTGAAAAAATGAAGTCATTCTGTTAAGGACTCGTGCTTCTTGAAAAAGTCCACACCAAGGCACACTGCAAACCAAGTGTGGGACAGGCATGCACCAGGTGACATGGAACAAACCGTGACACCCGTTTTCAAGCGTGGGACAGATAGTCCTACTTTATCTAGTGTATGCCTGTCCTACACTTGGGTTTGCAGTGCTGAGGCACAGCAAAATCTCCGGTCTGCAAAATCTAATGAAAATCTGAAAGTGACACCAACTCTAAGGAGGGCTCGGTAGAAAGCGCAGGCAAACGGGTGCGTCAGGAGATCTCAGTAATAAACAAAGACCGTGAGCCCAGTTTGCATTAAGAAAAGTGCCTTTGCTCTAATAAATGTGCTTGCTTCAAACTTTAAGTTTACAATATCAGGGGGCGGCAACGGCCTGGGGAGCGCGTGAAGCTATGCGGTCGCTCGGTGCAGGGGTTTGGGCCTTCTCCGAGATCTTCTAAACTAGGCCGTCGTTTGTCAAACGCTTGCCACAGATCGAAAGAGCATAAAATTTAGGGTAATATAGGCGTATTGCCCGAGTTGAAACTCTGAATGCAACTTAGATCAACAGAGAAAGCGTTTACATCAAGGTGAATGCCTTCATGTTTTTCCTTCATTTCTTGATTTATTGTACTTTTTGGTGTTTTCACTATGATTACTCAAGGAGAAATATTGCAGAATTGGGAGTGGCAATACATCTATATTACCCTAAATTTCATGCTCTTTCGATCTATGTAAAGCGTTTTTCAAACTACACCCTAGTTTTAAAGATCTCGAAGGAGGCCCAAACCCCTGAATCGGAGCGACCGCATGGTGTCACGCGCTCCCCAGGCCGTTGCCGCCCCCTGACAATATGCAGTTCCTTTTTGGCTGAGCGATTAGCGAAGCCAGTTACTTCAGTGGGGTTGAAAAGTTTTGTCTGTCTGTCTGTCTGTCTGTTTGCGTGTCCGCACTACTCCTCCCAAACGGCTCAGCCGATCGGGACGAGATTTTGCAGGGTTGTTAGGTATATCCTTGGCTCGCCACACGCAAAAATTCAGCTTTCTATCTCATTCCATTCAGTCGTACTAACGAAAAAACACTAAAAAAACGGCAGAAAAAGTGCAACTTTTTAGTGACTTTATATTTTAGAGACATTTTTACATGGTTTCTTATGTTTTTAAAGTTCCTGATGACGAAAATGAAATCAATTTCGACCCCTGACCAAACTTGTAACTGCGAATTGGCTACCTCGGCCCAAATTTACTATCATAATCAACTTCGACTCTTCATCTTGAAGAAAGGGGGTCGACCAACTAAAAATTTTTATTGCAGATTTCGATAGGTCTCGGCAAAACCTTTTCAAAGAGGGGTCAGAAGGGGGGTCTAGGAGCCCGACTTTATCAGTTGGCCGAATCAGGATCTTGAAAAAAGGAGACCGACCGACTAAAAACTTTTACTGCAGATTTCGATAGGTCTCGGCAAGACCTTTTCAAAGAGGGGTCGGAAGGGGGGTCTAGGAGCCCGACTTCATTACTTGGCCGAATCAGGATCTTGAAAAACGGGGATCGACCGACTAAAAAATTTTTATTGCGGATTTCGACAGGTCTTAGCAAGACCTTTTCAAAGAGGGGTCGGAAGGGGGGTCTAGGAGCCCGACTTCATCAGTTTGCCGAATCAGGATCTTGAAAAAAGGGGATCGACCGACTAAAAAATTTTATTGCAGATTTCACGTGGTGCATTCCTCAATGCCTCAAAAATCCTTGAGACAGCTTGCCGAAGGCAAGCAGGGAAGCGCCGCAGGCCAAGGTAGGTGTAACGCAAGGCGTGGATTGTCGTAACTGGCGCAGCATCGCGAAGCCTGTTACGACAAGACACGGTCTGGCGTAAACCTACCTTGTATTTTCTTAAACTTGACGTCAGGTACTAATTGATAGTACCCTGCATCCGACTTTTGACTGTAAAGATAAGACAAGTAATTCTTCCCAAATCACACAACTTTCAAAATCGACGTCTCGGATTTCAACCAAACTTGGTGAAATTGTTGCTTTGGGTGTCCTAAACACAAAAAAAATGTAAAAAAAAGATTCTCAAATTTTTTAAAAATTAGTCAAAATCAGTCAAAACTGATTAAAATTTCGCAAATGTTTCAAAATTTGTCTCGATTGTGCTAATGTGGTTTGTTTTGTGCCTTTCTACCATATTTAACCCCAAACCAATCAATATGCCCCATTAGAGCTGAAAAACGGCGTTTTAAACGGTCTGTCAAATACCCAAAAACAAGAAATGCTACAGCTCCCCCCTCCTAGAGCTCCTTCCCATTTTTTCTACCTTTCCTTGCCTTTAATAAAATTAAACATGATAAAATGAATTAAATAGGATTAAATAGAATTAAACGAAATAAATAGGATTAAATGAATTAAATGGGCGTAAATTAATCAAATACGATTAAAAGGATTAAATAGGAATAAATGAATAAAATTGTATTAAATGAATTAAATAGGATTAAATGAGCAGCGCGGGCGGTGGGACTGACAGGACTGTAGCTAAGTAGCCCAACCTATCCCAACCAAATCGAGCGGCCTCGCTACGGAGCTTTCTGTACTGTGGGGGTGCGAGAGAGACAGGGACAAGTGCGGGCTGCGAAATCAGGTGACAGGTGTGCAGGGGCTTGCTGCAGCGTTCCCATACCACATGCAGTACTGTCTGAAGGAGTCCAGGGAGGACATGCTGGAAATGGGCCGCCTCGCAAGGCTTGTGGGCCCTTCAGCCAGAGCACTTGCAGCCGCAGAGCACGTCCAGTCCTGCGAGGCGGACAATTTTCAGCATGCCCTCCGTGGACTCCTTCAGGCAGTGCTGCAGGTCGTTATGGGTACATTCGCGCTGTCTCTCTCGCACCCCTTTCGGAACACTCCATGAGTGCGAGAGAGACAGAGCGACGAGTGTGGAAAACGAGATCGCTCAGGTAAGTGCCTAGGCAACAGGCAACCACTACAGTGTGTTGTCCGCACGGCACTGCCTAGGGGTGGGCGGTTACTGGATTTTGAAATTGGTTAACGGTTATTGATATTCACCGGGCTTTTGCCGGTTAACGGTTATTTTGAAATAACCAGTTATTTAAAAATAACCGGTTGTTTTTAAATAACCGCTTACTTTAAAATACCACCTGTTCATTTTTATTTTTGATAAAGTTGCGAAAGAAATGGAAAATTGTAGCTGTGTATGGCGGATGCCGGTTCACTTATAGTCTCTGACCGTCGGGCTTGACCAAAAAGCCTTTAAATTCAGCTGAGGACGCCAATTTTGCTAAAGAACTTGGCCTGGTTGACTTTCCACCGCATCAAAATCATAACTTCGTCCTTTCACAGGAATAGCAGTTTTACAGTAGTTTTATTTCGGAGGAGGTTAATTGATATTAACCGGTTACACCTATAACCGGTTAATGTGAAAATTTCTAACCAAGAAACCGGTTAGTGAAATTAACTGGAAAAGTAACCGGTTAACCGGTTAACCGCCCAGCCCTAGCACTGCCTACCGCGTACAGGCGCGTGCAGAGTAGAAACGGAGTAGTTAGTTGAACAAAATAACCAAATAAAATAAATAGTTACTTTTTAATTACATAAATGCAATTTGTTGCTTAAAATATATTGTATTTGATTATTTTATACGTAATGCGACAACATTCATTTTAATTCCTTTCAATATGTTAAAAGCATTTAAATCCTTAAAAAAAAATGTTATTTTAAAAAAGACAAGGGGTGTTCCCGGAAAAGGTGTTCTAGTTCTTACTCATTTTCATCAAAAAATAATCTTTTATTTAAAAAAGACAAAGGGTGTTCCCGGAGGGGGTGTTCTAGTAGAGACTCACCAGCATGTTCGAGGCCAAATAATCCAGGGCCGCACAAAATCAGGCAACTGATTCAAACTACTTCTTAACCTGGCAAGCGTAGGTACCCGGCCGCTCATTTGACAGGCCACTTAAAAATGTTTTTGATTGAATTTTAACATCATTGCATCGCGATTCACCCGCAGGGAAAGTATCCAACTACCGAGATTGTGTTGTTACGGGCCAAAGTTGGACAGAAAATATATCACTGTAAATAAAGGATTCCTCGGACTTTCTATTTTTCATTGAAATAAACAAGGTGCCGGCACCTGTTTGTAATGTTTTTAGTTATTTTCTGTCCTTCTACATTTAGACCAGAATTGTAGGGATTGGCTCGCATATGCGGAGCATTAACTTTGACCAGCAAGCCAAAGGAATTCCTTTTTTCTCGTAAAGGCAGAATCGAGAATCGAAATTCGAAAATTCGATTCAGATTGTTAAAAAATCGATTATGTTAAAGATCGATTATTTCGTTTCGATTCGTGAATCGACGAACTAAAAATCGATTAGACTGGCGAAAATGACAACCCTATTGCAGCTGGGCCGTCAACCTTTGGACGGGCAATGATCAAGTGAGGCACCCATGACGCAGGTCCTCCACTTCAATTGCTTTATCAGCAGTACCATCACTGTGATCCAGGTTGCGATACTTTCAACACACAAACGTGCGATGATATGCAAAATGTGATTCTCACGAATCATTCCTTCAGGCGTGATGACTATGGGTATTCGGTGCCACAGAAAGCTTTGTATATCTGCGTCTGTGAAGGAGAAAAATAATGCACAAAAAATTTATCCTTGGTGATGGTGTGGATGGAACCGGCATAAGGCTCAGCATATTTCATTTTTTGAAGGTTTTTAGCTACATTTGAACCACTGGGTGTCTGCAGCTTCTTGTCAGTTGCTTGTTGTTTACATTTTCTGAGAACTGGACCAGAAGGCATGAGGGGTGACTCCTGGTCTCCTACATCCATCATCTCATTTGCCATTTCTTTCCTGAGTTCACCAGGTGAGTGACCATGCATTAATTGCTGTCCAACAGCAACCCTTCTTCCCCGAGCCAAAAACCTCTTTTTGGTGTGTGGAATATTAATAGTGTCAGGAGCTTTCCAAATCAATTTAGCAGTTTCTCCTCCTTTTGGCTCTTTCAACACTATGCCAGTTGCAATACCTTTGCAGTCCTTGCACTCTGCTTGAATTTTAATGTTTATATCCGGGTTATGGGATGAGTAGACGTAGGAGTGCTTCATAGAGTAGGCACAGGGCAACTTGTACTTCTCAACTATAAGAAAGCACAGTTTGTCCTCCCACTCGTACGGAGGTAAAACCATTATTGCTCTGTTGCCAGCTGCGCCAGTTTTAGGGTACAGATTGCAGATCGGCTTAAATTGTTTTACCCAAACATCCCAGGTCAAATCTATTTCAAAATTTTTCATGGTCGGTTGATCCTCTTCTTGGTGAATGTCAGTTTCATCATTAGAAGAGTTGTCGCTGTCTGTAAAACAAATTAAGTCAGACGTACAGCCTGCTTGCAAAAACAGTGTAAAGAAGCTATTAAAAGTAAAAGAATGCCGAGAGTTCTTTTAATAGCCTTCAGAAAATGAATCATTTGATAGATCTATATAAACTCAAGCAATCCTGAGAGTTCTTAATATACGATTGAAAAATGAACTTTAATAAAAAGTGAAGCATTGAGAAAAGCATTAAGCTTTGGATTTGAAATAAATTGGGCAAAAATGAATGACAAAACTGAAGCATGTATACAGCTACTGACCTTCAACAGAGATTGCTGCATCTGTGCGGAGTTGAACATTGTATTTCTCACAATAGGCATCACAGATATTGTTTCGGTTACGGTGAAAGTAAACATATAGTGCGTCACACGACATTTCATCTCTCAAAGACTTTCTTACTTTCTCCCAAATTTCATGTCTCTTTCCCCATATTTTTCCTTTCTCATTAATTAGCCCAGGTTGGCCTAGCAGGGCCTCTATTGTTTGTTCATGGGGGACTTTTGCTCCCTTCGGCATTGTGTACCTGCAAGCAAACAATGGCTTAGTTTTATGCACAAAAACAGAATAGACAACCACTGATCCTGCACTATGTTGTTGGACTCACAGCCTCCTACGCTGGTAACTTGGAATCTGCTGTCAAGAAACGGGAGGATTGAACCATCCACAGGTTAAAAGTTTAGGGCATCTTGATACATCCAGTCAGTGCCTCCAATGACGGTGGGTTTGAACCGGAAAGCACCTACCCGTCCTTGACTATTCGTTACTGCCAACCACGGTTATTAACTCCGACAGCATGGATCACCTCATGGATTCAAATTGAATGTTACAAATTCTTTTTATTTTCCCCTACAGTTGCGTAAAGTATGCTGGTTGTTTAAAGAAGCACGACCCAATGGAACCATGTATAAACAAGCATCGCTGCACAGTAAGCCACTTTGTTTGTTGGTAGCACTGGTGATGGCCTCAGACGCCGACGGCTGCTGCGACCAATCGGGGACCGGCTGCTATGTTCGTGAAGGCTCTTCTTCTCCCTTTCTTTTTCTTAGCTCAATTGGTCTATTAGAAAGTGGAGGAACTGCAAGGTGTCATAACGGCCGTTGGCGGGCGGCGGAGGTGACACGCGAGTTTGTCGAATGTGCGACACTGTCTATACCTTGCCATTTGCTGATTATTGTCTATTTCCCTGAATCTCTTGAAGTTTTGTATTTGGTTTTGTATTTGAAATAACTACGAAACCTGACCTCAATAAGTTCGTGTTATAATCTTACTGTTTGAAGTAGGCTTATGATAAAGAATCTCATATGAACCACGACATTTATTTACCATTCATTGTTGAACTTAAGCGGTGGCACTGTAGCACAGCTTGCTACTGCAAGTTGCCATTCTTTCTCTGGCACACTACACTGTAACACAATGCTGAGTAAAATGATGCAGTAGTGATTAATAATTCAAACTATGGAATCTCATCAAAATAAAAACTTAAAGGAATAATGAGAAAACTGCCCACATTCTGCTTCTAGCTACAAAAACAATGTGTAGATACAAGAAAAGAATAAAAAAAAACAACAACACAACTTAAGGTGACCGTCTGGTGAAAAAATGGCAGTTTTGACCAAAAAAGTAGAACTTTGGTTTTTTACAGTTTTAGACTCAAATTCTTTGTGTACTAGGGTGCAAGAGCTTTTTTCATAATATGAATGGTTAGTACTTCGGATTTTATCACCCATTCAGCTACAGTTCAATTATGTAAACACAACTTTGTCTTCCGATTGCTGTTTTCACTGTTCGACACTTTTTGTTCTTTGTAACAGTCCACACGTCAAAGTTGTTGTTGTAGAGTGACCAAATTTGGGGGAGGACTTCAGAATTGGATGCTTAGGAGGGCTGAGCATCCAAACTTGACATCAGAAACCCATTTTTATCTCTTTTAAGCATTTAGTTAGAAATTTTACTGAAAAATAAAGAAGTTTTAAATATGTGGAATGTTGCACAAAAAGAAAAAGAAAAACCACTGAGATATTTCAATAATGGATGCTCACCCCTCTTCATCTTTCCAAATACTAAATTTTATAAGTTAGGAACTTCTTTTTTTTCTGAAAGCTTTGACGTGTGGAGACTTTGGGGTAAACAACTAAAAAATGTACTGAAATGTAAAAATCTCAGGAACCATTGCGCCTACCGGGCACCAAAAGCACTCATCCTCACCCATCCTCCCCCCCTCCCCATCTTAGAAGGGTAGCAAATAAAAATTGTTGATTTTAGTACTTTTAACCAGACGGTCACCTTAACATTACACACAATGCCAATAAAAAATAAAACTGTGTCACATGACATGATATTGTGAATCTAGAGCTGACCAACTAGCACCATCGATAGGAAAATAATAACATCTTCAAATATCAATCACTCAATTGTAATGAATTACCAGTTTGAAAGCTACATCAACAAGTGTCAGTTCAACTTTTTATTTATCCTCTTCTTCCTTTCTCTGGCATAGAGCTACCACCTTGGCCAAGGTTCCACTATTGATACTCCCACCTCAGTTCCCCTTCCACTTCCATCGCTATTGTTGCCAAACCTATAAGTTGAGCCTCGCCTTTGGCTCGGCCAACAGTCTGTAGCCTAGTCTCGAGCTGTTCGGTTCTCCTAATAAACCAGTCAATCCTTCACTCTCTGTCGTCCTTTACGCCCTTTACCACTCGAAGTGTCCCAACACTACAAGTGGTGACAGCGGTTTAACTGGCGACATAGCGTGGGTTTGGCCTACGTTTTTGAGGAGGACGAGAGTGTACGAGTGTGAGTGTGCGTAGGTACACAGGTCAATTAGTGACCTAATAGGAAGTGTAAGGAGGGAACTGCCTTACTGAATAGTCGTGCTATTCCTCACGGAGTGTAAGCCACTACCAGTTCGTGCAATCCTACATTTCACTGAGCGTTTGGGTCGACCGATTGAAAGCCCGTTGTGTGCTGATCGGTAGGCAGTCTGAAAGAGGTTGAAAGAGCGAAAGCCCAACGGTGCTGCTGAAAAGGTGAAAGCCGAGTACGTGCTGCTTTAAGTGAAAGCCCAAGGCGGTGCTGCGTGTCAATAACACGTGAAAGCCCTAATTGGTGCTGCTGAGAGCGAAAGCCGAGGTCGAGCTACTTTTGAGGTGAAAGCCCACAGGTGCTGCTTTGGCAACGAGTAAACAAGTGCATTAACGAAAGCCGGAAACGCGCTGTTAATACACAGAGTGATTGAACGGTGACTGAAAGCCGAGGTAACTCGAGCTAGAAAGCGTTAGTAGGTACAAGGAGTTACAGGAATAACAACACCGGTTCGGAGAAAAGCAGTCATATTATGGAACCATTTCGACGTCGTGCACGAGATTTCTTCGACCCGCATATAGGTCCGTTGGTTCATCCCATTGAACAGGACGGGGAGCAAGCAGGCCCTGCAAACGACCAGCCGCCTCAACAGCCTGATGCAGTCGTGCAGCTGCGCCCGCCTCAACCAGGCCGTGCTGGGCGCCTTGGGTTTGAAGGTTTTGATGTAGAAGAAGTGCCACAGTCTGGAGGCGAAGGAGACGCAGACCCACCACCAGCTGCTAGAGGTCGTGGACGCGGCAGAGGTCGCGGACGAGGCAGAGGCAGAGGCAGAGGTCGTGGGGCAGCGAGAGGTCATGCACGTGTACTGCGACCACGTCAAGCTCACACAGACGAGGAAGCAGATGATGAAGAAGACGACTACGACGATGAGCAGAACGAGCAAGGTCGCGAGGCACCAGGTCGTAGAGTTAGACCAGGGTTTCAAGCAATGCAACCCTTGATAGATATCATGGCACAAATGCTTACACAGCAGCAGCAGCAAATTCAGCAGCTGCAGCAGGGGCAGCAGGAAAAACAGCCGGAACAGCAACAGCGAGCAGCTCCTAGCATTGAAAGCATTAAAGTTCCAGAATATGATGGAGAGCGGTGCTACACATTGTGGAGGTCTCAGTTTCGCACTATGACAGCCAAGCTAACAGAAGAAGAGAAAGGCGAAAAGCTAGTGTCAGCACTACGAGGAAAGGCGTTGATGGTGCTACCCATGTTGGAACAGCAGAAAAAGCTTCCTACTTTCCAGGAACTGGATACACTGTTGCTAAAAACTTTCAGCACAGTGACGTCCCTGTGGCAGAGAAAGCGAGATTTTGAAACTCTCAAGCAAGGTGCAGATCAGAAAGTAGAAGATTTTGCACTACAAGTAGAGCATGTAGGCAGAAAGTACATGGTCACACACAATGAAGAGGATCTGCAGGAAGCACTTGTCACAGCCTTTGTAAAAGGGTTGAATGACAGCAATGCAGCTGAAAGGCTAGCTTATGCACCAAGCGACACACTAGCAGACTAGAGTGGTTCGTTTTTTCCTTCATGTTCTATTTTTGGAGTTGGGTATCTTTCATTCGGTTCCGCTTTCCATATGATGAATTTTGGCACCTCAGCCGGCAAAATCGGCCCAGCGGAAAAGGTCGCGAAAGGGGCCTAAGTGCGCCTTAACAGCCCTTAATGACTCAACGTCTAAGTATCGATGTGGGACCTTCGCCATGTTGTAAATGTAGTGATTTTGACGCCCAAGGGTCAAAATTTTGACCGTTTTGCCGTATCTTTTCTCCTTCAGGCGAAA